>CAJNDT010000835.1:735365-817865 GCA_905221615.1 Symbiodinium sp. CCMP2592 | reverse complement strand
TTGGGTTTGCTGCGTACCCAGTCAGGCTAAAAGAGTTTAGAGCACCCCAGCCAACAGTTGTTGCTCGGCCGGGCCTCTGTTTTCAGGGTCTTGAGTTCAATCGCTGCAGCGCTGACGGCGTGAGGCCACCGAGTTTACATGTACACACTTCTGAGTGTATGCACATCTACATATGCATGTATATATGTATATACATACATATACACACATATATATATATAGATATATACACCCATGCTCTTGCTTCCCGACACCGGCCAACATTTAACATAGGACTGACAAGGGGGAAGGAAGAAGCTCTTTCGGCAAAGGCTGGGCCTGAGATGTTAGGGGGTTTAAGGTACTTGGGAGTTTCGGAAAATTAGGGGTACCTTATTTTAGTGTCCTTATTAATAGTAAGGATCCTAATATTTAGGGTACTATATTAGGCTCCCCCATTTTCGGAAACTCCCACTTCGGGGTTTATGGCTTGACGGTTTAACGCCGCCCAATGGGCTTCGGTGGTTAAGCTTCACATGCTGGGCTGAAGTGCGAATTGCACTTCGACTTGGCCCCTTTGTAACTGGCTTGCAACCTCACGCCGGGACAGCTGTCTCGTCTTCGACTTGGCCCTAAACCCTAACCTTTGCTGTTTAGAGCTTAACTTCTTGTTTTGACGGGGGCGGAGTTTCGGGGTTGGAGTTAGGAGCTTTGAGTTTAAGGGTGCTTAGACTTTGATCAATCCGTATAAAACTCCAAAAACCAGGGACGGGTCAGCAGCCGCCCACTGCACTTGGATGGCCGTGAATATGGAGTTGGTGATAATCCTCAGCACACGGCGGCTTTAAATAGGCTCGTGGATGTTTGATGATGTGTGACGCGCTTTTTGTTTGCGTGAGGTCGTTCTAGATGTGGCGAGCACATGTTATTGGACAGGACTCTAAAACGGCATGATAACTCTTGGCCGCACTGCTGCCCTACAAAGCTTATAGGCACTAGAAACCCCTCGACCGCCGAGCAAAGAGCTTACGAGCATCTCACCTGAATGTTTATCAGTTCGTGTTTTTCTTTCGGGACAGGGCGAGGGTTTTGGGCTGTATTTCAAAAATGTAGGCTGGATTGCCACATCTCAGACTGCATCCCAGTTCCATGCATGGCCAGGGGTCTAGTCATTGCGGGGAATCTAAGACAACCAGCGCATCTCTGCAAACCGGAGACACTGCACTCCAAGCCGAAGCCAAAACACTCAGACCCTACAAATAAACCATGCCCTGTACTGTATAACTTCCTGTAGACCCCTAGATACCCGTTACGAACCCGAACCCTTGCATCACACAACTTTCGTTTTAGACTCGTGTTCCAACCCAGAGCTTTCTTCGACCTGACTGGTTGACTTTCATTACCAAAAGAGCAGAGGGAAAGGTGAGCAAATCTTTGAGCTTCCTGGGTACCTGGGTTTTAGTGCTTATGAGGTTTAGGATTAGTTATAGGCTATATAGGTGCTACCAGGACACACGGTCGCGGATAAGGATTCAAATCGAGTCGACCCGACGAAACGTTGCAAATGACCTCGAGCACACGGCTTGAGCGCTTGGGGCGTTAGGGTTTCATTGGATTTCGTTTTTGGGTGTGAGTGGCTGTAGTATTTGGGGTTTCAGGGTTTACGAAACAGGGTTACGGCTTCTTGCGTTGGGAATCGTGGCCAATGGTTACCAAGCATATGCCACTTGTGCTGACTGCGGCTTCTGCGACGACTTCCTGCTATGGTGCTCGTTGTGTCCACCGAGTTTGTGCATTCAAAAAGATTAATCAAGAGAGCACTTGGCGACGAGGCTTCTTGGAAAGAACTTGCCGCTATCTGCGTCACACGCTACGAACTCTCGAACTTGAGCAGCATCAATAGCTCACACTGGGAGGGATAATCTAAATGACATTGCGCATGGCGAGACGTACTTCTGTTGCCACCAGCAGTAGTGGCACTAGCGTCACTAGCTGCTGTCATTGCCAGATTGGTAGAGGCTGGGTGGAAAACACAATAGAAAAATTAACGCTGGCAACAACGACGACACCTTTTTGAAACCTTATAGTCTTATGGCAAATCCGGAGGGGAACCAGAAGCAAGAACTGGTGAACATGTCGTCGTCGGCCGGATCGCCTGGACCGTTGTCTAACGTCGAGGGTGCACGGTTTAGGGTATATGGTTTGGGGTTAGGGTGTTCCAACCTGGTGACCAATCACAAGTCATGACCCCGGGCCCCCACTCCAACACTTCAGTCTCTCAGACCGTAGCCCCCTGTTGCAAACCCTTGAACCCCTTAATTCTTTGACAATCCCTAACGCCCCCAAGACCCCACCTAAACCCTACGGTATCCACCGCACTTCTGAGGACTTCGGCTCGAAATTTCAGGCAAAGCACGCTGCCAGGCCAGAGTGCTTTCAGGCTCAATTGGCCTGCTGCTGGGCATCATTTTCACGAAGTTCCTGAGCTTTCAAGCTAGGGCTTTACTAGGATGCCCAGGAACCTAGGAACAAAAAGGGCTCCCTTTTTGGTATTGGGTAACATTATAAGGAACCCAGGACTACAAACAGGGAATCAGGGTACTACTGGGCATCCTAGTTTAGGGTATAGGATTCACGGTTTAAGCTATATAAGGTATAGGGCTTAGGCACGGTAGGTCCGTTGGGACCTTCTGGCGTCTTTCCTCGGTTCTAAAGACCGAGCTGGCCAAGCTGGCCTTTCTGACAAAGCGGTGCAGGGTGCAAAGAGCTCGTTGCTGAGGCTTCTGAACATCGCTTGCCTTACAGAAGTAGGAACCCAGTTTGGCAGACACACATTGGAAACTTCCGCAGATCAGGGTGGCCTATAGTCTCCATTGTAGTTGCCTCTTTGTTCAGTGAAATCAGTTCGATAATGTATTTGGGATGCTTTAGGATATGAAGTAACCACGAAAGACGAAGTACGATGGAGCAGCGCATGAAGCCCACAAACTATGATTTCGCACGGTAGAATTCATGGGGAGTTACCTCCAAAGCACCAGCCAAGAGCCAGGAAAGTAAACGGCAAGCCCTTTACCTAACTTCTCTGGAACCCAATGAGGTGTCTAGCCTATCCTGACATAAGTTACTTTTTAAAGTATAGATTTATAGCCTCAGCATAGACCCAAGCACGTCGAAAGAGAGTCAAAGCTACAAATCTCCTGTGCGAGCATCGACCACCATCCGTCCTGCGAATCTACGAGAGTCTCTTCCTCTTCATCCAGACCTTCAAGGCTCACCTGGGCGCTTCCGAAAGAAAATAAGGGGGGTACATTATTTGGGGTCCTTATAATAAGGACCCTAGTATTCACGGGTACTATGTTGGGGTCGTCTAATTTCGGAAACTCTCACCTGAAGGTGGAAAAGACTGGCAAAGCACGAGGCTTTTGGTTTTTTGCTGCCTACTTGTAGGAGTATTGGGTCTAGCTAGACGACAAGTGCGCCAAGGGCCCTAGCAGGATTTAAGGCCTTTCAAGGCCTAGCCAACGCTAACTGCGGCTTTCAGCGAAAGTGAGCACTCCCCGCTTAGCCTTTACTACGGCTCCGTGTGCACGCTAAGCCCTCCCGAAACCTGACCTACGGATGGACATCCTCCACATCTCCCTCAACCTTACCTGGAAGGCCACTTCTTTGCGAGGTGTGGGACTGTTACGTCTATAAAGACCCCGGGCCACGTCACTTGAAGCCACAGAATTCTGGGTCATCGTGGTCGGGTGACCATGAGCTAAAGATGCACAATGTTCAAGTCGTCTTGGAGGTTTGAGACTTAGGAAGCCCGTATGTCTGTCTCTTTACGAATGGCACAAAAACCCACAACCAAGTCTTCGGCTTTGCAGGCACAGAATAACATCGGGAGTAGAGACCTCGAGCCCTACACGCCTCACGTGGTCCTCATCTTGAAATTTAATGCAAATGGAAACTTAAAGAGAACCGACACTCCAAGGTAAGTATCTTAAAATCGTATTACCAGGACGCCCAAAAGAGATCCCTTTGTGACTGAACCGCCCATGTTGTTGTACCTCCAGTACCTGTAACCCCAAACCTTACGACATAGGAGGTGATTGATGCCCCGTCCTTCTAGGGTGTAGCCCCTAGAACACCAAGTTTGTCGGATCCTCAAGTAAAAACCGAAAGTGACTGGAGAACCCACCTAACCCCGAGCCACCTACCTGTCTAAGGACATATATACACAAGCAGAACATGGTAAGGAACCCTGGGGGAGGTTTCGCCTTAGAGTTCGGGCAAAGCCCAACGCCAGCAAACTTAGACTACACAATCATATCAGAAACTCGCAGCCAAAGCCTATCAACCTAAGAGTGCCTCCGCAAGTCCACAAAGTGGTACTATTGTATTTTACAGCAGGATAGTACATTACGGTATTTTACAAACACTGAGATTTCAGCAGCGGCGCCGTGTGAGACAACGTCTGGCCAAAGTGCAATTGGCCTTGCACGGATATTAGGTGGCTCACGCTTTGCTGTTTAGGATTTAGGGTGATATCACGCGTGAAGCCGAACTTCAAAGCAATCTGGTTCTTAGTCGAAGATATAGGCACATGAAGGCCTGTTGTCGGCATCTCTGTCATGCATCCTGCTCCGCCGGTCACCCTGCTTACGAAATCTTGTTGCATGGCTAGTTTGGTCAGAGCCATGTCTTGAAGCAAACAGGAAGCCTTTCGGTAACCACTTCAGAATATAGGGCGTGAAAAATGACGCAAGTCGCACGGCCACTCCCTCGGTAACCCCGCCCAGCTACATGTACATACCCCACTCCGGCTTGCTGCATACAGTTTGAAGCGAATCATGGTTCAATGTATGAAGACATGCAATTCTTTCTGTTCCAAGAAGTTGGACCGAGGCTGAAGACTCAAGGCATTGGCAACGGCTTGGTAGTATGGACTTCTTCTGGAATCACGACGGGTTGTCTACGGAACAGGTAACGGGAAGATCGAACCACCGGCAATCATAACAATAGCTGTCACTACTGCTAGTAATGTGCTCAGTAGTCTCCCTGCAGGACCTCCTAGGGGCAGCAAGAGCAGTAGTAGACATAGTAGTAGCAGTAGCAACAGCAGCAGCAGCAGCAGCAACAGCAGGAGCAGGAGCGAGAGCAGGAGCAGAAGACTGATACTAGCAATGACAATAAAATTGGCAGCAGAAGTAATAGTTGTAATTGTAGTAGCAGTAGCAGTAGCAGTAGAAGCAGTAGTAGTGGCAGCCGTAGTGGTAGAAGCAGCAGCTGCAGCAGTAGCCGCCGAAGAAATACTGTAGTAGCAGTATCAGCAGTAGTAGCAGCAGTAGTAATAGCAGTGCTAACAGTAGCAGTCGGCGCAGTCGCAGTCTCGGTAGCAGGAGAAGCAGGAGAGAGCAGGAGCAGTCGGAGTAGGAGTAGGAGTCGGAGAAGCAATAGTAGCAGAAGTAGCAGCAGCAATCGGAGTAATGGTGGTAGTAGTGGTAAATTAGTAGCAGCGGCAGTTGGAGTACTGGTAGTGGTGGTTTGTTGTCACCCACTTGGCACGCCAATGACAGCTCTGCGGGGACTTAAATGGTCATAAGTGCATCCCAGGGGGTTCCAAACACCACAACAGAAGGTAAGGCCACAAGTGTCATCCCGTGGTAGTGGTAGTAGTAGGGGTCGGGGTAGGGGTAGTCGTTGGTGGTGGAGCAGTAGTAGCAGTAGCAGTAGCAGTAGCAGCAGCAGTAGTAGTAGTACTAGTAGTAGTAGCAGTAGTAGCTGTAGTTGCAGCAGCAGGAGTACCAGTAGCAGTAATTGAAGAAGCAGCAGCAGCAGCCGCAGCAGTAGTAGTAATATGTAGTTAGCAGCAGTAGTTGTAGTACGACTAGCTGCAGTAGGCAATGGCAGTGGCAGCAGCAGATGGTTCCGCTGTTCTGGTTTCTGTTGTTGTGGTAGAACAAGTTAGAACGCAGGTAACCGAGGCTGTAGACAACGATGAGCCGTATTTGATGGACATTTTGCAAGAACACGTACCCTTGGACAAGCAGCTTAGGCAGAGAGTCGGGTTGTCGGCATTGGCATCTCCAAAAACCCCTCGAAACTCTTGAGCCACGAAAGCGTAAGGCCCTAAAGCCCAAATCCCCACCGAAAACTCTAAAGCCCCCAGCTTTTTGGCCGTCCCCGTGCCTTGAAAGCTGTTGGCCACGGGCTTCTTGTTGTTACTCAGGCTCTTCGAAGGGCTACGTGGAAGGACCTCAGAGAATAGTAGCAACGTTCAAGCAGGGCAGTCGGAAAAGGCGTTCTGATAAACCCGAGAGATAATCACAGGAATAGTCGCAACAAAAGAGCACTGCGCAAGGCAATTACCAATAGCAACAAACAATACGAAGGTCAGCAATGAGAGAAAAGGCTCAATTGCTATCAAGAGCTACGATCGTGGTAGGTCGTATTAAAAAAACAGTGCTGACATCAACCACAGAATAAACAGCAATAGCACCTCGGGAGATTACACAACTGAAAGGAAGCTCGGAACACATGTTCGCGGATCTACTCTTGCTCAGGATCACATTTGTGAACATGTGAAATATGGGCGGTAAGCAACAAACGCGAGTTGCTGCTCTTCACCTTCTCGTACACTGACAGACTCAACATCACCGAATTTTCAAGCACCTTGATCATGCTGTTAACCGCTGTGCTCGTCGCTAACAAACAGTCTGACCCGTGGGATCCCAAACCAATCCCTAACCCCTCGTTCACCAACTCATCAAAAAACCCTGAATCCTGACACCTCAGTGACCTCAAAATACAAACCCTGAACAGAATGATAAGGTTCAGGGTTCTCATCAGTGCCATATGTAAGACCGGGGGGAAAAAACCGTGTCCCTTGAGGAACCCTGAACACCCACAGAAACCCCTCAATTGCCGAACCCGGACATGAGAGGGACTCCCATTCGGCACCTTATGCTCTCCCACACACTGTCTCACAAAAAAACCAGAAACTGCCAGAACATCGCTGTGGGGGCTGAGTACCTTATCCCCCAAAAGGTTAACAATTCGAGCATGGTAGGATTCCTGGGACTCAAAGATCCCTGTCCCAGGGTCCCGAATCATTGCCTGCACATCTCCGTCACAGCAAGCCACATGTAGAATAGATTCCGAAATTCTACAAAGCTCTCAACAGCCTCGGATGAGAACCCTTGAAATCTAAATCAACACCCACATCCGTTAATTAAACATCATATGACTCTCTAAGCACCTCAGTTCCCGTTGGGTGTTAGAAGGCTTGTCCTGAAGGGATCAAACGTCTGCCTCGGTGTCTCAGAACTGGCAGGTCGAGGGTTTTTCGGTGACTTCCAAAGTTTTGGGATTGAGGGTCTGGAGACCTACTTGAACCTCCCAGCACCTATGCTTTGGGAGTGGCTTGCTATGATTTCTGCATTAGATGTCCCGCAAACGGTATATCGTCCAGGGTCCATGTAAGCCCTTAGAGTGAACCTTGGGCTAGGGCCCCCACCTCTGAAATGGCGCCAGCTCTCTTGTCCTTGTCAAGGAAGAAGATCTGCACGCGCGACAGCCAGTCCTTCCCGAGTCGCTTGACTTCACATCAGGAAAGTTTAGGGTCAGGGGTCTTCCAGCCACAGACATCAGTCTCAAGCCCTGCCTTAACCCGGAATAAGCTGCCTTTTTAAGGACTATTTTATGAGGAAAGTCTAGGGTTCACCTGGGCCCCAATTAACCTACCTTTTTAGGGATCCCCAATATGATTTCAGGAAAGATGAGGGTTTACTTGGAGGTTCATGGGTAGTTATAAGTAGGGTAATAAGCAGGATAATTAACCCAATCGTCTAATGTGGCAACCTGATTAAGAAACCCTGGGTCTTTATTGGGGTTCCTTAAATGAATCCTACTATTTTGGGATTATAGGGCCAGGGTTTCTTAATACATCAGGGTCTTCCCAGCCACAGATCTCAATCTCAAGCCCTACCTTAACCCGGAATAACGGAACAACCTACCTTTCGAAGGACTTAGATAAGCAAATCATAATAAGGAACCCTAAAGAGGTAGGTCGCATCCGTAAACAAAACCGGTACGCAACCGAAAGGGTTGGGTCTTCTGTTGCGGGGCCGCCCTTGCAAGGCCAGTGACTTCGATGGATAAGATTATGCAATCTAACCCAACTTTCAAAAACGAACTTGAAGCTGCGACACTACAACTTGGAAATTCGCTCAAAGAACCCTGACAGCGTGGAAACTTTCAAGGTGCTGTGCCCCTTTCTTATTGGGGGCATGATCAAGCATGGAATCATCTGGATCCACAGGAAAAGCACTTACTTAAAGCCCTCCTGCCCAAGAACCCTTCGGAAGCAAGGCTTCTGGCCCTTGCGGGATGAGTCGAGCTGAGGGGAGGGAGCCGACGGCTTTAGGCCTTGACTAGATCCTACAGCTTACGTAAACCTCCCAAAAGAATCCATGAAATACTGTAGTATTTACGTACTTTTGGGGTCCAGACAACCCCTAGACTCTTTAACGGATACTGATACAGCAGCTCCAAGGCCCTAACTATCTGCAACCCTCATGATAGAAACTCTTCTAGCCCCTGTAGAAACCTTACAGAAACCCTTATAGAAAACACTTCTGGGAAACCCTATAGCAACCTTATAGCAAACTCTGCCTTACGTAGGAAGTGTAGGGACCGTGACTCGCTGTGTTGCCTCCAGGTGTTCCTTCACCTGCTCATCCCGTCTCTGCCTCTGTTCAACTGTCTTTGGACGTTGGTGCATGGGGTTTCGACTCGCACACTCGCTCAACGCAGGCACGGCTTCATGATATCTGCTTGCCACCGTTACTACCATGGGATTTAGGGTTTAGGGCCTAGCTTCCGTACTTTGACAGGAGAGAGGCTGAGTTCCAGGGTTGGGGGCCTTGGCCCAACCACAGGAACGGCGAAGGGTGACTTAAGGCTTAAGAGCCCTGATATAGAACCACGATGAAAATGACTCTGTTGTTGATAATCTAGGATACCCAGTAACCTAAGAATAAAAAGGCCTCTCTTTTTGGTATTGGGTAACTCTATAAGGAACCTAGGACTACAAAAAGGGAATAAGGGTACTACTGGGCATCCTAGTAATCGCTTCCGCGCTCTACCATGAAAGGATGTAGCAGTAACTCCTAAGAGCACTAAAGGCAGGAGCAGCCTTTAGTGCATTTTTCTAGTAAACACTTGGGGCTTTCCCAAAATAGGGGATCCTAGCATAGTACCCTAAATAGTAGGATACTTATTAGAAGGACCCCAGTATTATAAGGTAGCTCTATTTTCGCAAACCCCCATTTGATAGTCAAGGACACGACCGAGGACACCATGGGACCAAAGGCCTTTGAAGGCCTTAGGTTTTAGGGTTCGGGTATGCGTTTTGCTTTCATGCTCCTTTAGAGTTCGCGGTTTAGGGTTCACCGGTTTGGGGCTGTAGGGTTTAGGGGTTTAGGGTTCAGGGTTTCGGGGCTTAGGGTTTTGGGGATTTAAGGCTTGGTCACAAACTGAACCGTGCACTGCCGTGCACGCCGAAGGCCTGTGACCTAATGTAGAGATCTCAAGCACTAGTAAAGACTACACCTTTACATATAGTCCCCTGCATGCTTTTGCATAATATACTCCGAAACCCTATTGAAACTATGAAGGCCCGAACAATCCTAGCTCCCTTAAGTAGCAACCGTAGGCTTTGAAGGAACCCTCAGAGAGAAGCTGTTCTAATTACCCAGTCCTCTACAGTACACCCGCGGCCTTCGGCCCAAAGCCAAGTTGCAAGGCTTCCTCCACCTCTGCAGACTGATTCAGCTCCTTCTCTGCCTTGTACGGACGAGGAGTCCAAAAAGAACGCAGAAGCACAGATCTGAAAAATGAGGCTCAGAAACCTAGAGTTTACGGAGTTCCGGGACAGTTTTGGGATCGAAGGTCTTTACATCGTTTCTTGATGGCCGCCCAGTGCTTCGTCTTGCAACCCTGGTCCCCCCTGGCCTGACAGGACATATACACAAAATAAGTATATACAGGAAAACTTTTGTACAGCTCTATTCCATGTTTTTGTTAGTCATTAACCATAGTGCATGGTGTTTTGCTCTACTAGACCAAACTATCATATACTCTCTTCTGCTCCATTTATTCTGTTATGTTCTATCATATTATAACCTACTGCATTATATTCTGCTATGCCATATTCTATTCATTCTATTCTGTATTCAGGATCCTCGGCTGTGTCTTCAACGCCCCTTTTTGGAGGGCTGTAAATTGCTTACGGGTGTAGGTCGGCATCACAGTTGGACATGAGCAGCTCAGGATCACTGAGTTCTCTACAGGCAAAAATGATCCTCGCCTATGCAACAGCCGCAATTACAGCAGCTAGACTAAAAAAAAAAAAAGTTTTTGCACAGGCTTGAACAAAATCCGCCTGCATGTGCCGCACCTGTTCATGACAGGTGCACCCCAAAACCCTAAACTTCTAAACCCACTTTAAGCACGGACCGAGCCCCCTAAACCCTAAACCCTTACAGCAACCCCTAATCATAGTCACTCGTAGATGTAGCAACCCGGAGACTCCGATTTCCCTTACTTAAGGAATAGACCTTAAATCACAGTAGGTTTCCCTCTGTTAAGGAACATCTACCTTAAGTTTTGGTAGGACCCTTATATGATGATTGATATTGGAGTCTCTGGGAACCCTACTTGGAGGATCATGGGACTTAGTAAGATTATAAGTACGTTAATTGGGGTTAGAAGTAATTATAAGTATAGTTGCCTTAATTATAACCCTAGTTACTAAGTCCCATGACCCTTTAAGTAAACCCGGAAGCCCTCTCTGGGTCTCCCACGACTCGGGTTTTTGGCCCGCTCGGAAGATCCAGCGGGATCCCTGCGCCGCCCGGGAAGAGGTTGCCTGGCGATTGAATGTTAACCTTTTTGGTTATATAGGGGTTATATAGGGACTCTACATATATAGGGATTTTACAGGGACTGTACTACCCAAAAAATTAAAGGTTATGTACTCTACTTCTAGAGCTTTGCCCAAAGGGTCCAAAGTACCAATATAGTAGAATGTAGGGTTTCTATATTAGGAATTACCATTATGACTTGGGGAAGTAGTCCCCATATCAGTACCTAGGACCCTTTGGGTTGGGTTTCAGGGTATTGGATTACCCTTTCTGGGGTAGTTAAGCGTACAGTACCCTAAACCCCAAACCTGCATGCTTGTTTATGGGGGGGGTTCAGCACTCAGAACTGGGACGGACCTGGCGAAGTCATGTCTCCCATACGACGTTAGCACATCGGCGGAATTTTGTGGAGGATTTGCAAGGCTTCAGGGGTAACCCGTTGAATCTACAAACCCTCGGAAGGCCGGTTGGCAGGTCTGGGCGGCGACAGCGGTGGTGAGGGCTTAGGGTTTAGGGACTTAGGGACATGAAGCTTGTAGGTCTCATATACCAGTATCCTTGACTTCCCAACTGTCGACCAATATTCCTTGAAAGCGCCCTTGGCCGTTCACCAAACTTTGGTGTCAAGCCTACCCCACCTAAGAACAGCTGAGCAGTGGTTTTGAGAGTTCCCTTGGCTCTGTAGCTCCTTATTTAATGGGGATTATCATCATCCCTAGCTCCTTAACTCCCCCGATATCAATGGTTAGACAGCCAGCCATGAACTTCCAGGCGGGGTGGCTGTTGATGAGCTTCTGCAGTCTGGACAGCCAGTCCTTCCGTCCGGAAAAGATTGCTACTGTTGATGGACAGAGTCCTGCATTACCCTAAGGACCCTAAACTATGGGAACTATGGTATATTCCTTATTATAATGGGTAATGCAGGATTTTGTCCATCAGTAGTAACGATAGTGGCAGCGCTGCTCAGTACTGTACAATCAAGAAAGAAGTGCGCGGATTAAGTCGTGTTTGCAGAAAAGATCTTACCGGCGAAGGCGGTGTGCCAATGAAGCCTCAGGAGCATTTCAATGGGAGCCGTAGGCTTTGCTGAATGCTCGGTTTATTAGGGCGGTCCGAGACAAGATGCATCAGATTGTAAAAATTAGGGCAACTTGTGAATCAGGTTGCTCTTATGGTTACGACAGCTGCAATCCATAAATGGCCATTAGACAGACCGGGCATGTGCGGGTTGCCAAGATGATGGCTCCTGATACTGCTCCTTCTGCCGCTACCGCAGATGGTTTTTGACAGTGGCGATTGTTGCTGCGAGCTGCGAAGCGACAGGCGCAGCAACACAACAGCAGCAGCAGTAGCAACAACATCGACAACAACAGAACCAAAAGCACTGCTACAGTTACTGCCACTGCTGCTAATGCTACGACTACTACTACTACTACTACTACTACTACTACTACTGCAGCGGCTGCTACTAATACTACTACCACTTCTACCACTACCACTGCCACTGCCACCGCCACCGCCAACACCAACACCACCACCACCACCACCACCACCACCACCACCACCACGACAAATACTACCACTACTAGTACGACTGCTCGCCGTCATTCCCATTACTGCAACTACCACCGCTACAGCTGCTGTCGCTGCCTACCTCCAGGTGCTCGAACAAGTCATCGTCATTCCTGCAATGGCTATGGCTGCTTAAGGGAGGGGCATCCTATTGGGTTGGCCGCGCCCTAGGGCATGATCTCCATCAGCTTAAGAATCAAACGGCCGCAAACTGAGCCCTTAGACGCCTGCAGGCTCCAATTTAAATATGAGGAGCTCTTTGAAGGGAATCATGACCTGGAGTTCTATAACGGCTTTGTCAAGTAGCTACTGGGTGTTTCTCAACCAGGGGTACTTCGCCAAGGGGTGTTACCATGAAGATTTGATTTTTTTTTGTCGGTTCCCTCTTCGCCTGAACTGCAACACTGCAACACCCCGCACGACAGGCCACTGGCCAAGGTTCTGAACCAGCAAGCATTGTGGAAACCTGACGTATTTCATGGGTCTTGGTGTGTCAACCACAACCCTAAACCTCGAAACCCCAAGGCTTTGCACTACACCCTGCAACGTAAGGAGCCATATTCCTTATCATAGGTATTGTATAACCCTAGGGGTCCATGTACCCAAATAGTATATGCTCTGGTCCCAATGCACCCTTACAGGGAGCACTTTAAGGCCAATGTATGTACTACTAGGGACATAGACCCTTAGGGTAATATCCCCCCCTTAAACCTCATTCTAATGATTGGTCCTGTTGGCCAGCCGTAGTGCCGGATGAGATGGCAAAGGCAGTTGTGACATGGCGCGGTCCCCGCGGCCAAGGTATTTCTGGGCTGGTTCTGGGCTGGCTTATGGCTCTTTAGGGGTTTATAGGGTTTAGGGTTTATGGCTTCGGGGGTTTATAGGGTTTAGGGGTTATTTAGGGTTTAGGGGTTATTTAGGGTTTTAGGCTTCGGGTTTTATAGGGATTTAGGGATTTATAGGGTTTAAGGGTTTATGGCTTGGGGGTTTATAGGGTTTAGGGCTCAGGGTTTGGGGTTTAGGGCTTACGGTTTCGGGATGCTAAGATATGCTAGGACCCTAGCTTCTGGGGCTGAGGCCATTGACCCTGGCTTCGGGGCTTGCAGCTTCAGAGCGCGGCCCCACGCGCCTTGAGCCTTGGACTCTTCGACGTCGAGTGTCCAGCTTCTCACTGTTCGCTTCACAAACTCATGCCCGCACGCGTACCCATGTTTTTCAGATGTGTATATGTATGCACACATATCCATATGTAGATATGTATACAAGGGTTGGCGCCCAGGAACATGTTTTGTTTAAAGGTTTGTTGTTTACATGGTAGTGAGCCGCTTGCGCTTGCGTTGTTGTGTGCATCTGCAACTTCGGCACATGCAGACAAGCGCCAGCAGCACACCCCACAACAGCGTTAAACCCTAAAGCCCTAAACTGGCCTTAAATCCCTAACCCCTAAAGCCCAAGACCGAATCTCATCTGCCAGCTCGCCCTCCAAGAGTCTCCATAAGTGCAAGGCTCAACGCCCAACTTCGTGCCGTGAAGGGAAGACTACAGTAGAAGCCCAAAAGTTGGAAACCCAATAGCCTCAATCCTTAAGAGTAATAATGTATAGGGCATCCCAGCACTAACTGTTGGTTTGTTCTACTCCTCAAGCCCTCAAGCTGAAGGGACACCAGGCAGGTTCTACTACCATGATTCCGCCTCACTTGTCTTAAGGCTTAGGGAAAGCGCGGACTTGATGAAGCACTTCAGCTCCACCTTATGTCTGCTATAGTTTGTGCTGTGACCCGTTCTGAACCGATCATTCCGTCCTACCTAGACCCGAACATGAATCTCATTGGGACAACCCTGCTTTTTATCCCTTATTCAGAAGCGGGAAGCAAGAAAAAGCACTGCAATCCAGGTGGTATTGGCAAACGCAACACAACTAAACCACAGTCTCTCTCGAAGGGACTGACCTAAACTTCTCCTCGACTTGTTAGGTAAAGCTCTGGGGCATCCACCACGAGCTCTGCGATGGCCCCTTGACTCGAACTCCCTTACTTTGGGGCTGAGTACCTTCGCCCAATAAAGCTTAACCTTTTCAAGTTTGGTGGGATTAAATAAACCGCTCAAAGGTTAAAGGTTACCTACCCAGCTACTGAGCTTATAAGGATCACGCGACATTGTCAGGAATTTGAGGAACTTCCTGTCCAACTGTCGACACGAAGCCACTAAGCCACGAGCATGCAAACATCAACACAAATGCCAAACCGGAAACACTAAATCTAAACTTCTAAGCCCCATCCACACCCAAAACCACAGAATCAAATCCAAGCTGGGAGTGTCAGAAAATGAGGGGCCCAAGCATAGACACCCTGAGCAGAACTACTGTTGCCCTTTAATCAGGACCCTTGCTTGCGAAAAAGCAATCGAAAGTGTGCAAAGCGCACCTCCAGAATTTTAAACCCCAAGCACTTTAAACCAACAACCCCTGTTCAACAGGCAAAGACCCTAATTTGTCAAACCCTAAAGCCCAAACCCTAAACCCCAAAGGAAGGGTCCTTCGCTCTGTTTTCAAAGGTCCGTTCTTGCTCATTCGACGGCTTGCGGTCGGGCTCCCAAGCTGCTCCCAAAGGGATGGGTAGATTTTTGGGGGGTCTAGAGAGGGTATTTAGGGTTTAAGGTTTAGGGTTTCTAGGGTTATAGGGGTTTAGGGCTTGGGGTCTATTATAGGGTTTAGCGCTCATGGGGGTTACTAGTCTTTATGTGCTAGGGAATTGCTTCTCTATCTGCTCTTTGGGGCCTCTGCGTGCAAAAGAGCTGCCTGAACGGGCGTGGCGTCTTATCATAGGGTTTACCCCTTCGGGGCCTGAGGGTGATAAGGTATTTAGGGTTTAGGGTTTAGGGGTTTAGGGGCGTTTTTTCCCTCCTAGCTAGCAAGGACGAGGCCCGCATTGAGGGATGTGGTTTTAGGGGGTTTCGGGTCAAGGAGTCAGGGGCTCAGGGTCCAAATTTTTCCATCAGGATTCCTAGGGCCCCCTAGCACTTTCACTCCGGTGAAGGAATGAAGAGTTCTGATTTATTATGCCACACCTGCAGGAGACGCCAGCAGAAAATGCCCAATCCTTTCCCCTATTATTGACACTTCAAGATTTATGTAGCTTTCGGAGATCACAGTTGTGGGACTACTACCTTTCGAAAATTCAAGAACACTAATTTATGGGGTCCTTCACATAAGTGCCACTCCCTGACAAGGTGCCCGTACCTTCACCACCCCCAAGCCCGAGCCCTCAACCTACACCGAAACCGCAGCTGGGAGCCTTTCTTGGGGACGGTCTGTATGGAGGGCTTGGGGCTGTAGAGCTGCGAGCCAGTGTCTCTTCTAACAGAAACTGGCACAAGGGATCCATACGGTTCTTGCACCGTCAAAGCATGTGATTCCGCACACATATCACGTACCTACCTGCCTACCTACCAGCCTACCTGCAAAACTACCTACATATGTACAAACATGCACACATACGTGCATGCATCTGCATGCATACATACATACTTACATACATGCATTGCAAACATGCTTATAATGCACATGCATGCACACATACAAACATGCATTCGTGCATAGGTACATACACGGCAGTATGTATTCATGGAAAAGCACCCAAGCGGAAATGCACATCTCTCTGTCCATCTTTCTACCTATGTATCTATCTACACGTCTCTCTATCTATCTATGTGATATGAAAGAAATCACAAACGTGGAACTGTTCATCTATCTATGTATCTATCTATCTACATCCGTACATGCGCTCAAGGTTCCAGGCCGATGTATCTGGGTGGATGCACAGGGCAAAACTACATTCGCATATGCTGCATGGTTAGGTGAATATATATATATATATATATATATATATAAACATCTGTTTTATTAGACATAAACATGTATGTTATATATATATATATATACATATACAATTGCATTTGGATGTCTAGTAGTTAGTAGTCTCTGCCACAGAACAAGTGAAACTGAGACGTCTCAGCCCCCGCATCCTCCGCACCCGCCGCAACCACCACAGCCGCCCGGATCACCCCCATCGTCTCCACCTGACAAGAAGGGTGAGGGCATAGTTTTGGCTTCATCGTGGATTTCAGGGTCATCCGGTGCATCGGTTTAAGGGTTCGTTTGAGTTTATGGCTACGTGAACAGACGATTGAGAGCGCCTTTCCCTCCCTCTCTCCTGCCGACTCAATTGCTGGGCCCCAAGGTTCCGTATCCTCGGAAGAAATGCAAAGACACAAGGTAAACCTTTCAAATGCAAAAATAGGCCAAAAGGAGGTGCTTGACTGTTGGGATCCTTTGTCCCTGCCTCAAGCTTTGAGTTTTGGTGGCCGAATGGCTCACGCCTAGCCTAGTCTGCGATCAAAATCTTGGAGGGGTTTGGGGGCAGTGGAAAGCTGAGTGAGAGGTTCTGTTCATTCGGCTTTGACTTCTTCTCTGGTTTTGTCCTAGGCTTTTTCCGGGAACAGAGGTCTCGAGAAATCACAGACTTGAAGGTGTACCTAAGATGCCATCCTTACCTATACCTATCCAAGCATAAGAGCGGTGCAAAACGGTGCAAGCCTGAGTCGAGGGCCAGGAGTCGAAAAAATCAGTACCCGACCCAGGCAATAGGAGTTAATGAAGGCCTACCTTTGTGGGTGAATTTCCCCTTTCCCCCCGCTACTATTACAGGCGATTCTGGCGATTCCGGCAGGGCAGTGGCCCTGCAGATTAACTCCGAAGGCACATCGTCGGTGTGTGCTGGTGTTAAGTTTAAAAGCGTCACCTCCGTCGAAGTCGAATCCTCCGTCGTGTCCTCCATCATGTCCACCGTCATTGTGGTCGGACCTCCAGCGTGCGGAAGGACAACCCAATCCTACAACCCAAAATTCCGCTCCCTGAAACCCTCAAGACCCTGTCTGGTAAGCATTGAAGCAGTGGGTGTGCGAACATGCCTCAGGTACTACAGGGCCTTAAGAAGTCCCACACAGTTTCGGGTATATTATGCTAAAAGTACGATAAGGACCATCCCCAAAATAGTATTGGCAATCATTTCGCACCCCGTACTATAAGCCCTACATGGAGTTTCGTGGGTAGTTATAAGTGGGTTATAAGTGGGGTAACCATAATTATAACCCATGTTAATGGACTCATAACCCCACTTATAACTACCCTAAACCCTAGTCCCTAAATCCTAAATTCCCATAGGACCATTTAAAGGGACCCTTAAAGGAAGCCTTATAACCCCACTTATAACTACGCCTAAACCCTATAATCCTACTAGACCCTATACACCCTAAAGCCTAATCCCTATAGAGCCCTTAAAGGAACCCCACTTATAACTACCCATGAACCTTATAGTATCCCTATAGATCCCTTAAAGGGACCCTTACAGGAACCCTTAGAACTGCCCATGAACCTCAAGCAAACCCAAAACCTAGGGCTCCAAAGAGGACGGCAAGCAGCCAAAGAGTCGGTTTAGGGTTTAGGGCTCTACATTGGGCAACTGCAGCCATACAGTCGCAGTCTAAAATCTACACACATACACAGGTATATACATATATATGTGTGTGTGAAGTAATTACAGCAAAATGCAAGTTCTCATAAGGGCCTGATATATCTATATTCTAAATATGTAATAAAAGTACGGTAGGACTAGGGCCTCATACATTAAAGTATAAGCAATACTCAACTGTTGCTGGGCGGGGGCAGTGTCCCATCTCTACAAGTTACCAAGGCAGTTGACCCGATGTGTCCCTAAACTAAACCCAAAACCCCTTTTTTGCCACTGGACTCAAGTCTAGCCAGTCTACGACCCACAACCTTAAACCCCTAAACTCTGAACCCCTAAACCCTAAACCCCTAAACCCTCTAGTCCTCCCAGCACCCGAAACCTCAAGTCCCCAATCCCTAAAACCCTGGAGTCCCGAATCCTGAAATCCCTAAAACCCTGAATCCCGACATCCCTAAACCCTGAAACCTGCAACGACCCAAAAAGCCCAAACCTCTACATCCTCAAAGCTCTAGAGCTTAGGGGCTGAGTACCTTAGCCCAAACAAGGTTAACCCTTCGAATTACGTTAGGACTTTTATGAACCTCGAAAGCCTAAAGGTTAAAAGACCAAGGAGCAAATGAAGCTGGCCAGCACCCATCCACAACAAGGTGTCAGCATCGCCATATGGAAAGTCATCGTAAGTCCTAAAGTTCAGTGTGGGACATTTTCGTTGTACGCGCACATACATAAATACATATACATACAAAGATATATATATATATATATATATATATATATTTACATACATATATATATATATACAGAGAGAGAGAGAGAGAGAGAGAGAGAGAGAGAGACACACATTACTCAGACATGCGCGAGTACTAATTGCATGAATTACTAGTCGGCTCTGCTTTACCCGGCTCTGCTTCATTCCGAAAGTTGGAAGATGCGCATCCGAATTCCCAGCACCCAAAACACATGAACAACACATCTTGCAACTTTGCCATTTTCCAACTTTGCAATCCCAAACTAGCTTGCCAAACAGAAACCCGCCCAATGACCAAGTGCACCGGGGACAATATGATTGGAAAGGGAGCCTTTAACTTGGAAGATCCTTTAAGAGCAGTCGTAGTTTTAAAACCCTAACCCCTGCAGCCCGCAAGATGACAACATGCTTAGCCATGCCATCGACCACAGACCTGTACACCCTAAACCACCTAACCCCTGAAACATGAATTCCGAAACTCTCAAACCTGAAACACCTAAACCCGAACCTATCAACCCTAAACCCGCATGGTTGCCTCCAGTCCTGAAAACTCTGAAGCTTCTAGCGTGAACCAGAAGCCCCGCATCCGGAAATTCGTGTGTGTGTGTGTGTGTGTGTAGTGTGTGTAAAAAAAGTATACATATATATATATATATATATATATACATACATCCATACTTGCATTACCTTACCTTACCTTGCCCTACCTACATACGACATGCATTTACATAGGTATACATGTTTATAAAGTTTAAATTCGCTTTATATTGTATAGTCTATATCAATATTTGGTTTGTACTATAAGAAACTAATGGTAAATTATAGAGTATTGCGTACTAATGTGTTATGTGAAAACTGTATTTTATGATCCTATCTGATCTTATAACCTTCTTTATAATACAAGCTTACATAGTATTACATTATGTTGTATTATGCTACACTATGTGCTAACATGATATGCTAAATCATAAGAGGTTTCAGTATGCCATGTTAGATTGTACCAGTCTTTTGTTATATGGAACCCTATGCACACACACATACACACACACACATATATATATATATATATGTAGATATGTATATACATGTATGTATATACATACACATATATATATATATATACATACATGCACATGTATATATACTGTGTGTGTAGCAAGCCTGCGAAACTCCAATATCCCCGACTACCAGTAGCGCTTGAACTCCGTGGCACGTTCAGGAAGCCCTGGTAAGAGACCCTGGACATTCACGAACCGAAGACTCAACCAACTGGTAGTGTTTGGGGTTGAGGGGTAGGGGTTCAACCAGACTCGTCTCCTACGGCCTGCACTGTTACCAGGTACATGCGGCTAAAGCGAATTCATCACGCCATTTCGAGGTCGCAAGCCGAAGACACTCCATTGAAACCTACCGCCTAAAACACCTAAGCTTCCAAGCCTCAAGCTTCAAGCACAAAGCCCCTTGGCTCCCGAGGAACACATTCGACGCCGACGCATCGTTCGGCTGGCCGGAACGCCGCAACGTCGTCCCGCAGGAGCTCGAGGCATGAGGGCCTTTGACGAGGCTTCCGGTATAACCCAGGGATACCCAGAGTAGAGCTCCTAAAACCCTGAATGTATAGACTGTAAAGAGACTCCGTGAGAATTCTGAGAGCTGTGATTCAAAAACCTTTCGAGATGGTTCCTGCGACTGCGGCCTTGGACAATAAGACTCAAAGTGCTCCGCACCCTGGCTTTGATATCCTACTTCTACTCTTTACGTTCCCCTAAACCCTAAACCCCTAAACCTAAACTGAAACCCTGTCTCTCTCTCTCTCTCTGTGTCTCGCTTTTTCTCTCAGTCCCGCATCTGCACCCTCCCCAAAGATGACAAGCAGCCGTAGCCTTGGAAGCACGAACCCTGAACCCTAAACACTACAGCAAGTCTCAAGCCACAGTCGTGCGCTCCAAGGTCGTGGGCCTTCGAAGGCCTTCTACAATGCTAGGACTTGGTGGTTTAGGGTTTCTAGGGGTGTTATCCATGGATCATGACTTGGGGAGCCATTGTGACCAAAACGAAATGAAAGATGTCTCACGAAGATCAACCGGGAATACCGGGAATACAGAAATATGCCCATGTCTCATTCGTCGGTTTGACACGCTCTGGAAGCCCAGTTGGGCTGACTTGAAGCGAAACAGTGGGTTGTCGGAACAGCCGAACAGCAACCCACGGTATATGCAACTGAGCTTCCAAATGAGAATCACATGACGGATAGCCTATTCTAGCCTAGACCACCACCATGAGAGGCAAACTGAGGCATGCGGTCTTTTTCCGGTTAACCCTTACCCAGACCCCCAATCAAAGCTCTGAGAAGCCTTCAACCCTCCAATATAGGGACCTGAAATGATTGGTACGGTTGATGACACAAATCCTGCATCACCATAACAAGGAATTTGCCATAATTCCCATACTCTAGGGTCCTTAAGGTAATGCAGGATTTATATCATCAACCGTAGGAGTATTGCTCAGATTTGTACCCAGCTTATCGTACCCACCCTGCTCGACTGGCTCTGGCCAGTATAGTAGAACCATTACAGTACCCCTCGCGGTATCCCATAAAGAAACCCTTCCAAGGAACCCTAAACCCTTAACCCTAACCTCTAAGCCCTCCAACACTAAACCCCTAAACCCTAAATCCCTTTTTTCCATCAGGACTTGTGCAATCGCCTGAAAATTGACTTTCACAATGCAAAGAATTAGTAACCTGCCTTAACCCTAAACTCCAAACTCTTCTGCCAGGCAGCTCATCTCTCCACCAGCCGCAGCCAGCAAGGGGCAATTTCTTAGCACAACATCGCAGACTGTGACCATCTGTTGGGTCCTTTGCTTTTCTACAAATGCATGTATATATATATATATGTATATATATATATATGTATGAGTATACAATTACGTATGTATATATATATATACCTACATACTCTCTCTCCCTCTCTCTCATTCTGTCTCTGCTGTTGCATCCAGAGGGTCCAGCAGCCGCTCACAAAAGACTAAAACAGCAAGCCACATATATGTATATACGTATATGCTTGTGCTTTGTCTTCCGTGATTTTGGGTAGTGCCAAGATGTCTCTGGTGATCTTTCATCCATAATATTGCGTTGGTCCTTGGACTAAATACTGTGAGGTGGCACCCTACCTTATCGCAACCTGACTGCATGGACCTACGTCTTGAAACCTGCCCATCAACCCTAAACCCTAAAACAGATCTGGGGTGCCTAATTTTGCAGGTTCCTATCTGCCTAGCGTCGCAAGCCCCACTCGACCCGCCTTGACTCTTGTGGGTTAGACGGCTTAATAGGAACCTTATAGATCCCTAAAGGAAGCCCTTATGGATCCCTTAATCGAACCCTTATAGATCCCTTATAGATCTCTAAAGGGGGACAATCCTGAAGTAAACCATGACAACAATCGGCCCCTGCTCGATGCTACAAGCGACCTCTGCTGCACCGTCCATGCTGGGTAGAGACCTCAGGCAGCTGATAAGCTTTCTTTTTACTTGTGGACAATAAGGAGATTAACAACTTTTTCTGATTGCGGGTATTGTGATCTCATTCAGACTCAACTCTGTTCAGAATCGGGTCGCCGGCTTCTGCACACCCCGTTTGCGCAGTCATTGTTGTGTTCAGGATTTAGGACTTGACGTCCACGGTACAGAACAGCAGCACCATCCTAGAATGCACGTGCGCCACGTCCTCAAAACCTCCTCTTTGCAACAGTTGGCGCCGACTGCTCTGCGAATACAGCCCCAAGGCATAATTTAATGTAACTGAAGATATGGTGGCGAGTTTATGCTGCCTTCCACAGTCCAAGAATTCACCGCGACTTGAAGCAAAGGCTGACACCCGTGACTTCCTGCTTGCTGATACGACGACTACTACAACCACTACTACTAGTGACCACGACTGCGACGGCGACAACGACGACTACTACTTGTTTCTAATGACTGCAGGTCTCGCGAGTTCTCGCTTGCAGTCAGGCTTTACAGCCCACACGGATAGTCTAGGTGCCGAATATGAGGGCTTCATCAACAGCATAGGGTTCCCTTTAAGAGTTCCATCAAGCAGATACGACAGGGGTTCGTTCTCTAAAGTTGCAGTATAGTGAAACTACTACATTCGTGATTAGAAGGAATAACATTGGTTCCAGATGTAAACCCTGGACCCTGAACCCTCGAAACCCCTCGAGCCCGGAACGCACAAATCCTTCAAAGCTGAGCAGGCCAAGCTTTTAGTAGACCTAGGGGATCTTTATAGGGTTCAGTTCGTTTTACTCTCATATGACGTAAATTTTTACCTCCTACTTGGCAAGGAACAGAGGATATGACGTAAGCTTAGCACTAAGGCTTTCGCACGAAAAAGCTAATCTTCTCAGCGCCTCTGCGACATCTCCGAACACTAACCCGGCGCCCTCGAAACTCCTAGTGGATTCTGAAACTTCTTATCCGCCAACACCACAAAACCCTCAACCACTGCCGTAAATGCTAGAACCTGAAAGCCTTAAGCCCTAAACCCTTGCAGAACCCCCTGATATAAACCCTATATGGAACCCTGAAAACTAGTGAATGCATCCTAGATAGTAGGATCCTTGTTATAAGGACCCCAAAAATCGTACCCCGAATTGTCGGAAGCTCCTATAGCTCCCCTTCGATTCAAGGACCTTCAAGCCCTCAAAGAAAAAGCCAACATAATTAGAAAACGGTTTTGGGGCCATTATACCATACTTACAATACGGAACCCCCCAAAATAGTATAGGAAATAATTTAGGCCCCTATACTAACCCTAAACCCCCTTTTTGCATCAAGACATGGCAATCGCCTGAACATGGTAACTGTCTAAATTTAGGCCCCTATACTAAACAAGAAATCCAAGCAGCTGCTTGTGGTCGCTGGCATAGTCGGGGCAGACGCTGTGCGAGGCTTCGTCTTCGGCCTTCAGAGCAGTAGGAATTTTTGGTTTAGGGTTTAGGATATAGGATGGCTTGGGTGCTTAGGGTAGGAGGGTGAGGGTTTAGGATGGTTTAGGGTTTAGGATTTAGGTGTTTAGGGTTTGAAGAGGGTTTAGGTGTTTACGCTCTCACAACTAGGACCAGCCAGACGAGGTCTCACAGGTTCCGTCGGACTACAAAGGGATTGCTCGAGTCAGGCCAGTGTTGTGTTAGCAGCTCTGGATTTTTTAGGGGTAAAGGGCTCAGGATCAGGATTCCTCAAAGGGCTCGCTTTAAGGGTCCTACAAGGGTTGGGACCTGGACAATCAGCATAAGGCTTTGGGACATATTCCCATAAAAGTGCACTTAGGAACGCTCAGGAATAGTATCGGCAACTGCTTCGGCGCCTATGTCAGCGATCCTTAAACCGCCAACAAGCAAGTTTCTGGCTTTGGAGCTTCAGGGTGTAGGATGCAGCACAGTCAACAGTTTTGGAGCTTAAGGCGTACGGTTCAAGGCCGGAATGGACAATCCCTTAATAGTGCTGAAGCGGCTCACGGCCGTGAAGGATTCCCTGGGGTATTGTTGTTGCTTCAAGAAAAAAGCAACCAAGAAAGTAAGAAAGTTCCGTACAGGATCGGTTTTAGGGAACAAGGAAGATCAGATGTACCAGCTGCTCTGAGCGGCTGTAGCCCCACGTGCAGGGCTGCAAAAGTGAGGGCGAAGCCAAAGGCAACCTCGGTAGGTTACGCTTAGGGTGTCTTCCATACTTCTGACGGTAACGTCTATACGAGCTTGTTTCTTTAGAACGAAGGGTTCCGAGCCCAGCCAACGCATTCCTCTGTGGTAGCATCAAAGAGTCGAACGGCAAACCAGGAACAGGAACAACTACAACATCTGCAGCTGTGTCTTCGTGTGTGTGTGTGTGTGCATATGCCGATGCCGATGCGCAGGTCATTCAACACCCACTCACTCGCTCGCTCCCTCACTCAGTTGAGGTATGCCACAGCGAAACGAGAGTATTTAGGCCCCTGTATTACCTGCTCTGGATTTGGGCTGTGGGTGCCGGACACCACGTATCTCACACAAGTGCCTCCGTGCCGTTTCCCCATGTTGCGCCAACGCTGAAAACTGCAAGGATACCAGAGCTTGTATTTGTATAGATATCCTAAACCTAAACCTAAACCCTAAGCCTTATATCCTCATCCCTAATCCCTGTATACCGTATACCCTCAACCTTATATATATATATATATATATATATATATATATATATATATAGCCTGTAACTATAGACATGAACCAGCACGAACCCCAAGACTTCCCCAAGGCCATGGCCCCTAATCGCAGCTCTTCCCTTTGCTGTCAGGGCCAAACTACGGTTAATAGTATAAACCCTGCATTACACACAATAAGGAATGTACCTTAACTCCCATAGTCTAGGGTCCTTAAGGTAATGCTGGATGTATATCATCAACCGTATGAATTAGGGGTTGAGGGCTTTAAGGGTTTAGGGTTTCGACTGGCGCACTCGCTCGACGCAGGCACGGCTTCATGAAGTCAGGTTTAGGGCCTATATAATGCAGATCCCGAACTTACTCCTATATGGGAGTTTCCGAAAATAGGAGACCCTAATATAGTAGTAGAATCCTCGTTACAAGGAGCCCAGAATGAGGTACCCCCAATTTTCGGAAACCCCCATATAACCCCTTAAGAGATTTGGGGCATGTTGTTCATCCGCCCATTCCCGGCGATCAGCAAGGCACAGCCTAAGCCCATATACCCTACACACCCTAAATCCTAAACCCTACCGGGTGCCCGAACCCCGCTATACCCAAACCCTATGTACCATGAGCCCTATATATATATATATATATATATATATATATATATATATATTTGTTTATTTATTTATGTATATATACTAATATAAATAAATATATATATATATATATATATACATACCCTAAACCCTATAATCCCTAATGCCTCGACTCTCATCCCTATTTACCCAAGGGACCGCCATAGAGATGGTGTTTGTGAAGCCCCAGACTTTGCCCTCGGCGAGGTCGATGTGGATTTTCTCCGTACCTTTGGAACTCCAGTCCCTGTTTCGGCCTGTGAGTGTCCCTGCACAGGTACTTAGCAATGCCATATGGGTGGTTGTCAAAATCATGGTACCTTTGTGGATGCCCTAAATATTAGGTTCCGTATTATAATAAAGACTTCAACCGGGACCCTAATATTGACAACCACCCCATGAGCGATACTGGGGCCTTCTGGATTTCTGTTCCGAGTTTGGAAGTTCGGCATTTTTGGTGGTTGGGGCCTAGGTTCAGTCTGTTAGAAAGCTGACGACTTTTCAGTGCTTCCACGGATTCTCTGCAGCTGCTTCGCTTGAATCTTGCACACCTTCAACCCTACTTGGAGGTTCAGGGGTAGTTCTAGGGTCACTAGTAGGGTAACTATACTTATAACCCATATTAGGGGACTTATACCCCCAGTTATAACTACCCATGAGCCTCCAAGTAATAGCCACCCGTCCCGCAACCCCGTTTAGTAGTGCTCATCGAAACCGAACCCTTTAAGGGCCTCCTTTAAGGGATCTATAAGGGTTCTATTAAGGGTTTAGGGTTTAGGTTTGGGAGTTTCCGAAAATAGGGGGAACCTAATATGGTACCCCAAATACTAGGATCCTTCTTATGAGGACCCCCAATACAAGGTGCCCCCCCCCCCCCCCAATTTTAGGAAACTACCACTTATCGCTCAACCCCAAAACCCATAACCCTACAACCCTGAGGGGTTGAAAATCAGAAACTCGAAACCCTAACCCCCTTTATAAACCCAATATGCTTAGATTGTAGCAAGAGTTATTATCCCTACACCTTGCAATACAAGCCCAAAAAGTTGGAAACCCTGTTTGGCCTTAACCCTATTTCCAACTTAATGGAGTTTACTGTAACCCCCTTTATAAACCCAATATTGGTAGATTGTAGCAACCCTAATTATTATCCCTACACCTTACACTTAAACCCCGCATAGAACCCTGATAACCCCTTCATGGACCCCTAAACCCTAAACCCCCCTGTAGACTCCTCATCGACTCCTAACAATCGTAACAGCCTAGTAGGCCCGTCTGTAGTTACTTCCGAAGCATCCCAAACTCACCCTAAACCCTGAAAACCCTGGCCCTATAATTAGAATAAGGTTTTGGGACCCATTATACTAAACTGTAGTAAGGAACCCCCAAAATAGTACAGTAGAAGCCCAAAAGTTGGAAACCCCATAGCCTCAATCCTTAAGAGTAATGTATAGGGACTCCCAGCACTATTTGGCCTTAATCCGGTTTCCAACTTTATGGGGCTTACTGTAGATGTATTAAACCCGAAACCGAAAGCTTCCGAGGCTCATCGAGGGAGCTTCAGGCCCATCAAGGAGAAGGAATACGAGGAGGGAATGGTCGACGCTGGGAGATGAGCATCCACCTCCAGTTTAGGGTTTAGAGCTTTAGGGTCTCTGTGAGGGTCTTCTGGGGTTTGTTGCGTCAGGTCTAGAGTCAAGTTATTTAGGGTTTAAGGGTTTAGGGTTTAGGGTTTATGGGTTAAGGGTTTCGGCGCTCACACTCGGACACTCCAGGCGAGGCATATGGTTCGGAGTCTGCTGAGTGAAACAAAGGTTTAGGGTATAGGGTCTTAGGGTTCAGGGTTTAGGAGTTTAGGACCCTAAGTTGGACAACTACCCATATTCTGAAACTGCTCCCGCACAGCACGACTGTCACCGCCACGCTCAACATCACCCCAGGTCACGAGCGATCCGTTGTCAAGAATGGCGGCGAAGGCATACCAGGAGGCGTGCACCTGCTGCACATTCTTCAGTTGACCCTGGACACTTCCACTGTCACCGCCAGAAAAAGCCTCACCCCAGGTCACGACAGAACCATCGCGAAGAATGGCGGCGAAAGCGCTGCCAGAGGCTTGGATATGTCGCACATTCTTCAGCTGATGCCGCACGACACTGCAGTCACCACCGTACCCTGCATCACCCCAGGTTACGACAGATCCATTGCCAAGAATGGCGGCGAAGGCGCACTGCGAGGCTTGGATTTGTTGCACATTCTTCAGCTGATCCTGCACAGCACTAGCGTCGCCCCCAGAGGGGGCGTCACCCCAGGTCACAACAGAGCCATCACGACGAATGGCAGCAAATGCACTGAAAGAAGCCTGAATCTGCTGTACATTCTGTAGCTGCTCCTGTACAGCGCTACTGTCACCACCATCATCAAAACTACCCCAGGTGACAACGGATCCATCGCCAAGAATGGCAGCAAAAGCGCCGGAGGAGGCTTGTATCTGTCGCACGTCCTTTAGGTGCGGCTGCGCAGCACCACTGTAACCACCAGCAAGATTAGAACCCCAGCTCACAACTAATCCATTGCCAAGAATTGCAGCAAACGCGCTGAAAGAGGCTTGGATCTGCTGCACATTTTGCAGCTGATCCTGCACAGCACTGCTGTCCCCGCCATCGGAAGTTTCACCCCAGGTCACGACAGAGCCATCAAGACGAACAGCAGCAAAAGCACCCAAAGAGGATTGGAGCTGCCGCACATTTTGCAGTTCATATTTTACGTCCCTGCTGTCACCGCCAGAAGTAGCCGCACCCCAGGTCACGACAGAGCCGTCGCCCAGAATGGCAGCAAAAGCGTACTGCGACCCCTGAATCTGTTGCACCTTCTCCAGGCGAGAGTGCACAGAAGTGCTGTCACCGCCAGCAGAAGCCTCACCCCAGGTCACGACAGAGCCGTCGCCCAGAATGGCAGCAAAAGCATGTGCGGAGGCTCGGACTTGAACAGGGATTATGCGCAAGGTCAGTGAAGCACCATCATTAAGGTTGGCAGCCTTAACCGTTGAAGATTCATCCAAAACACTTCCAGATGAGTCCATCAGCCGCCCTTTTCCCACTCCAAGCGTCGTCTCTGCCCGAAGCTTCAATGCTGCCACAGTTTCATCCTCGTCTGCTCGTACGGTAGTCGCCCTACCACTGAGCAGCACAATTTGGACAGCAACTGCCATGAATGCCCAGGCCCCAGCCCTAAGACCGAGATCGGATCCCTGCTCTTTCCGTCAATTCTAAAGGAACCCAAACCCTTAAACCTACAAATCCTAGAACCAAACTCTCTGTGAGAGCTCCATGGATGAGGCAGGCATATTGGGGCCTTATAATATGAAGAAGCAGAAAGGAGGTTTTGAGATAGATCGGAGAAGTGCAAATATTACTACGGGATCCCGAGCAATAATGCCGATGATAATCTAGTGCTACCATGTTCTCAACCTTCGGTAGTTTCACCGCTCGACGGCTTTTGTGAAGCCTAAACACCGTAACCAAGCACTACGCCCTGTAACCTGTGAGATTGTGCATCACATTAACTAAGCCCAACCAAAAGCCCAAACAAAGACAAAAACTCCCTAGTTCCCAAACCTCAAACCATCCCTAATCCCCACATACACCCTAGAAAACCCTCGGTCAAGCGCTTGTATCCTCCTTGAGTTCAAGGTTTGACATGGCTTGGAACTGGAAGCTGCCTGGGAGTCAGAACTCCCCGGAAATTTAAGAAACCCTCAAGGGATATACCTTAAATCATACTCGGGATCCTACTATAACTATAAGGTATACTCCTTTTTTTCTCTGATTTTGGAAAACCTGAACTGTCATGGGAGTCTCCAAAGTGAGCAGCAAGCTTGAGCCAAAATGGGTTTAGGGTTTAGAGTTTTAGGGTCTCTGTGAGGGTCTTTTGGGGTTTGTTGCGTCAGGTCTAGAGTCAAGTTAGAAGTGGGGTTAAAAGTCCCATAATATGGGTTATAACTACAGTTACCCTACTTATAACTACCCCTGAACCTCCAAGTAGGGTCTCTGCAAGGGTCTTTTGGATTTTCTTGGCTCAAGTCTATGAAGGCCCATCAGGGCTTATTCGGGGTCTACCGAGGTGTATGCGGGCTTCTCTGGGGTTGGGTTTGTTGGGGGCTCATTGGGGCTGCAGGGATTCAGAAACATTAAGGTTCCGGGTTGGTTTCTGGCTTACGAGGGTGTCGGGCGGCTGCACCAGAGGGCAAGAGGAGACCAAACGGGCCGTTCCTTGTGTTATGTTTCCCCTAAAGTATCCCCTTTATGTATCCCTTATAGTATCCCCTTGTGTATCTCTTTTGCATCCCCTCGGAAAGGCGCACTGCTGTTCCATCCCCTCTACTATCACCCTGTGCTTCCCTTAACGTATCCTCCGTGGTATCACCCTGAGTATCCCTTAGCATCCTTTGGGGGGTCCGTTACAGTAATCCGTTGTTAAGTTATGGTATCCCTTGTACAGATAGTATCCCTGATCGAATCGCCTTGTGTGTCCCTTGTAGAATAGCGTTTTGTATCCGTTGTAGTATCCTGTTCTCTATCCCGTGCACTATCCCTTTTTGTATCCCGCATGGCATCCATTACAATACTTAATAACTTGATACCCTGTATAGCAAGCCTAGTAGTTCTAGTGTGTTGTCTGCTGCCGCGATGTGGTTCTGCTGCTTTTTCAGCTCAGACCAGTTCGGCAAAAGTGACCCAGTCATACCTGCAAGATCCTGCAAGACTATAACCCACAACTTCCAAATATCGCTGCTCCTGCATCACGGCAGAGTGTAAGATTCGGTGTAATCATAATTGCTTGGGATTAGCAAGACAGCTGTAAGGCTTATGCCTAAACATCTGATGACGTCGAAAACTGCCTATGAAATACTCAAAGGGTCCAAAGTACCTTTATGGTAGAATGTAGGGGTCCTATATTAGGTTTTACTGTTATGATTTGGGGAAGTATCCCCCATAACAGTACTTTGGACCCTTTGGGATATTGAACTCTCGAAGTCCCGATCTTCGAAGTACTCGGCAACCTCCCCGCAGTTCCGACCGCAGGGGAAGACGCGTCCCAGCGGAGCCCTCAAAGTACCCTTCTTGGAGGGTCGGGGGACTTAGTAACTGGTTATTTTTGGGACTTATAAGTACCATAACCCCAATTAGGGCCCCTTTTAGAGTACTTATAACTCTACTTACTACCTACTTACTAAGTCCCCCGACCCTCCAAGTTGTGGCAAACCTTTATGGCAACCTTGGTGACTATCCCTTAGTAACCTAACGACCCGTACTTGGAGGTTCATGGGTAGGTATAAGTGGGGTTATAAGTCCTCTAATATATGGGCTATAGCTATAGCTACCGTATTCATACGCCTACTTATAACTACCCCTGAACCTCCAAGTGGTAACTATCCCGGGCCCTAACCTAACGACCCTCAACAAACAGCCTTCAAATCCCTCGCCAGCGGGGTACCTCCATCTCTCCATAAGACCTCAGCGCGTACATTCGCACAAAGAGTCCTCGGCAGGCGAACTCATAGGGACCTTTAGGGGGCAGGGGGCCGTAATGCCCATAACAAGGACCCAAGGGCCTATTTAAGGAAGAAGAGCAAGGGTCCCTATGACGAAAGCAAGGAAGCCTATCAACCGACAGGAGATACCAGGTGGGTTAGTATAAGGGCAACAAAAAGGGATACAACAAGGCTCAGTATTAAAAACGAGCCCACACCCTCGGTTCACGGGTTCTTTTTGGGATTACGTAGGGGTTCTATAGTATGAATCTGCGAGATGCAGGCCGGGGTTCGGGTACCTGTTTTCAGATAACCTGTCTTGTATGCGGTTCTCATGGTAACCCGAGCAACTCATCAGGCTAGTGCCCTCAATATAGTTCGACGTGACAAGGGTTCTTAGAGGGCTTCCTAAGGGCTTGGGTTTTGGTATATAGGGGCCTAAATATATCATTGGGAAAGGATGAAACGAAGCTCTATAAACCCTTTTACACCTGGACTACGCATATGCCAGGAACTGAGGCGCCGGCTCTATAAACCCTACACCGTAAAGTTAAGTGACCAGGACATTGAGCGAGCCCAGATTGGAGAGTCAACACCCCATGTTAAACGCCCCTGATATGCACATATTGTAGCCTGCACCCAAAAAGGCCCAGTTCAAGAAAACAAACATTGATACCAATGTGAAAAGAAATATTCATACTAATGAACATTCATAGTAAGATAATGCTAACAACAATAAACTCTAGAGCCAAGGCTCGACCTGCTGCTCCCACCAACCTCACCGGCTTCTTGCCAGGCCTTCCTGCGAAACCATGGACGCTACAGCGCTTATGCTTGTGAAGGCTTCACAGGCTGCACAGGTGTTGAGGGCTTGAGGTTTACATGATTGTACCCTAAACCCTAAAGCCTAAACCCTAGGGGAAGCCTTCGGGATATGTTTAGGGCTTGGGCTTTAGGCCCTCTGCGGCTCGAGGATGTATGGTGTTTTACGGCTGTAGGACAAGGGTTGAGTATGAGTGTGTGAGGCATCAGATTTCCGGGTAAGAGAAGAACGATGCTTTGCATTCCGGCCTCGGAAATGACAGAGAGAGAGAGAGAGAGAGAGAGACGAGAGAAACAAAAAGGTGTGTGGTGTGTAGTATTATGGATATGATACATGTGTAGTGTTGTCACTTTTGAACGAAAGCAAATGCATAGCCATAAAAACACGAACCCTTTGACCTAAAACGCAGCGTGGGAATCTGTTGGATAGGGGCTTGAGAGTTTGGCGTTCAGTGTTCTGGGGCAGGGCTGGTGTGGTCTGGGTGCTGTAAGTTTGCGCTGTGCTACTGTTCTATAATTTTACAAAGGTGCTTAGGGGCGTGTGCCTGCTTGTCCCAGAAGACTTTGGTGTTGGGTAACATTGATCCGTGCTGTCCGTAGAAAGTCTACGGACAGCAAAGAGGACGTCTCGGCTAGGTTTTCAGCATGCCCTGTCGCCTGGGCAGACTAGGTAAAGAAGATAAACCCGGAGGTCTCTGCAGGACTTGTCCATTCTTTGTGGTTTAACTTTAAACGAGGCAACAGTCAGCAATTTTGTTTACAACTGGGGCTCTATACTGAACAATACTGGAACATAAAAACTATCCCAAATCGATACCCGTTTAAGTTTAAGGAGGGACGGCCGGCTCAGGAAGCAGCTCACCAACAACCCAGCAGTCGCCGCGAGGATCCCGGCCCCAAATCACGAGAAAAGAGCGTGGCAATAATGATTTAGAAGGGGCCCCCACCCTGTAATAGTGGTATATTACAGTAGGAGTATATTAGGGCCCTAATATAATCCTTATAGTCATTATTACAGGGTGGGGGCAGCTTCTAAATAATGATGCTCAATCAACACCCCTGTAAGGGAACCCTAAACCCTAAACCCTTACGCAACCCCTGTACAATCAAGAGAACACTCCAAACTCTAAAGAACTTTTACAGAAATCATGCACGCTACACCAACGACGGACACACTTGTAAGACAACATCTACAATCTATGAACCCTGTGAAGACCCCTTGCAAAACACACAAAATGCCTGATAACCTACACCGACTAAAGGCAGCCAAAAGCCAAGTAAACCTTTATTTGGGTGCATGGACCCTTCTACCCTGAACCCTATAGAACCTTTCTAGCACCCCTATACAACCCGTGGGTTTCCCATTAAAGGAACCCCTGGAGAATCCCTTAAAGGGCACATGGACCCTAAAGCGGAAACTGCCCACCCAAGATACCGCCTTTTTGAGCTTTTCCAAGTCGGTAGCCGGCCCATTCGCCTGGGCTCTCTTGGAGGGATTAGGCTTTGGGTTAGGGCTCAGGGGGTTTAGGGTGTCTATGAGGATTTTGGTAGGGTTCTAGTGTTCAAGAGATTATTTTTGAGGGGTAGTGGAGCTTAAGGTCCTAGAAGGGCTTTCGGCTTCTGCAAAGGACTTGAACTTGAAGTACTACATGGAGTCTCTAAGAGTCTTCTGAATTCTATAAAGGCTCATGCAAGGGGTAAGGGGTGCTTGAAAAGCTGTTTAAGGCCCAAAAAGGGTTGCACAAGGGTTAAGGCCATAGTGTTTAGGGGTTTTGTTGTTTTATGAAATTGAAGCAGCTATTTAGATCTATTTCTTAGGATCTTTACCACGCCCAGGACTGCACGGCCCCAGAACTTTTAGTGGTTGCTGTGGGCCCTTGAAACACGAGCCCAGGCGCCCACCAGCACCGCCACATCTTCGCCGGCCACTCGGATGAGATAAGCCTTTTCCTGTCTTACTTGTCCAGTATCCCGGGGGGACTAAAGGTTAACTTTTGAGGATATACAGGGATCACAGCGTACCCCAAAGACGCTAATGGTTACCTGCTCTCCGTCTAAAGCGCAAGGTGTGGGGCTCTTCCTTCGTCTATTTGGGTCTTGGGGTTTAGGGTGGTTTGGGGGTCGTATGGGGTTGGGATTACGAGTTCGAGATAAAACCTCAACGGTTCGAGGTTTAGCCTAAACTCTACAGACTTCGAGCCCGGTGCCGGGGTATGTATACAAGGGAGTAGGACCGTTGGGCGTACACGGATCACATAACTTACGGCCCTTAAAAATCAGAATAAAACTTCTTGGGGCCAATTATACTACAATAAAATAAGGAACCCCCAAAATACATAGTATAGGTAATTATTTAGGCCCCGATTTCTTGAAGGGCAGGGAAAGGTTTCGGACTCCGTGCCTGCTTGTCCAATGTGGGGCACGTCGCAGCCTCAGCGCTTACCTGCGATTGCGTGGCTGCCGTTGGAAGCCTGAGTCCTGAAACCTCAAATGGGAGTTTCCGAAAATAGGGGACCCTGATATGGTAACCTACATAGTACGATCCTTATTATAATGACCCCCAAAAGGGGACCCTAATATGGTAACCTACATAGTAGGATCCTTATAAAGACCCCAAAAAGGGGACCCTAATATGGTAACCTAAATAGTAGGATCCTTATAAAGACCCCAAAAAGGGGACCCTAATATGGTAACCTAAATAGTAGGATCCTTATAAAGACCCCAAAAAGGGGACCCTAATATGGTAACCTAAATAGTAGGATCCTTATAAAGACCCCAAAAAGGGGACCCTAATATGGTAACCTAAATAGTAGGATCCTTATAAAGACCCCAAAAAGGGGACCCTAATATGGTAACCTAAATAGTAGGATCCTTATAAAGACCCCCAAAAAGGGGACCCTAATATGGTAACCTAAATAGTAGGATCCTTATAAAGACGCCAAAAAGGGGACCCTAATATGGTAACCTAAATAGTAGGATCCTTATAAAGACCCCAAAAAGGGGACCCTAATATGGTAACCTAAATAGTAGGATCCTTATTATAGTGACCCCAAAAAGGGGACCCTAATATGGTAACCTAAACAGTAGGATCCTTATAAGGACCCCAAAATAAAGTAACCCTAATTTTCGGAAACTCCCAAATCCGTTGAGGCTTTCCGGGGTTAGTCTCTTAGCTCTGTAAGGTTCGGGTCGGGTTCTGGGTTTCTAGTTCAAAAGATGGAACCATCTTTGATTTGCGAAATCTAGCCGTAAACCGCTGCAAATCCAAAAACCTGAACCGCATGCAACTACACCAACTGCGTGGAGTTGACGGTGATGTAACCTGTCTTGTCTTTTCGTGCGCGGTTGAGTTCACCACGGCTTAAGATGTGGATGCGAATCCCAAACCCTAAATCCGACGTCCTTCATCCTAAAGCCTAAACCCCACTGCCCGCGTCCTAAACCCTCAAACCCTACATCCTAAACCCTATACACCCCACATGAGTGGTTGTCAAATTCAGGGTCCCTTTTGGGTCCTTATTATTGTGCGGCACCTAAGTCTTTAGGGTATCCAAAACGGAGCCATAATTGTGACTACCCCACATACTAAAGTGCATGTGCTCTTGCGCTGGCATCTTTGCCTCTCGTATCCTTTTTTGGCGCCCATAGAGATTTGCAAGGATTCCCAAGGGGCTGCCTACAAGGGTTCCATATAAGGGGCTTAGGGTTTAGGAGTTTGGTGTTTAAGGTTCTATAGGGTTTTCTATGAAGGGTTCCATAAGCGGCTGAGGGTCTAGTAGTGCAACTTTGGGTTGTAATCCCAGAAGAAACGATTGAAGGTTGAATATACAGCACAGGCTTTCTATATGTGTGTTATGGATCTAAGGTCCACCATGCAGTGCCGCTGAAAGGAACGCTAAACCCGAATTAGAGAACTATCAGCCGAGTGGTGGGGATCGTGGTCAACTCGGAAAACCACAACGGACCACAACCCATTTTGCAACAGGCTTTCCACTTCGCCCTGAGTTGGAGCAAGCACTAATCCCTAAACCCGCTATCTCTAAACCCTAATCCACAAACCTTAATCTCTAATTACCCGAGTCCCGACTCCCTAAACCGGAAAGGGCTTTGGATTTGGGACCTGAGTCGACTTCGGAGACATCGGTCCTAATCCCCTCCTCCCCTCCTCCCCACTTTTGAAACACGAAGCCCTAGCACAGTAGCATTGAAGCCTTAATTTCAGCCGGGCGTTGGGGGAATGTTACTGCAGATGTTAGTGTGTAGATGTGTATAAATACACACACACACACACAGACACACACCTCCAATAAGGAACGCTGAGGAATACTAAGTATTGCAAGTTATTCAAACTTATGAATGGTCCATTGCAGAATTTGAGGCCTAGACTTCCAGCTTGAACCTGGGAATAGGGTATGGGCTGACGAAGCTAAGGGTTTGAGGCTCAGGAGTTTAGGGTCTACAAGGCTTAGGAGTTTATGGGTCGAAGTCATCGAGTTTCAGGCTTTCGCGCTGGGCGCCTGCATCTCATTCGGAAGTTGATCAAAGTCGATGGAGTGCGCTGTGACGACTGGCAGCAGCTTATGAGGATCTTTCATGACCTGGCACTTGACTGGCAGCATCCAACGGCTCTCGTATAGAACCTTGAATAATTAGAATGTAGGGTTTTGGGGCCCATTATACTCTAATGATAACAAAGGACGCCCCCCCCACCCCCCCCCCCCCAAAAAAAAAAAAGCAAAAAGAAAATGTATTGGAAACTATATGTAGGTACTATAGTACACATTTGGGTGTGTATAAGTTCATGTCCGGAGATGCAGGCGCTCACTGGCCGGACTTTGTAAAAAGAGTTTGCAGCCTGTGACCTTGAATGCCCCTTGTCCTTAAGGGGATCTATAAGGCTTCCTTAAAGGGCTCCTGTAAGGGTCTGTATAAGCGTCCCCGTAAGGGATAGCAGCCCCAAATGATGAACGCGAAAACAGAGTGGGGAGACGGCTGATGCTTATTCCGATCCCTATACCCTACAGGGAACTCCAGAAAGTTGGAATATGGATTAATGGTAGGATCCCCTATAATTTACCTTAAAGGGGTTAGGATGATGATATTCCAACTTTCTGGCTTCTACTGTATACTGAAATTCACACGTTGCAGCCCGCAGCCTCCACATAGCTGAAGCTCTTCTGCTTGGTTCGGCCGTGTACCACCTCTCAGAGCAGAGGAAGGCGATGGCTTCAGGGTTCGAAGTTCAGTGTTAAGTGCTTGGGCTTTGGCTTGGGGTGCAATACAGGGGCCTTCACAATTCGACTAGGGTTTTGGGGTGCAATTATGGCACACTTATACTAATTAATGAGGAAAACCTTGACGAATAGTGGTATTTACATAAGATTCCGGTTTCTATACTCGGCTAGTCCATTAAGACCCCGTAGAGCGCAGGGCTTTGGGGGCTACAGGCATACAATGCAATGGAACCTCTTCGACTTGCTACCACCCTATATGGATGCAGGCGCTTGGGAAGAATTTTCGAAGAAACTGGGATCAATCACCAGACTCCTGCCTTTGGTCATCGAAACTAAACCTGAATGTAACTGCCCTTGACACAGGGGGTTTAAGGATGAGGTTGGCTTTGAATGGCTTGGGGGGGAGGGTTGGACGCGGCTGAGTGTCTCAAGCATTGACTCGTATACGCCCTTCGCTACATATGACATAAGTAACTTGGATCCAGGACTCACCAACCTTGAAGATTCATGTTGCAAATGCTCTGGCGTTTTCCCTTTTCTTCCGATTCCGGCTTTCTTGGAGCCATGAACAGTCGCTGGTGTATCGCACAGAACTCTCCGGATTCAGCGAAGAAGCTCCCATAGTGAGTGTGTGTGTGTGTGTGCTTGAGTGTGTGTGTGTGTGTGAGTGTGTGTGTGTGTGTGTGTGTGTGTGCTTGAGTGTGTGTGTGTGTGTGTGTGTGTGTGTGTCTGTGTGTGTCTGTGTGTGTGGAGGGGGCTTCGGTATGCAACTAATCCAGGGAGCGGAGCAATCCTACCTATACAGCGCCAACTTTGTCGGGCAAGGGCCTATGAACAATAGTCGGACGAATGCATCCCGAGCCCGAGCGTTGCTAGGGCTGCGGAGGTGTAGGTGCTGACATGCATGCTCTGCTGTGAGGGTTCCCTAAACCCTCAACCCGAGGACATCACCAGGAACAGCCGCTCAGCTAATAAAATGCTCTACGCCCTGAGACTTGGATATTCCGTCAATGTAAAGCTCTGCAAAAAACAGTGCCCAAAGCACAACAGCACCGAAAACATAACACCAGCGTAGCTACACCCTGAATCCACCAAAGCCCTCAGCGCCGATACACCAAAGACGGGAAACTTCTGCGCCTGCGCATTCAGTGTGCCCAAGGAGGAGAAGCGTCGAAGTCCCACCACAGCATTCACCTCCAGGGTGGCTGAGGATTTAGGGCTCATGCATGTCTCAGTGGTTGCTATGGCTTTCTCTGGAAGTTTAGTAGAAGATGTCCGGGGTGATGTAGGAAACTGATTAGGAAACCTTGGGCCTTTATTAGGGTCCCTTATATGACTCCTACTATTTTGGGGCTGTAGGCCCAGGGTTTCTTGATCAGGTTCCTGCATCACAGTTAACAGTGCCCAAAATTTTTGCAAGCGAATTGTTGCCACTTTCCCGTCTTAGCTCCCTGAACCCAGCACTGAAATTTGAACCAAACCCTCCTCAAAAAAGGGCCGGGGCCCATTATACGGTATTCATAATAAAGAACCCCCAGAATAGTATTGGTAATTATTCAGGCCTGGGACTAGGACAGCAGTAAACATCAAGAACGGATCGAGAGGTTTTGGAAGAATTGGGAAAGGCGATCTTGTGGCTTCGGATGCGGGCGTTAAAAACTTGTGCACAATGAATGCATCATGGTGCTCTCCATGAACACAAGTACCAAGAGCGGCAACAGACGGAAAAGCAACTCCAACGACAAGAGCAGGGGTTAAATCTTGAAGGAGAGTTTAAAGCCAGTATGCCGCGACATGACCAGCAACTTCAGAAATTAGAGAGCCCAAGTGGTGATGCAGTCCATGCAGCCTAGTGTAGGCGCCTTGATAATTAGAATGGTGGGGAATCGTGCGAAGCCGTACCCCAGAACTCAATTGAGCGTTGGTTCAGCCTGAAAAGGGCCCTACTCGTCGGAGGGAGACGCCGATGAACTCCATGCAGCAAAACACTCCTTGTGTAAATTGCAAGGATGGCGTGAATCAATCCACAACCTGAAGCAGTTTGCCCAGGATCCCATAACCCTGAACCCTAAAGCCCCTAATTCAAAAAGCCCTAAACCTGAAAGCCCAACACCCTAAAACACTGAACCCTATAATAGCTGCAAGCACGAAGACCCAAGACAGCCCTATACAGGTCCGAAGTGGGCCTCGGCATTGCACCACTTAGCATACAAATAATTGGCAGAACGGCTAACTAACCCCAAATGTAGTTATAATTTTGGTTAATATCCATAAAAAGCCGTTATTCTAAATATTTTTGGAGTCCAGGTGGCAGCAGTAGTTGTGCTGGAAGAGGTAACTGAAGCAGTCGTTGCAACCGTAATTTGCGGCAGCACAACCCCGAATGGCAAACCGATGAGGGGGAAACCCGCCCTACACTCTCTCGTCCGACTGCGATTGGGATGTCGTTGTGATATAGGGGCCTTAATGAATAGGGTTTTGGGGCCCATTGTACTATACTTATAATAAGGACCCCCAAGAATGGTAGTAGTAGTTATTCAAGCCTCTATATCAATTAGAAAGCTGCAGACGGCGCAGCTACCCCCCCCGTGACCTCGTTGTCCAGATCTTTCCGGTGGACCCACTTCAACTCGGTCCTGGCGAGGCACTCTTCTACTCTACTCTACCAATACAGGGGCCTAAATAATTGTACTATTTTGGGCGGCCCCGTATTGTAACTTTCGTATAATGGCCCCAAAACCATATTCTTTTCATTAAGGTCGGTTCACAGGTTGCTATACAAGGGGTTACACATGGGTTATTATAACCATAGTTACCTTACTTTGTAACCCCACTTAACTACCCATCCAAGTAGTATCTCAGTATATACCCAAAGCAACCCTCGATAGAGTTTCATTGCGGGCGGTCGTATGTTAGTTTTGAGGGAGCAGGCCCTATGCCCCGGCTGTCTAGGCCATGAGCCCTACAAAGTGAACCCGACACCTTGAAGCCTACCTAAACACCCCCACCCCCCCCAAAGGATGCAAAATAACAGCCCAAAACCTACAAAAGGGGGTCCAGGTAAACACTAAGCCCCGAAGCCGAAGCTGGCGATCCCAATCCCTCACTAAACCCTAAACCCTAAACCCCTACACCTGACGCAATTCTGTCTGTTCGGTTTGGGTTGCTTCAGTGTTCAAGCCTACGAGAAGTTTAAGAGCGAGGCTTCGAACGAGATTTGGAAGGATGCTGGCGGTTGAGAACTGCACACCATTACATTTTTACGTATGTGTGTTCGTACATACGAATAAGTTATAGATGCAGATATACATACAGATATAGATATAAGTATAGATATAGATATAGATATACGTATAGATATACATACATACGTGCGTAGACATTTAGTTTTGCGTGTGTGGATGCACGAGTGGGTATGCACTAAGGCATGCGATGTATGCATGTAATGATGCAGAGTTTGGGATATGAAACGAATCAATGCAGCTGTGTCTTCTCAAACACGATCTTTCTCTCCCACCCCCCTCTCTCTCTCTCTCTCTCTCTCTCTCTCTCTCTCTCTCTCTCTCTCCCTCCCTCTCTAAAGCCAGATCTGAAACTTACGAAACCTGCAACCCTGTAAGCTCGTAGCCGTAAGCTCCAGACACGTGCACCTCAAACATTGAAACCCTTGACCCCCGAGCCTTTTCTGAGACACGGGCTGGGGTCGTCATAAACCCTAATCCACGGATTATGCCTTAACCCTGCCTTCTAAAGGACTGATGTAAAAAAATCCTTAGAAGAACCCTGAAAGGAACCCCTATAATACCCTAAACCCTAAAACCCTAAACCCCCCTTTAGAGGAACCCCCAAAGCCTAAGAGTCGGCCTCTGAGGCTCCGCCCACGCAGGCCCGAGCGTGACCTTCCAGACCACGTCGGCGCGGATGTTTCTGAAGCGAGGGCTCTTTCGCATTCAGAGCTTTTGGGAGGGCTTAGGGCAGAAGGGTTGAGAGGGCTCTTTCGGATTTAAGGCTTCTGGGCTTTAGGGTTTAGGGCGATAGCGCCTAGAAGGCTCTTTCGGGCTTAGGGCTCTTAGGGTTTAGGTTTTCGCCGGTTCGCGGTTTCGACTCAGACGAGGTTAGGGATTAAAAGGCTCCTGCGGGTTTAGGACTCTGAGTGTTTAGGGTTTAGAAGAGGGCTTCGGGGTTTCATTGCGACCCGCCAAGCAGGGTGGTACTCTCCAAGGGTAAAAGGAGGGGACCCTTAATAAGGACCCCTAGGTATATACCCTTAATATAGCCATTATATGGGTGGTTGTCAAAATTATGGTCCACTTTTGGGTACACCGTATCACAACGGGGGCCCAAAAAGGGACCACAATTTTGACAACCACCCATGTAGCCCATCATAGGGTAGGGGTCCCCATTATGGGTCCCTCATTTTCCCCTTTGGTCCGAAGAGCCCGGCAGCGACGACGATGCACGATGTGGGACTTTCCGAAAATTAGGGGGATACCTTTATTTTATGGTCCTTATAATAAGGATCCGAAAATTAAGGGTACCTAATTTTAGGGTCCTTATGATAAGGATCCTACTATTTGGGGTACTATATTAGGGTCCCCTACTTTCGGAAATTCCCATGTGTGGTGTTTGCCCAGCAGTCGTCAAGACTACACCGAGCACTGACAGCGACACTGCAACTTTCGGATTGGGGACTTCAGAGCTTAGGGGCAATGCAGGATTTTGGGTCTTAGTGTTTTTATTTTGGGATGTTAGGGCTGAGAGGGTATCATGGGCCTTTGGATTTAGGGGTGTAATACTGTAGTGTTTACAGCTTGAATCTGCTGGGAGGAGGGCACAGAGGGTTTAGGGAAAGTTCGGGAATAACATCGTGGAGCCGATAGTTTAGAGTTTGTAGACACCTACCCAAAGAAAAGCTGGCTTCGGCAGAGCAAGGAAAACCCCAAACCTTTGGAACCTACATCTTGGCCACGAGCTCTCAATCCTGCACCCAAAGGCTTCTAGAAAAACTGGCAAAAAGGGGAAATTGGCTTTAGGTTATCGGGTTGAAGGAATTCACGACTCATCGTGGCAATAACACCAACAATACCCATGATACTAATGACAACAATATCGAGGAAGAACAAGAATAATAACAATAAGAATGGCAGGATGTGTGTCTCGTGAGGCTCGTGGCTCATGAGACTTAGAGCTCAACTCTCGGTTATGCCAAAGGCGCGCTATATCATTGACAGTTGACACGAGAACATCCTGAACCCTAGAAAACTTGCCTGTGTAGGGCTCCTTTTTTATGATTTCTTTAGGTAGGTCGTTGAAAAGGTACTGGTAGGTTATTTGGGGCCGAGGATGCTCACAAACTCACGGCTGCGAAAACGGATGCAAACACAATAGGCCAAAATCATTCCGCAAGTGTCCTGAACAGTTGAGAAAGTAGGAGCCCTGAACCGCATTTGTTTAGTATTTTCTAAGGCTGAAGTCAGCTAAGGAATGGAATTGCAACAGTAAGCTGCTTTCAGCTTGAGCCTCACCTGGTGAACCTGCTACACATGCCTTCATAATCAGAAAAAGCTTTGCAGAAAAAACGAAGTATACTTATATTATCCTAAAATTTATTGAGGCTCCCTGAGGAGTGATGAAGGTCTTTGCTCAAGGGTGCAACGTACTCGGGCTCGTAATCGATGAGATGGGAGTTTTCGAAAATTGGGGGTACCTTATTTTGGGGTCCTTATAATAAGGAGCCTACCATTTAGCGCACTATATTAGGGTCCCCTATTTTCGGAAACTCCCAGATTGGGGGTCCGTAAGGCGGGCATGGCCTGCCCTTGATGACTCCAGAAGGGCCTTTGGGGACACAACCTTTCGGATTGGCTCAGGGTTTATAGGGTACGTACCATATTGCCTGAACTCTGAACCCTAGGCTGGAGGGCCTATACAAAGCCGTCTTAAGAAGCCCCTCCTCATTCGGCCAAGGTACACATCCGGACCAATCACGGAGCGCATGTAGTTCCACTGCTGCTCGCGACTCAATCGCTCCTTGTGTTGGGGAGGATCGCCCTTCTCTGCAGCAGGTGGGTAGTTTCGAGTAGTGACGTCGGGAGTTGTTTCAAAAAGCGGAGGGCCAGCGAATTTTAGGGGTGCGTGGAGTTTGCAGTTTACAGTTTGGGCATGTTTAGGCATTACACTGGGAGCCTTTGCAAGATGTCACATGCAGAGTTGGGGGGATTGGGTCTAGCAAGCTTAGGTGCACCTCGAAAAACCCCAAACCAGGCAGCCAATGCCTAATCTATTCCTAACCCTCAACCCTTACGCCAAACCTCTTGCAGTGGAGTGGAAGGGTCAGGAACATTGGAACAATAATCCACTGTTTCTGCGACTTAGTTAGGGTTCCGGGTTACTGGCCTGGAAGTGAGGCTTTCGCAATGAAGTTACCGTGAGCACAGCCCACCTGCGCCGTCACGGTACCCCGGTACATGCTGCCGCTGCGGTATGGTCCTTCGTCACGAAAGATCTCCTGCGTACCGAAGACGCAGCACATTGACTACTGAAGCAACCTGAACTGAAACATTTCTTGGGTAAAGGTATACACATGAAGGCGTTGATGTATGCATTTGTCTGTGTGCAAACCTCCACACCACATGTTCAGTCAACAGGATACATATGTATGAAACCAGCTTCTACCCAGAGGCTCCATAGTAGTTCCTTTTTGGGGTACAAAAAGAGAATCCTATAAGGTAATCCCAAAAAGGAACTACTATGGAGCCTATGGGTACGGCCAAGAAAGCAAGGAGCGCACCTTCCAGGCTTGCTTCGTTTGCTCCCATCGAAGGGACAGCTGGGATCCCGAGCTGCGGTCATTCACACCTGGGCATGGGAACTTGGGGCCAATCCCAGGGTAAAAGGAGGGACCCTTAATAAGGACCCCCAGGTATATACCCTTAATAAAGCTATTATATACCCATCATATAGCCCATTATAGGGTAGGGGTCCCCATTAAGGGTCCCTCCTTTCCCCTTTGAGCGAAAGGGCTTCAGGGGCGGAGTTCTAAGTTTGGGGTCCGGGGTTCCCTTTTCAGTACGGACTGAGGTGCCGGCCAGCGCCTACTGAACTCGCAGCCCCGTTTTCAGGCCAGAGTTCGGAGGAAAAGCTGTAGATGACAACGTACTGAAGCTTAAGCTGAAGATCCCTTGAGAGAAAAGAACAATCGCAATCACTGCACCATCTGTCAGGGGTTCCCTAAACCCTGAACCCTGCATTTTTGGCTTGGGCATTGGGACAACAGCAGCTGTTGATAAGGGCTACTACAAGGGTTGCTATACTTGGAGGTTCATGGGTAGTAGTTACAAGCAGGGTAACTATACTTATAACCCATGTTAGGGGACTTATAACCCCACTTAGAACTACCCATGAACCTCCAAGTACGGCTTACCATCAGAGGCGCTGTCATCGTGTGGGAGGAGACGGCCGCAAAGCTCAGCAGTCTCCTCTTCATATTTCCAGGGATGTAGCTGATGCGCGTGCCAAATGCCTTGGGCGGGCTTTGGTGTTTAGAGCTCAGGGTAGCTTGGTACGGATCAGGGATTAGGAGTTCAGGTTAGGATGCGACTCTTAGCGCTCCAGATTTTTGCATTGGGGTGTCAAGGTTAAGGGCGTTTTTGTTGTCTCTTGTTTTGGCGGGGGGCTCAGTTCGAGGTATGGGTCAGGCACGATCCAGCGACCTAATGGTGATCTCCGACTACTTTGATATCATGCTCGACGAATCCCGAAGAAGCTCTGAGGTCTTATGATAGTTGATACTTGGAGGGTCGGGGGACTTAGTAAGTAGGTAGTAAGTAGACTTATAAGTACCCTAAAAGGGACCCTAATTGGGGTTCTGGTACTTGCAAGTCCTTAAAATAACCAGTTACTAAGTCCCCCGACCCTCCAAGTAACCCGTATAGCCTTATAGTGAGTTTTGATCCTTACATGTAGTAACACTTGTGACATCCAATAAATGGGCTACGCGAGCCACGCCTGGCCGAATTCATGAGTTCATGCTCCAACACAGGATCCAGCTTGATTGTCTCCAGCAGTTCAGTAATTTGCGTCATCCCGCGTTCTTACTCAACGCATGGTAGGAAGTGGCACTGTGTAAGTTCGTGCAAGACAGACTTCTCGACACTTGCTTGCATGCGTTGACCCGTTGCGGGGTGACCGCGCCGACTAGCCTGTACAACGACAGGTCTCAACCACTGACGGCCCTAGATACAAGGGCCTTAATCATTGGAATAAGGTTGCCGGGTATACTACTATAGTATAGTTATGAAGTTATGACAAGGAACCAGCGAGATTGATATAGGCAAGCTTTTATTGTAACAATATAGTAAAAGTCTGGCAAAGAGCCCTACAGATTCATTTACGTAGTCATCCAGGCTTCTTTTCTTTAACTGGCTCTGGCTTTGGAGGCTCAGGTCACCTTCCCGGCGTTGTGTGTCGCATTGGGTCTGCCTGTCAGCCCCTCCGTCTCTCTGTCTATGTATAGTTCTAGATGCCCGTACATTTTCTGCCTCCCTCCAGCTCTCTCTGTCTATATCAGTCTTTATCTCTATCTGCCTTTTTGTTCGTTTCTCTCCTACTGGCTTTTGCTCCCTCTCTCTCTCTCTCTCTCTCTCTCTTCCTTGTTCGTGCACTGGCAAGTTCCAGCATGTTCTGTGCTTCTGAAATTCTCACAGGCGTCTTGGAGCTTCGAGTAAGGAGGCGAGTTGAGCAAATATCACCAGACACGGAAGCCCGACTTCAATGCATATGGGTTGTTCTCTGAATTCGGGTCCCGTTTTGGGTCCCCTGAAGTACCAGTTTAGAGAACTACCCATAGAACCGCTTACGGTTTGGGGTTTGAGAAGTTGACCGGAATCCCTTCGTATCTTTTGATCGGCATGCTGAGGAGAAGCAAGGCCGCTGTTCAGGTTGGTTGGTCTACTGTGCAGGGTTTCGTACGTGGGCTTCAGCACCTCTACTTATAGGAGTCCTGCATGGTGCAGCTGCAGGACAACACGATGTGACTGAGACATGCTACATCCTGGCAGCAGCCTGGAGAAAACTGCTTGCGAGCACAACCCTAAACCCTACATACGCGGCAATACTGATCATCTCTGGAAAACTACGCCGTTTCACCAGATTTCTGAAGCACCGGGGTGCAGTCGATGTCGTAGGTCGGCACCCAGAACTCATCTGGACGCTGTCTCTTCAACTCTAAGAACTTGTCCTGAGAACGGCTGGGAATGCAAGCCGACCATGCTCTCACTCACTGCCTGTCACCTGCTGAGTAGGGCGCAAGACAGGACTACATGGCGTCATGTCACAGACTCCCCGGACGCCAACCTAAACCCGATGATGCGCCTCTGTGGGTGTGTGGGTGTGGGTGTGGGTGTGGGTCGGTGTGGGTGTGGGTGTGGGTGTGGGTGTGGGTGGGGGTGCGGGTGCGTGTCGGTGTGGGTGTGGGTATGGCTGTGTGTGTGTGTGTGTGTGTGTGCATGTATCACATATATATATATATATACACACACATATTTACACATGTGCATAGATACATACATACATACGAAGTACATGCATACATGCATACATACATACCTACATACATACGTACATACATAACCATACATACAATGTCCCCTGCTTCAAGATCAGCCCGGAAATGACAAACCCGACGGAAAGCCAAGCGTCTAGATACCTCTCGGCCGCCAGCTGGAGGAAATATCGATCGCGGTAGTGGGGCATCCTGGTAGACTTCTTTTGCCATTTTGCACAGATCTAGAGGGATCGGAACTCCTTTGTATAGGAACAACGCACACCAGCAAAAGTGAGGATTCCTCCTATCAAAACCCTGTCTGGCGCCAGGTAACTTTAGTATCTCAGAATCTCTGCAATCTGCAGGTGGGGGCAGGACTTGGGGTTTACTGTCAGACTGCGCTGCTTGCCATCTGTTGCAGAGTTTGGCAGGCCACAAGGCCATGCAAACCCCAATAAGCTGGAAGCCACAAACTCTACAACAAAGGCAAGGACCCCAAACCCCAAAACCCCGAACTCTAAACCCTGGAGCCCTAAACCACTGAATCTAGTCACCGAAACCTCCAAAGGCCCAAGAGCCCGCTCTATACACTTTGCCACCGGCTGACGTAGCTCATATCACCCCATGTCTCCCTGTGATGAGTTCAACCAACCCTATAAGCCACAACTCCTACACTATAACTTACAGTATTATTATTATACGTTTACACTAAACCTAAAGCTTGATAGGCCCGTAACCTTACATTTTAATACTCTATCAACCTGAAAACCCTGAAGTCCTAAACCCTGAACTTTCCCTAAATGAGATACATCGAGTCGAGAAGCACGGCAACCTGATAGTAGAAGGCACTTTGACGCTCGCAGGCCCCTATCAAGTCGTACTGGCTGAGGCCTGGGTTTGGGTTTAGGGTTTGTAGGGTTTATAGGGTTTGTAGGGTGTAGAGTTTAGGGTTTAGGGGTACAGAGTTCAGGTAGGGCTGTGAAACAGTGCGGCTTTCGGTTTAGGGCTAAGGGTCACTTACGCCATAAAGTTCGTGTCATCATGTTTATTCTCAGAGCCCCTACTGCTGCCAGCAGCAAGGTTATAATGCCGTGAGAATGACATGAATAACAATCGACACAACGCAGCCGTTATTTTTCATGTTGCTTGCCTGCGCGCAGTATAATCATCTCCAACTCCCCGGCGAACTGTGGCTCTTCCACTTGGGTTGTTGTCCAAATCAGGCTCCCTGTTTGGGTCCTTCATATAGTACGGCACCTAAAATTTAGGGCACCCAAAAAGGGACCCTAAGTTTGACAACCGCCCATATAATGGCTAAATTAAGGGTATATACCTAGGGGTCCTTATTAAGGGTCCCTCCTTTTGTCAACCGCCCACTTTGCTTCTGATCCCGTTCAGTGCGAGATAGAACGGCCGAGCAACAGTCTGCCTAGACTCCCCGGATGCCTGCATTCCGGATCCCTTAAAAAGGGAACCCTGATAAGGGAACCCTTAAAGGAACCCTTATGGATCCCTTTAAAGGTATTCCTTAACTTAGTTGCTGAGTTCATAAGCCCCAAGAAGTGTACACTTTTTGTTTTTTTAGTGGGTAGTAGGTAGTATAATCCAAAAGTGTAAAGTGCATCCACTCAGCTACTGAGACAAGTCCTAGCAAGACGACTTCTAATGTCGAGGAAACCATGCCCTGAACTGTAAACGTCCTCCCAAGTTGCCGCCTAGCCTTCCAGGACTTGGGGCATCTCAGCAATGCAGGGGCCTGAATAATTAGGATATAGATTGGGCGGCATATTCTGCTGCAACCATTGCAAGGAACCACCGAAACAGCATTGGCAACTATTTCCACTTGTCGGGTATCATGGGGAACTAAAGGTTAACCTTTTTGGGTATATAGGGATTTTATCTATATATATATATATATATATAGGGACTATACTACCCAAAAAAGGGTTAAAGGTTGCTTACTCTACCACTAGGATTCAGACCCCTCTCCTTAGCAGCAGAGGAGCAGTTGAGGGGCTCATTCAGGTCTTCTTTCCTTGGGAAGGGAGCGATCCCAAGCCAAAGCACGTTCCTGAAGGGTAGTGGCTTAGGGTATAAACGTTTTATGGTTTAGGCGTTTGAATTTCGGGCAACGCCGAAACCCCACAGCCAGAATCCTTCAGACCTCATACTGTTAACTAACATAGCTACGTCCTGAAAGTCAAAGCCTCCCTTGCATGCCACCCTTCTGAGAATCACCACGGCTTGCCTTGGAAAGGGGTTGAGCGAGTTCCTTATGTGGCGCAAGATGCAATGCCTCAAACTCAAACCTGCGGACCCACCAATTTCACACTTTCTCACCAAGAGCTATCTTGTTCTAGGCTTCCATATTGGGGGGCACCTCTGGACACTCCGACCTATACGGTTAAGCCGTGTATAAGGCCACAGCTGGTACGCAAAGTCTTTCCTGGTTTTTGTTATTAGCACCACTATGTTTTCTCCAACCTGCTAACGAAAAGGATGTTGCCGGAACCTGAAACGTGGTCTGACGGGGGCATAAGCTTGCGGGATTGAGTAAGGTGGTTCGGTGGACCCTTTGATTAGGGGCGCAAGAGGATCCAAAAGGGTAGTGTTGGGGGCCTTAATAATAAGAATAGGGTCTTGGTGTATATGGATGTATTATACTATAACCATAATAAGGAACCCCCGAAAATAGTAGTATTGGTAGTGATAGAGAAGACCCCTAGATTTGGAGGGGAGGGAGGGTTTGGGTGTCGACAGACCGGGTTGGAGGGGGCAACATAACTACCAAGCGTGCATGCCCCTATACCCTACCTTAGCCTACCAAATCCTACATTTTTTCGGTTCCTATTAGAAACCCTAATCTGGAATTTGTAGGGACCCTACAAAAAAGTAGGTTCTGGTGGGTGCAGGTACACCCTAAGCCCTGCAACTCTGGACTCTGCATGGACTGCATGCTGTCAGGCTTCATAGGGGCTTTTGCCAGCACTGGGACAATGTCGAAAGGCTCCGAGGTGTGCTCCACCCAAAGCCTCATAGCGGCCGTTGTTTGATACGATCACTCATTAAGTTATATGTATGTATAAAGATTTTATATAGATATAGATACACACACACACACTATTGCTACTAACTCTTTACTGTTACTATACTATTGTCAGCTTCCTCCCTCCCTCTCTCTCTCTCTCTCTCTCTCTCTCTCTCTCTCTCTCTCTCTCTCTCTCTCTCTCTCTCTCTCTCTCTCTCTCTCTCACTTCGACAAGCCGGACGACGACTGCTTCAAGAACATGCCCATCATCGTGTTGAGTGACCCGTGTCTTGGTAGCAACACTATGTCGTGCTTATGCCGTCTGCAAGAGCAGTATTAGATAGTATTAGGCGAGGCGAGCCAATTGCTAAAGGGCAGTCCGCAGTTTGGGTGTGCTGAATGCCTTTGGCTTTGAGAATGCTTGAATGCATTAACATCCTAACCGGGCCACGCTATTCACCGGGACCCCTTGCTGGGACCCCCGGGTGTTCTTTCCTTGTTTGGGGGCTGCCCTGCCATATGTTATTGCAATCATTAGACTTGCAATCCTGAACCCTACATGTGCGAGGAATTATCAGTCTTAGTATGCCTTCATGATTGAGAAGTCCGGGCATACGGAGGAGTTGCTTCGACGCATCTTCGGGTAGTACCTCAGCACACGCACTTACAGTGGTATCTCTTGATACGTAGGTCTTTCACTGTGAAATGGGGGGTCGGAAGAATAAGTAATGTTGTCCCCTCATCGCCTCCTTTTGAATAGTAATACAATATACTATGCCCCCCCATATTAGCCATGGAATATTCATAGATCCTTGACAGGAACGAGGTTCGATATTCGGCTTATAGGTAGGTAGGCACTGTAGTTTTGAGTCGCATCGGCAGCTGCCGGGTAAAAACCGTGAAACCCAAGAACATTACCCTAGAAAGCCCGAGCTCAACTGTGTTAGTTTAAGAACCATCAAGATACTAAACAGCTTTCAAGAATCAGAAAAACCGTTTCCTGAGCCCGATAAGCCCTGTAGGAACCGTTACGAACAAGATCAGAAACCCATAGGCCCTGCCCCCATCGACTGCAGGCGAGCAACTGCATCGATCTCGATCGAGCGACGAACCAGTCGTTGGAATGCCTTCAGGATACGGTTGATGATATAAATCCTGCATTACCCATAATAAGGAATATACCATAATTCCCATAGTTTAGGGTCCTTAAGGTACTGCAGGATTTATATCATCTCCTGTAGGGCGGGCAGGGCTTCGGGTGTAGAGAGAGGCTCTTGTCTCGGCCGGTCTGTGCGATTTAGGGCTTTAACGGCTTCGTCTCACGGAGTTCCTCTTCTCCGTCTTCATTGTCTGATCCATCTGCTCTGGTGATCTGCAACTCAATCAATCATTGCCCAAACTCCAAGCCCTTTCAATGTTGGCTTTTCGCTTCTCATCATGATTTGTCACGGTCTTGGTAGACTTTTAGGCTCTTAGATATAGGGCTCCCGACCCATAAGCTGCGACGAGGCACCGCGAACGTAGGCAGTGGTTCGGGACACCCTCGTTGTTCGTGATGCGGAGGACATCTTCCTACTGCATCTGGTAAGGCGATGTGTCATCTCGGGACCCCACTTGCTGGGTATAACATGACAAGACATTGTACTCCCTAGGCAAAGCCACCAAAGGCGTTAGACTAGGGGTGGCCCCATCTTGGGCCAGGCACGAGACTTCCTGTAGACGAAGGTCTCAACGGTGGTGCTTCTGCTGCGGCATCCCAGCCGAGGTTGAGAACTATTGCTAGGAACAATGCACCTGTGGCCATGCAGCTGCCGCGTTGCTACCCTGCAAGATCGTCTAAAGGTAACTAGTAATCCTCGTGTTCCGGGACTTGCCTTTGGCTATCTTTGACAACCGAGGGCACCTGCAAGCGTAATGCTAGCCCACGAATCGACTTTTTAGAGGGGGGTGGTATTTCGCCAATGTCAAAAGTTGCCTGCCTATGCAGATACTGCCAATTCGCCCGAACCTAGACCAAAACACGGTTCGAAACACAACACCCACACCATGAAGAGCGACATGGGGGCTTCTTATTGCAACCTCAAAGACGACGGAGTTGGCTTGCGTACAGATAGGTTTGGAGGCTGGGGGCTTCTAGAATAGAGCTGAACTCCAAAGCCAAGCTTCTTTGTATGCCGTCGGGGAGAGCATGTGGCAATGCCAGACCCACTCCACATCCTTGACTGGGTTCTTGTTCAGGAACTTGTTTCAAGTTTTCACAATAGGGATCTGTAGTGCATAATATGGTTTCCTCATTATGGTAACTTACCAAATCTCTTAACAAGAACCCAGTTAACGAAGGCTCTTGAGCCCTAAGGGGGGCAGATGGTGTACAGAGGGCGCATGGGTTGTCAATGTCTGGAGCTTATATGCAAATCTGAAGGAGAGTGGCCCCATCTGAACCCCCAAGCCTACCCGGAAAGCTTTTTAGCCCTCCTAAGGGCTCTATATTGGAATCATCTTGCTATGTGATGCGATATTCTTCCCCTGGAACGGCGCAGGGCGTGCGGCTCCCTGATTTGCTCCTCAAACCTACGGCTCCCTGAGTTGCTCCTCAAACCTACGGCTCCCTGATGTGCTCCGAAAACCTACAGAACCCGCTAGGACAGGACCGGCCGCCAGAGGCGGTATCAGCTCATCAATTTCCAGGAAGGCCATGGCATCCATGGCAATGGGAATCCAGAGCCTCATGAGCTACGGTTAATGATATAAATCCTGCATTACCCATAGTCAGGAATCTACCATAATTCCCATAGTTTTGGGTCCTTAAGGAAATGCAGGATTTATATCATCAACCGTAGGTTTTAGGATGGCCCCTTATGGGGATCTATAGAGGTTTAGGGTTTCGGGTCTAAGGGTACGTAAGGGTTTGCAGGTTTGCAGAGTAAGAGTTAGGGGGTTTTAGCATCGGCTTAACGGATTGACTGCTTCGTGATCGTGGACTGCAGTCCATATTGAAGCGGGTTCTGTTTCAATACTTTCGTGAGTCATCGGCTTTAATAATGGGACCTCAACAGGAACAAGTGCAAAAGGGTACTACTCAAGGGCCGAGTTAATGCAAGATGATACAGGCACGATAAGGTGATACAATTACCAATCATTCAGGCCCAGATGCTTGAACATAATTTATGGGCCTTAATATTGAGAGTCGGGCTTGGGGGTATTCTCGACTGTATATTTGTAAGAAGGAACCCCCCCAAAAAGGCTGTCGTAAGTATTTGGGCCCCTAGAGTATGCAGAAAGCTCTATCCGACCTCAACAGCTCTTCTCTTGCCGATGTGGGTGGGTCTGAAATCTCCCTTTCTGAAGCCAGAAAACCAGAAATGACAAACCTGATGTGCCTGAAGGTTTAAGGTTTAGGGCTTAGACCCTACATGCCCATTTCTTGGGATCATGTGCTTTAAGGTTTAGGGCTTAAGGCTTAGACTTAAACCTTAGATTGCCTTAGATGCCTTAGATGCCCATTATTTGGGACCATGTACCCGTACTTGAGGGTACAAGGGGGCTCCGGCTTATCTGCCTTCATCCGACCTGACTTGGCGTACTTTAGGGGCCTGAATATAGGGTTCCTTTACAGGGGCCTGCAAGGGCTACTATAAGGGCTGTTATAAGGATTTAGTATCGGGGCCTCAATAATTACTAACCAATGCTATTTGGGGTGGTTTAATATTATGCTGATAATGCATAATACCTCAAAACCCTGTTCTAGTTAAGGCCCCTATGTTACTGCTTTGCGCATCCTGGGCATGCGACTGTCGGCCAAGCAAACACTGGGAGATGTCAAGTCGCAGGTTCTCGCACTCTGACCGAACAATGTCCAAACGGCTGATCATACAAATCCTGCATTACTTTATATGGCCCTAAGCTATAGGAATTATGGTATATTCCTTCTTCTGGGTAATGCAGGATTTATATCACCAGCCGAAAGTACTACATTTTCTAGCACCTGCAGTTGACAGATTCAAGTTTAAGATGTATGTTCAGAATATCTGGCATTAGTAACTGCAGGTTAGGTGCTCAGAAAAGCCCTAAGCCCTAAACTCAAACCTTAAACCCTAAACAAACCTGTATCCCCAAACCCTAAGCCCTAAACCCAAACTACCTTTAAACCCTAAAAACCCAAACCCTAAACCCTAAACCGGCTCGGACTCTTAAAGGTGACAAGCGGTCCCAGAGTCTTATGCATGGCTTACAGGATTCCGGCTTGGTGCTTTGGAGATTATGCCTACCTCAACCCTGAAGGACCTTTTAAAGACTTAAAAGGAAATCATAATAAGGAACCCTTAACCCTGAAGGACCTACCTTTTTTAGGACTTACATATAAGGAAATCATAATAAGGAACCCTAAAAAGTTGGGTTATTCAGGGCTGAGGCAAGGCGTATGGGGTCTAGTTTACATGTTTGACCTCGCTTCTCTAAGTTGGTCGGTTATGATGGTTCGTGGCCTCTCGCATGGCTAGGACGAAGATACAAAGCATGGTAACGGCTCACTTCTACTATGCTGTAGAAATGCAACTACGTTCCAAGTAATCGGATCCTTGGAGACAAGCCTCCTCTAGATTGGCCGAAACCCATGCAAAACCCCTAGACCCGCATAAAGCCCCGACAGACAACCATGTAATTCGCGCCTGTGAGGTACCATATGCGTTGAACATAGCAACATCAACAAAACGCCCACACACACACACACTCACTCTGACTGACACTGATTCGACGTCCGGGGTACTGCTCGTACCGCACGATAGCCGCGTGGAGGACTTTCTTGTTGTAATACCTCGTGCAAGGGTTCAGCAGGGATCCGGGATCCAGCTACTCATACAGTGGGTTGCTGGGGGTTACACAAGAACCTAAAGTTCAAGTATCTGAAGCCCAAACCCCCCAACTCTAAACCCTTCAGCATTCGGAGATTACCGAGCCTTGGGCATAATTCGGTCGGGTCCTAAATTTGGAGGGGTCTAGGCTCGGGGTTTAGAGCTTCGTGGTTTGAGGTTTTAGGAGTTAAGACGGTAGGGTTTAGGGACTTTAACCAGGGTTGCGGGCTACTGATAGGAAGCTTCGGAATTTAAGGCAGAGGTGCACATAGTTGCGCCGTTAAGGGGAAACCCCGAAGCCTGAACCACAAGCATGCAGCCACTCTGTAAGCTGTCAAGAGGCAAGCATGGATATTGGTCCACTTCCTGCCCAGAGACTCCCTTCGACATCCCTTTAAGGAACCCTTTAACTTAGGGGTATATTGCTTACTTCAGGAGTATTGTTCAACTTCCTGGACGAAGCTTCATGGTGCACAGGTGTGAGGGGGGAAACAACAATATCGGCTTTTGCGCTGCTGCTGATCAACACGGTCCACATGACACTAAGAACCCTGAACTGCGGGAAGGTGTTGCAGGATTCTATCCGTCGGCACTGCTGTTCGGGAATTCTTGAAGAAAGTCTTCTTAGAACTGTTGCTAAGGGGGCTCTGAAAACCCAAACCTGCGGGAAACAGGGCCACTGAAGCTACAGCACTTGTGGACTGTTGCTAATCTTTTGCGACAGTTGGGCAGCAAGGGAGCAACACGCAGAAATGGTCAGGAGTCGGCTTTCTGCTATGATGCTTACTGTTGGAGCTATACCCCCTTAGAGCCAAAATAAAACATATAATTGTTAACATTCTCTTGGGTTGCATACAAACGAAAATGAGAAGTACTAGAGAAACTTTGGAGGGTCTGAATCTGAATGCCTAGAACCAGCTGTGGGATATCTTTATGCTATAGTTGTACGACCCATAACGGGGTAGGGGATGCATTTACACATTATTGCGACACCTGCAACCAGTGGGTCTAGGACTTAAGTGGTGGTAGGCTTCAACTTTGCAGCCCTAGGCTTGGAGTTTCGGATCTCGGTACGGACCCACATGACCCACAACGATGATAGAGAGACGGGTGAAAGGGGTTTAGGGTTTAAGGGTCTAAGACAGAGAGGCCAGAGACATTGACATAGTGAGCCAAATACTAACACTCATGTTAAGCCAAGCAACCTCCATGTGCTTGATCGAATCGGACATGTGCATTGACAGTGAGGACTTATTGCCGCACGATTCTGTGCTTACCCCTGATACATCCAACCTTACTTGAAAGGTCTCCCCCAGAGCGGACTAGGCCTGCAGGAATTCCATCATATACCTGGGCCGGTGCTTTTGGGCTTGAGGTCTCTGCCGATCACCTCTCACCTTGAAGACTTGCATGAGTTTCAGCGTCTTCAGGAACGAAACCTGCAAACACCAAACACGTCTCGACACATGAGCACCCGTACGGCCAGGCAGCCAACCAAAGCAGACAAGCAAGCCAGCAAAGCATACACACACATACATACATACATACATACATACATACGAGTACGTACATACCTACGTACATACATACATACATACACCTATAATAAACAAACGCATAAACACAAGCATGGATACATGCATAAATGCGGCAACGTGTAAACAGACGGACACACGCGTATAACTCGTGTATACATGCATATACACATAAATATACACACACACTTACAACTTACAAGTGCGCAGTGCCTCCACACAACACAACACAACGCAACACAACACAACACACACGCATGCACACGAACTCACTGCATACATACCAACATCCACATGTGTATCGGGTTGCCATCTTCGTTCTACTACATATCAATAAGTCCAAACAGCTATCTCAAAAATTGCATATGCTATGCACTGCTCAGACAGCAGCCTGCACAAACAAACACACACACACAGTGTCACACAGTGTGTCCATGTACTGGCATAGCTGCAGGCGCGCACACACACGCACAGACACACATATTTGTTTATGCGTACACACATAAGCACAAACACAGATGTATGTATGTTCGTAGGTATCTCAAAGCATGTATGAGAGCAAGAATGTCAATAGCAATGCGATGTAGGCTAAGATGTGCATAAATATGTGCAGATGCTACAGCGAGAGCATTCGTGCCGAAGGTGCTGGGCAGCCGCCACGAGATCGACTTTCGACTTTGCGAAGGTCGACTCGCTCACCTGACGCCTGGGACCGGATGGCTTGGGATAGGGTCTAGCGTGTTAGGGTTCAGGGTTTGGGGTCGAGGGCTCTGAGGATTTACGGCTTTTCTTTTGCCTCCCGCCTTGCTAGGACGAGCCTACTGCCAGGAGTACGGTTGCCAGAGTCAGTGACTGACGGGTTTAGGATTGAAGGTTAACGGAGTTTACGGGTTGTGGTTTAGGGTGTGTGGCTTAGGCTTAGGGTTTGGGGGTGTGGGGTATGGGCTGATTTACTATAACTACTTGTATAGGGACTGCAATGTGATATTGATAATGCATTCAGGATCGGAATTTCAGGCAGTCCGCACAAAACCTTAAACATTAATGACCCTACAAACCGCAACAGCTGCGTAGAGCCTCCAAAAAGCCTTGCCAGCTCCTGTACTGCCACAGGCCTAATTACACCAACAAAGTTTAAACCCTGATGACCTTATAGACAAAAAGTCGAGCCTGCAAAAGCCTCGCCAGAGCAAAAATCCCAAACCAAACAGCTTATAAACCCCAATAAGCCCTGAACGTCCCAGGTCAAGCATCGAAAATCCTAAACCCTGGAGCCTGATAGGTCGACTGCATGATGAAAACGAGCAGGTTGCGCCCATGGCGACAGATTTCGGACTTGAATTTGCAGACCTTTCACTTTTCACTGTAGGGAAGCCCATGTAAGCTCCAAAACAAAGCCTGTATAGGCACATCTCTGGGCTGGTAAGTTCCAGAACTTACAGCTTTTCGGCTTGAAGTTGGAGCTTGGGAAGTTCCTCCCGAGAAGCTGAGGGCTTTCGACTAGGGCTCAGCATCAGGGTCGTGTGTCTGAGCCACCTGAACTTGGTGCCTCTTTTTGTGAGATACTGCAGGTTCAAACTCAGGCAGGTATGCCTTGATATGTCATGCCAGCGTCAGCACCAAACTAACCACTGTCATCAACCAGCTTGTGACCACATCCTCAACAGACTTACTCCGTGCCAAACCGAGGAGTTGCTATAGCTGTTACACTCTCAGACAAGCCGTGGGAAACAAGCACTGCAGCTAGACTCAAGCTGTCAGCAATTATTGAACTCGGCTAGGGATTCCAACCTCTACCTCAGAATCCTTACAGTCCATACCTTAACTCATGGGCGTTCTATGTGGGGTCGCTCTGAGCGATGTGTCTCTTGTTGGGACCTCCCTTCTAAAGAAGCTACTACAATGGAATAACCCCAAAATCGTCAGAGGCTCGTCTACTTAGCCAGTCCAAACTGATTAGTACTGGTGTTCTGAGTGTTCCTATCACTACTATTACTACTATTGACCGTAGTGGTGGTGGTGGTGGTGGCGGTGGTGGTGGTGGTGGTGGTGGTACTAGCGGCAGCTGCTGTCCTTGTTGCACTTTGCTGCCCCCACGCAAAACGAAACCACTTCTGTACAGTCTCTCAAGCATCTAAACCTATACTCGCTACAAAGCCACAGCAGAGCTTCGGGATCAGTGCTGACAGTTCATGATATGGGGTTCAAGGTGTCAGCTCAAGTACTTGCTTGCAAAAATGCTGCAACGAAAAGGCACCCCGAATATGAGCTTGTCAGTGAGGTTGCGACGTATCCTAAGAATTGTTGATCCTTGACCTTGATAGAAAGACACCGAAAACCTTATACACCACTCAAAATCCCAAAAGCCTCGAACAAACTTTAAAATGCTTTGATACCGGACCATACTGTAAACCGCAAACTTCCGAGGCCTCGATAGTCGAAGGAACCCCCATCTGGCACTTAGGAATCCCCGGCTGGGGCATCCAGGCCGGACGCTGAGGCTGCGGTTGGACCAGTGCCTGCACTTCAGATGGGCTGGGGATGCAATCTTTTTGGGAGGGTCTATCAATGTTCTGCCGCCCATACAATAGAGGTACCGCTCTTGCTCCAAAAGCTAATGCATACCGTGACTGCTGCAACAAAAAAACATTGCCGTTTCAACAACACCTTTATCGCATTCCGCAGCATATCGCTAACCGAACCGTTTGTATCGCTGCCTATGTGAGTGGTTGTGGAAATTATGGTCCCTTTTTGGTCCCTATTATAAGACGGCACCGATTAGTTAGGGTACCCCAAAAAGGACCATAATTTTGACAACTACCCATGTGGCCACGTACCGATCGAGCCGGTCCTTTACTGGTACTGCTACTGCTGCTACTACTACGACGGCTACCATTGCTACTACGACGAGGACTGCTAGACTACTACCAATACCACTACCGTATCCACTACCCCTGCAACAACAACAACTACTACTACTCCTACTCCAACTCCAACTCCAACTCCTACTCCTACTCCTACTCCTACTACTACTACTACTACTACTACTACTACTACTACTACTCCTACTCCTACTGCTACCTGTCCCACAATACAGGCACCTTTGTTGCCGAAACAATCTGTAACTGAACCTGGGAGTGAACGCGGAATCATCTCGAGTCAGCTGACTGTGGTCTTCCGTCATTGTCTTGAGCGTAAGGATAGCGCCTCACGCGGCTGCGCGACATCTCGGCTCATCTCCATGGCGACAGACACAATATCTTGCGAGCCGAAGATGACAGATGTTAGACCTCATAAAACTTGTGGTGCAAACTTTCGAGGCCTTCGCAAAGTCATCCATCCGAGTGTCGGAGACATGTTCAGAGCCAAGCTTTCGGATCCGGCACATACCTCTTGTATGTTCAAGAACGCTTCGTCGTAGTCAGGATCCTTTGACACAAGGTCCACGGTGCATGTTCTGGGTTCGCAACTTCATGTGCAGGTACGTTTCAACAAGGACAACCAAAAGCGGCCTTGACCTGAGGCTTATAATAGCAATAAGAAGAAGATCATGAACTCTAGTATATAGTATGAATGAATAAAATAGCTGTCCGCCTAGCTAGAAGCAACGGCTGAGACGGCTTTCCCCCGGCAACATCACCACACCGGCTGAGGATCCGCTCCCTCCGCGTTGGGAACGACGTTTGGACTTTGTGTCACGATCATGTAGGGTAATGTACGGGCCTCAATAATCAAAATGAGGTTTTGGGGCCCGTTACTGTAATTATACTTAATTAAGGAACCCCCAAAATAGTATCATAGGCAACTAGTAAAGCCCGTATAGAAGTACGGTAGGCTTGTCCGTGAGAGCAAAGCGCAGTTGGCATGTTTCAAGCGGCACGCGTCTCCGAAATAAACGATGCAACACACATCCTACTGAACGTGTGCCGCAGCTGCGGCGCAGCGATCCATATGCCAGGGGCCAAAGCATTCTGCGTTTTGGCTCAGGCTCCTGAAGCAGCTGCTTCTTTCAAGCGGCCACCGCAGACGACTATTTCTGCACCGAGCCTGTTTCAAACAAGGCCCAGAGCAATTCCTATGAACCTAAGGTCATCCTACAACCTGAAAAAGTACCAATACCAGTTTGGGAGGCTCCTTATTACAACTACATATACCCCCCAAAATTACCAATACCAGTTTGGCAGGCTCCATATTACAACTACAGTATACTATACCCCCAAACCATATTCACATTATTAAGGCCATTACCGCCATAGCCAAGGAAAGCAGCAGCACGACTCAGGAAGCGCTTTGGAGGCATCTTGGAACGGGAGAGATCTTCACATTCTAAATTCACAGTGGTTTCCTGGGTGCTTGTTTGTTACGGGGAAGCTAGATTAGGTTTCCGTAAAATTATGGCAACTGGGCGAGAGCAATCAGATATACACAACCCCATCTGGGAGATTCCGAAAATTAGGGCTACCTTATTTTGGGGTCCTTAGAATAAGTATCCTACTTTTTAGAGTGATGTATTGGGGTCCCTTTTATTCAGAAACTCCCATCTAAGACCATAACCTAGCTACAACCAGCTAGGTTACAAACGGTCGTCAAAAGACACCCACGAGCCCGAGCCCGTCCCAAACCCGAAGCCAAGCCTTAAGAAACACAGCTAACGCAGCTAACCGAAACCACCAGATTCGGGTGCGTGGCCGGCCAACGAAGCCAGCCGAACCTCAGCCGAAGCATCTCGTACACCAAGTAATGTAAGGGCCTTAGGGATTAGAGTGATTAGAGCGCCCCGGTGCACGGGAACCTACACCATCGACAATAGGGAGTGTGTGGGTTCAGGGTCTCGTTTCTGGGGTTCAGGCTTTATGGACTATCGCTGCATGAGCACATGCTTCTTACTTCTCTTGCCCGCGTATAAAATTCAACAGCTTTCTGTTTCAATATCAAACGGGTGGTTGTCAAAATTATGGTCCCTCTTGGGGTCCCTGATATAATACGGCACCTAAACTTTAGGGTACCCAAAAAGGGACCATAATTTTGACAACCACCCAAATGCAGACAATGTCAGAAATGTTCCACATGCCACATGCTCCTGGGCTGTTCAGGTGCCATGGAACTGCAGGTTGCTTGCCGAACTCTTAATCTACACCCCCCCCGAACCATGATGAAACTAGCATTGTTAATATTCTCTTGGGTTTTATATGAACAAAAATAAGAAAAACCTAAGGAGAGCATGTGAAGTGCGCATAAGTTATCTTCTGGGGTGCATCAAAACCTTACACTATTGCATGTCAGTGCAGGGTCATGCTTTACTTTGCCAGCTATGATGATGTTGCGTGATTTCACTGTGTGGGTGTGCGTTGACACCGCCAGCCGTTTTCAAACAAACCTACACCGAGCTCCACTGTATTGCCGGACAATGCTCCGCAGTGCGACTAACAGCTACAGTCACAAACTCCGGTGCTTTAGCGTTGAGAGATGCATGGCTCAAGCATAGTCGTTTGAGCGAGCAGGGCCATAGTACACAAATACAAGTTACAAGTGTATGTACATTACATATGTATATATACATATATATATATATATATATATATCTATACACGACTATATACACATTAATACAAATGATGCAACCAAGGCATGTCTGTCACGTGAAGCATCTCAGGCACCATGGACCGAGCCACCCCCGAACGGCCTCGACTCCAGATGGTCTACGAAATCGCCTGAGGACCTGGCCATCCAAATCTTCGGGTCTAGGGTATTGTCGTTGTCGTTAAGGAAACCCGGGTCAAGCCAAAGCAAGGTGACGCTGCAGCCAAGATACAGGGCTCTCGGGCGAAGCATCCAGTTCCTCGTGTTTTTCGCGATGGATCACCAAGCGGAACCTTCGAAGCCCACGGGCATCTTTGGGGCAGGCGGTGGCCTGTCTTCCGACGAAATCTCGCGAGTTGAAGGCATGTATTTCGGCGATAGTGGCTTGTTTTCATATTCAGCATATACTTCAGTGGATGAGGCTAGGGCTGTAGGGCCAGGCTCGACCGGGCTTTGATATTCGCGCTTGGGGCTCGCTATAGTGGAGGGCGGCTCCCGATCAACTGGCGCTTTTACAGCAAACACGCCTCGGAGGTAAGAATACAACAAGGTCAGACCCTCACAACCTTGACAAGCCCGAGAAGCAAGTAGTCTTTGTCACGCACTGTTAGCGGAGAGCGGTCAACGCCCGGACGCTTTCGATACACCTCACATGCACAGGTCTGGCCGAGGAATTTAGTCTGAGGGTTTGTGCGTGGTATCTTCGAATCTGGACGCAGCGTTTTCTCTGGACGACATCTCATGCACCTGTTGTTGTTGCTGCTGCTGCTTCTGCTGCTACTGCTGCTGCTGCTTCTACTATTACTACTTCTACTTTTCTACTTCTTCTACTTCTACTTCTACTTCTACTGCTTCTACTTCTTCTACTGCTGCTCCTGCTCCCGCTGCCGCTCCAACTCCTGCTGCTGCTACCACAACAATAACGGGGAGGAAGACGACTACTACCACGACAATCTCTAGCTATGCTACAACGTCCACTACAACTGCGACTCGGACTGTATAAAACTGCTGTTATCACCATACCAGGGTGTCCATTTTCTTGGTGCTCCTGTTGGTCCTGCTGCTTTTGGGGCTACTACCAGTTTCAACTACACGGGCATCAACTCCGCACATGGAATAATTATGGCTGTGCTGGCAGTGAACATGTGCACTCATGGGTGCATGATATTGTCACCGGGTGTAGGGGACCCAACCCAACTAGCATCCTACACCCCAATAAGCCTCGAACGCCACAAACCCCTTACCCCCAAAGAATCCAAAAAGTATCTTTGTAGTCCTTTGTTATCCTAGGGGAAGTCAAGGTTGACATGTCAGTATTTTCTGGGGATTGTAACACCCAAACACGTTTACACGCTGCTGTTTTCAGGCTTGCTTCCAAGACTGGTCGATTGTAGGCGTAGGATTCAATACACACAGAAGGTTCGGGGGTTCAGGTTTTATAGAGCTTGTTCAAAGAGTGTAGGTCTAAGACGGGGGAGTGGTAGCAGGAGGGACTCAGGCGGCTTCTGAGACTGTGCCTCAAGCTCATGGCTTAAGCTCTGCTGGCAGCGGATCCCTAGGGAGTGGGTCGATTTATGATCTATCGTATGCCTTTGCTCCCTGTGCCCCGAACAGAACGCGACATTTCTTCAGCCAAATAAACCACCGTACAAAACCAACATAAAACATTAAACTACAAACTCTTGCTCCCATTGCGTAGACCGGGCCCTCATGTGCAAACTTTCTTTCGGTGCACCACGAAGTTGATTGGCTGCGGTCCATGGAAAACCTCCATCTTGTCCCCCAGGCCTTGACCAGATCGGCCTTAATGTAGGGGCCTTCGTGATTAGAATAAGGGTTTGGGCTCCTTTGTAGTATACTTAGAATACGGAGTCCTAAGGAAGCTTATCGATAACCTCAACCCTGAATTCAAGCCTAATCCGTATTGCAATCACTCGGCGTCTTGGGTTCATGGGGTGGAGGGGGGGGGGTTCGCGTCGGTTTGGCGCCTGAGGGCTGCAAGGCTTCTTGATTTCCTGCTATTACCATGATAACTTCAATACTACATTACTACACTACGATCTTACTATCTCACTATACTTCTATATAGACTATATTACTACATTACTATATTACTATCTCACTATCTTACTATACCTTAGTTACTTTTGGGATTATTGGGGCTTCGGGTTCAAGGAGCTTCGGGCTTCTCGTAGGGATATAGCGAGCCTTCTGTGAGATCTCGTGGGACTTCGGGTCTTACGGTTGATGATATAAATCCTGAATTACCTTAAGGACCCTAGACTATAGGAATTATGGTATATAGTATATTCCCTATTATGGGCAATGCAGGATTTATATCATCAACCGTAGTACGGGCTTACGAGACTTCAGGTGGTTTTTCCCGCCTAGTTAGCAAGGACGAAGGCCTTAGCATTGCAGGGTTTCGACACGCACACTCGCTCACGCAGGCATGCATTGCAGGGTTTAGGGTTTAGGGTTGAAAGCAGCTTCGATTTCCAAACCTAACTTGAAACGGTTTAGGGCTTAGGGCTTCAAGGTTTAAGGTTGCTTGGAGGTTTTGGTGGGTTGGGTGTGTTTAACCCCATCGTCGGACTGTAGAATATATTTATTAAAGGATCCCGAAATTCACCTCCACTGCTTTGGAAAACCACCCACATTCCAGAGGTGACTTCCTTCCTCGCTCTAAGTAATGCTCTGCAGCATAACGGGTTCTTAACCCAATACATTTAAGGGTCATCCGCTTGTTTAGGTAAACCCCAACACAGAACTTCTGGGCACGATCCGCCCTACTCCTTGCCTCATATACCATGTTGTAGGTTTCAGGGTGTAGGTCCTGGTTTAAGGCTAAAGGAATCCAGCCAACAACTGGCCTTGTCTTGCTTGCTGTCGTCAATATAACCTGGTTTGTTGTTCCTAGTCCCCTCTACTCCTTCGACCACTGCTCCCGTTCCTCCTAAAGGGGAGCTTGATGTGCGAAACCCCAAACCCCCCAACCCCTAAACCTACAAGGCTTACAGCCCTTAGGACTCCCCCAAGCTTCTGTAACCTTCCCAGTCAGCTCCTTTTTTTGATTTAACCAACATGACTATAGGAAAGCCCTCAGCTCCAAAAGCTTCAACCCTCAAGCATGTCGCCGGCTCGCAACCCAGATCCAACATCCTTCATTAAAACTCCTTGTTGAATACAACAAACTTCATCGAAATCTTGCTGCGGGCTTGTAGGCAAGGACGCCAGGTAGTCAGCCGCTCTTCCAGCAAACAGAATCATCCTCAAATCCTGAACTCTAAACCCAGAACACTGATGTGCATGAAACATAATCGAGATGCCATATGGCATCGTCACCAACCTTTGCAATATAGAGGCTTGAAGTCTGAATACGCAGAATAGTGGGTATGTTTAGAAGAAGGGAACCCTCAGGAATACTATGTCTGATTTTCGACAAGAGCTGGCCCTGTTTCCTTCGCACGGTTCCGGCGCCTCTTGATCCGCGAGGTGAAACTCAAAATGTTATTCAGGGAGGCTTTTCCACCGCAGTTTGCGGTTCGGGCACGTTTCAAGGTGTGCGTAGTCAGGCCATATAGGGGAAATACGTGCTTGCATTTCTTTTTGGGGTTCGCACGGGCTTCTATATAATATAAGATGTGGCGACGGCTTACACGGGTTCGAGCGTTGTACGGCTTACCTACACTCTCCATCGTAGGTCCTTTTCTGGCAGACAGGCTCCCAGAGCGGAGGATCCAACATAATTCCAAGCTCACCACCGCTAGGGGCTTGCAGGGTTTAGGCGGTTTAGGGTTGGGTGCTCGATGGGGGGGGGGGTTCAGACTGCAAGGGGTCCTGTAAATCTGGAAGTCTCCTTTGAGGTGCGCCCGAACCAGAAGAAGTCCTTCTTATCCGAACGCGTCCCTTGTTTTCCGAGTCCCGACATAGACTGCTGCATAGTAGGTCCAATCCGGCGATACCTCCCTGGTCAATTCCTGTAGAGCGGCCGTTCAGAGACAGACACGAGATGCTACACCGCCTGCTTCTGAACAAGAAAGCCGCCAAAGCTCAAGTCGCAAAGTGGTTCCCGAGAAAGGCATCCTCAAGTGAGCGGCGTGATTTTGTGTACCGTTATGTTCTTCTTACGCAGTCTGTTATTGCTGTGTAAAACTACTGCGACTTGTACTATATAGTATTGAATTGGCATTACTGTCACTGTTACCAGCACTCGGGTCTCCAAGCACTCTGTACTCGTTTCCTAACATGCGCTGCTGCTGGGTCCTTGTCTCTGCGGACAGGACAGGACCCTCAAAAAGCTGAATTCGAGTCCGAGTTCAGACTTTGGCGACGCAGAGGGACGCAAGGGGCTCAGATCTAGGTGAGTGCGATATCGCCTCCCTGTCTGCCCTCATGTCCCGGAAACCCAAGCCTTCCTAGGATCTGTACACTGTGGACCCGAGCTTATGTCAGACTCCTCGCTACAGGACCCCTGCAGAGAGGGTTCTCCGGTGGAACTCAAGAAAATCTCCTGCTGCACTCAGCCAAAGACAGGATGCTCATCACGCTGCTCACTGTGAGCCTCTCGCTATCATGCTCGCATCCTTGGCCACCGACCCAACGAAGGCACGCCGTCTCGGGCTGGCTTGTCAGAATCAGGACAATGACTCCGTAGATCAGGCATAAGGCCGGCATGACCTGGGAACTTAACTAGTGATCTGCAGGGAATGCTGTAAGACTTCCTTCCTGACTAGTGTAGCAAAAGCTATAAGCGACTGGAGAGCAAAAGCCCAGCGACAAGAACCAGGGTGGCCATGAAGGAGTTGTTTTTCCACTCGTTCTTCCGCCTATGAGCCTCGGCTTTCTGCCATGGAATCATCGGAAGAAGCCCTAAGGCAAAGAAGGAGGTGGCGTAGGTCAAGACGTAGGACCAGGCCACGGTGTCTCGAAATTCGGGGGTATCCAAGATGTAGTTCTCAAGGCTCGAGAGCTTCGGGGTGAACAAACCGTAGACTTGATTACTGATGACGGTGGCAAAGGGCAAGGCTGACTGCTGTAGAGTACCAATCAAGCCAAAGCAGAGACCTTCGCGACCTGGCTCGGCTAGCTCAATGATCATCAGGTTCGAAACCAACTGCAACATGGCATTCGGAATGGAGCTGACGATATCTTCGCCAAGGTAGAAATACTGGTTCCGCACCACACCGAAGGTTGTGAGGAACTGCGGGATCGCATCGATCACGTTCACGGCCACGATCGCCAGGAAAATGACCTTTCTCCAGCTGACCTGAAGAAAGCACAGCTTGTAGATCCAGGTGGCTGCAATCATGACGCCTAGGCCGGCCACGCCAAACATCTGCTGCTGCAGAACTTTCCTAGGTGGGGCTTTTAGAGCCTTTGAAAAATATTAGTAAATAAGATCCTCTTAAGCCCAATAAGGGAAAATATAAAATGTCCCAAAGCCCTACCTAGTTTCACATGTGCCCATTGGCTCCGGACCATGGGCCCAGCCGTGGTCGTCATGGAAACCAAGAACTGAACCTAGCTCATGGTTGGGATAGCATTTAAAATTCGCATTTTAGGGTTTGGGGTCTTGGGGGTTGAGTTGGGTTTACTAGTTCATGGTTGGGATAGGATTCAAAATTTGAATGTATATTCCTTATTGTTGGGTTTAAGTACCTAGTACCTATAAAACTGTGAAATGTTACCCCACGATGACCAAGGAACGAAGAAGCCGAAGAAGAGAAGGCTGGAGAGAGCTGTGTTCTGGACCAGATCCCAGGAAGCCTTGACATGAGAACGGCAGGAAGGGCGATGCCCGGACTTCGGGGGCTCCGAGACGCAGAGAACTGTTACAGGGATGATGAGGATGACAAGGAGCAAGCAAACGGTCATCAAGCCGCTGAAGGACAAGCCCCAGTCGAAGGAGCCCAAGTAGGCCTTGCTGTTCATGAAGAGACCTATGACAAAAGAAGACGTCAACCCCCCTGCAGTGCAGACCATCGTCATTTCTGTCTTGATCTGCCCACGCCGGTCGAGGGGCTCACGCTGAGAGTACTCTAGTAGAAGCGCTTGCCCCGCCACGCTCCCGAGCTGGACACCAGCTGTCAAGAGAAAGAGCGGGAAAATGTACCAAGTCTTCTCCTTGTGTATCTCAGGGTTGCACGGAGGTGCGTACCAGTTGTAATCGCCATTCTCATCTTGGCAATAGTAAGGGGCCGGCTGAGGCTTCAGGCTCAAAGATAGGAGCGCTAGGCCTGAGATGGTCCAAGCCACCAACAGCCAGGGCTTTCGGTTTTGGCCACGGATAGGGAAGCAGTCTGTCATCATGCCATAGGGGAGTGGCAAAACATCCGGAAGCTTCATGAGAGCCGTGATGGATGACATGACGTAGGAGTCCAGTCCCATATACCCCAGGAACCTGGGTTCTTGTAAGGGAATGTAATTTAAGTTACCATAAGAGGCATAAATAACACGGCTTCCTTATATAGTAACTTAGAATAACTCAACAGGAACCCAGGAACAATCCATAGGCAACTCCGGTACATGTGGCACTGAGGAAGGAAAGGAGGAAGCCATTAAAAACGATCCCGATGCTCTGCCGCGTCCAGATGCTGACCGCTTCCCCCTGAAAGTCGGCCCTCAAAGGAATCTCAGTTTCGGGCTTCACGGGACTAAGCTCCGTTCCTGCTTGTGACACGACTCCTCCTGCGAGCTCTTCGTTGAGTAGGCCAGCAGTAGATAGCGTCGTGCCGCGGGAAAGGCCTGGGCTCTGTCATCTCTGCTAAGTTTGGGGTCACCATAAGTTGCGGCGCCATTGTAGCTGAAAAATCTCATCTTCAGTTACCATTATGACTGAAGCAGAACTATAATAATACGCTTATAATTGATAATGGCATCAGGGCTTCGTTAGGGGTTCCCACCGGTATTGGGTTGCAACAACTTTTCGCGTACTTCTTCAGAGGAGGCTTCAGCAATGGTGGGTCGGGATGAACCAGGACGCCCACCAAGAGCCCTTTAATAGAGTCCATATGGCACGTGATTATCACCTTTACTACCCCAATAAGCCACAGAAATGAAAGGTTATACTTTCGGATTCCTACTAAACTACAAGAACCCAACAAGCTTAAAGTTTAAAGGTTAGGTATTGGGGATCTAAGAATTAGACGGTAGTTGGGGGGGGTCTATGAAAGGTAATGTATTTGCCAGGCTTGAGATGCCCTCTTCCTTCTTAAAGCCTACAACCCAGGACTACCTCAAGTAGCAGCCTTAAAAAAGCCAGCAGCACTTATAAAACCACGCTAAAGCCCAACTGAAGGAAGCCTACAAGCAAAAACACAACGGCAACCCTCACCACAACGCTTTATATACACTCCCGTAAACACTACACTTCATGACGACAAGAACGATAAAAGTGAACAACAGTAACAATAAGAATACCGTAACAACACCCTAAACCCTGAACCCTGAACCCTAAGGCTCAGAATGGCCCAAAAGCCTTATATAATATGGTCTTTAGGCCCAAAGGCCTTCAGATATGAGTCCTTAGAGCCTTAGGGTAATACAACGCATCCCAAACAGGAGCCCAGAGTCAGGAGCTGTCGCCTGTCGGCTCTCCACTCGACGCTGTCCGCTCCAACTCTGGTGCAAGCTGTGTCGCCATGGGCACGCTCCTGGGGTTTAGTGGGATTACCTGGACCCCCAAAGTATGTAGAATAATGGCCTTTTACAGGTCTTGGGCCATTATTCTACCTACTTTTTGGGGGTTTTAGCAGGATTAAGGCTGAGAGGGGTTGTGGTTTAGGAGGTTTCAGCACTCACACTCGGGCAACCCTTGGCGAGGATTCCAGTCCCTGAAGCCGTACATTGGCGATCGCGCAGCAGATTAGCTCGGCTAATTTAGGGGGGTTTAGGGTTTGGGGTTTTGGGGGGTTGAGGGGGGTTTAGGGATTACCCTAAACCCCGAACCCTAACCCTAAACCCTAAATTAGGGTCTAGCCATAAAACAAACCGAAAGACTGGGCGGCTTCTTTGTTCTCCGCGTTTCCGTTTGCCTCCTGCAGGAAAGCTTGGGATGCAATGTCGGGGTGTAATTCAACTATGCTTTAATATACCACAAAGCACCATAATATGCCATTATACCATAATATACCATAAAGCACCATAACATACAATAATATTCATAGGCTTAGGGTTTAAGTATTTCGGGCCAGGCTCGATCCTCAAGCGTCAGAGGCACCGACACGGCAGCGTCGAATGTCAGCGGCAGTAGTCTGTTTTAGGATTGCCAGCTCGCGTGAATCTTGTGCATGAGTATCCTCTTTTGTTCGATTCCACTCCGTCATTATACCAGGGTGTAGGTGTACACATGTGGAAGCATGTGCGTACATACAGACAGGTGTAAATCAGGCTTACAGAGCTCCAACATCACAGGAAAACCGGAACAACATGCGTGAAGTCATTGAAATGGGTTTCATGTGAGCTCTGAGCTGCGGCGAGAATGGGCAAGAATAACTTACAATAATCAAATGACAATGAAATAAAATCCGTTACAATAACAGTATTTAAACCTTGAGACGCAGAACTTAGAGTTCAGGCCGACCGTAGTCTAGATCGCTCAAATCCAGGGCTCTAAGCACCGGAAGCATCGCTGCATACACAAGTGCTTGTGGAAGAAGCAGCGCTGTTCACGCTTGGATCAGGGTTTGGAATGTCGCAAGGGGGGGCAATCCGCGTTAGGCGAACACCCAAGGTTTTCATGGAGCGGCACTTATTAAGCAATTCAATCACCTCGAACTACTGAAATGGCCAGTACGCTAGACTGGCAACAATACTAAATTTGGAATCCTGTAATTACCTGAATGGCGCGCCGGCTGACAGTTCAAGGCCTTACTAACTGGATTAAGGTCTATGGTGTAAGATGAAAGAAGCCACTGGCATAGTATTCATGACAAGTATTCAGCCACATAAAGAATCACCAATATAAGTGCCTCAACAAATACCTAATATGCTATTTTGGTGGTTCCGTTTTCTGCTACAGTATGATATTCCCCAAAACCCTAGAATACCCCATAGGCCAAGCACTGAGTCAAGCCCGGCCTAGTGGAAGATTAACGAGCTCCCATCCTCGGATTTGCGGGGGAAAAGCCCCTGATACGGTTAAGGCTTAGGGCTTAGGGTGTTTATTTCAATCTCGGGGCTTAGGGTGTAGGGTTTGGGGTTTGTAGCTATAGTCTCCATTGTAGCTCCTTTTTGTGTCACTCTCACTCCTTTTGGGGGTTACACTACAGGATCCTAATCAATCATTGGGTAAACCAAGCACAAGAATGGAGGCTACAGGTAGAGCTGTAAGGATAGATGTCCACAAGCGAGGAAGTAACGTAGGGACCGCTTAACGGTACTACCCTGGGGCCCGAAGGTAGTTCCTTTTGGCCAGGCCATACTTATTATTGGTTGGAGCTGTTTTTTTTGGGTTCCGTAGCGTGTCATTGAAAGCCCTTGTTTTTTTTGGGTTCGTGTTTTGCAAACCTACTTTTTTAGGTTTTAAGGTTGATGACCCTGAACCGCTTAAGTTTCGTGATGATGATTACGGTAGTTTGTACAGAATGTTGAAGCCTCGGGGTCAGGTGGCGACAAACCGCATATGGCGATGATGTCTTGCCGTTCTTGCATCTTAAGCTACTTTATGAACTGTCAGTGCACCATCCGCTATGCAAGCATAGTGTTGAATGTCTTACAAGCATTCTGGAGGACAACTTACAAAGGACATCTTTATATACTTTCTTGCAAAGGCACTACATGGATGCTTTATATAAAGATGAAACACTTTGGATGCAAACAAAAGAAGCAGTTGCTTCTCCCAATGGCCTTTCTTATATAGAACGCCACCTGCTCTTTCTCCGCCATGATGCTGCTCACGAAAGAGGCAGTGACAATGCCACTCGATCGCAACTTATTCGTGGGCGCATCTGCTGGCTTCCCTGGTTCAATCATATTGTACAAGTACCGGACATGTTCGTGGCGGCACGGGTGTGGCTTTACGTCTATATACACAGATGCTGATTCGAAAACATGTTCGGACTGTATAGGAGCACGGGACTTCAGGTTGTTCCTTGTCTTCGGGTTGGCTTGGGGTGTGTGTCATATATTCGAACGAGTACAGATGTATAGTATGTGTCTATATATACCCACCTCTGAGAACACATGTGTATATAGGGGCCAATATGTGTGCACATATACACACATTGTTTAGGTATTTATATAAACACATACATATGCACACACATATGTGTGATATATACATGTATGTATGTATGTCTGTAGGTAGGCCGGTAGGTAAATATAAGTAGATATAAAAGTACATAATATGTACATATATGCATGTATCTGTTTGTATGTGCATGTACGTGCATATATATATATACACATATGTAGACACACGCATTTACTCATACATCATGTTCGGGCAGATTATATGTGTATATATAAAAAGGTTCGTACGTATAGGCATATCGGTGTTTGTGTATGGGTGTGTGTGCATATATGTATATACATTTATGTTACAGGCATGTATAGTGTTCGACAGAAGAAAGGGCCCGCATTGCTGGTCGCATGTTCGGGCTGCTGTGTTGATGTCTGCTATGCCATGTTGCACCTGCAATCAGCACAGCGAGGGCTCGAAGCGAACATGCTCATATGGCTGGTCTGTATACATATATGCACATATGTATGGCAATACCGTGTGAACTTCCACTGGGAGCACTGGGAGCACCACATACTTTCAGGGTTTTAGCTCCGTGGACGTCATGGCTGCAAGCAGCACAGATGTGCCGACCGATCCGGGCCACAAGTTGGAGCCGGAAGACAACTTGGCTGCGTTTGCATTGGTTGAAGCAGCTTGATGCGCATCTAGATGTGTGAAACGAAACCGGCTGCACATGGACGCCACATCCCGTGAAACTTTAAGCTTTATAAATGTGCCTATACAACCCCAAACTGTTTATATACATAGATCATTACATATATATATATATATGCACTTATAACATTTGCATATACGCCGTATCCATATCTTTGTGCCTTTGCATCTATATCTGTACATCTATGTCTTTATCTCTATGTGTATCGTTGTCATGGCGACCCATATAGACCCAAACCTGTAAGAATTACACTTCCGTACGGCTTTCAATTTCCTTGGGCTGGCCCAACACCAGTTCACATCGGTATATACTTTGCTGCAGTGCTGAGAATCATTGCAGGGCTATTGCTCCACAGTTCATGTCTTGATCTGGCTCATGCTGCCTTATAAGGATATCACCAGCAGCAAAGTGTTGAAAGCTCGGGCGACGCTCATCGGAGACCTCTTGGTCCAGCCACCTGGGAAGAAGAAGGGTGATGATGCTACCGATGACAAGGGTAGCATCACATGTGCGCACATCAAGGCAAACAAGGTGCCTCGGACAAAGGTGGTGTGATGTATCATATGTTTTTTACAGACTGTGCATACGTTTATTGGCATGATGTTGCTCTGCCCTATTTGCATGCCCCGTGTCTATACACACTGGTGTGTTCTGTACAACCGCACTTGAGATTATATAACATATATATATATATATACGTACATATGTTTGTACATATATATATACACACACACATAGCGCTGAGGTTCATGCATGCGTCTCCGGGATCCTCCGTAGGGAATCGAAGGCAGGGATGGATATGTGTGTATATATTCAGGGGGGGAGGGGGGGAAGGGGGGGGGGGGGGGGGGAGGGGGGTGGAGGGGGGAGGGGGGAGGGGGGGAGGGGGGGAGGGGGGGGGGGGGGGGGGGGAGATAGATATATAGATATATATATATATATACATATATTTTTTTTGTACAGACACATAGATAAACAGACCTTTGTGAATGCGTGCATTATGTAAGGGTTCGGTGTGTATTTTGGGGCGGCAGCCGAGGAGTTGCTGACCGTCGTGATGCCACGATTGGTGTGCCACCGGAACCTTCTTGGAATTCCCACTTTGATGTGGGTTTTGAAGACAGTGGCCGGGAACTGGGAAGAAGTTTGGCTGCATGTGCGGCACGTGTCCAGGGATGGGGGTGGGTTCAGAGGGCTTGGTGTGCATTCAGGTTGATCTCACAAAGAGCAAGAGGAGAGCTGCATCCTGGATGATCAAAAAGGCTTTGAATCTCCACGGGCGGCTTCACGGGAAATCGAGCAAGCGACGAGATGATGAACTGCAAGAGTTTACGGATTCTCAACTGTATAGAGACTGCATAGATCCACATTTATACATGGACCAATACTTATAATGTAATCTCGAGGGCTGGACTTCTCCGAGACTGGAGCAAGTTGGTGTGTGAGGGAACAGTGAGCCATGTTTTGTGTTTCTGATGAGGATGTCTTCGAAAGCATACTCGATGGGAGCTTGGTTCCCGCTGCTCCTACTGACCGTGCTATCAACAAAGCGATGCATGGCAAAGCTCCGATCAGGGTTCGCATTACCAAGAAGTCATCCATGAAGCCACCGAAGGGTGGAAGAACGCCTTCTTCGACCCCAACTCATTCACCCACAAGCTCTGAGAGTGTGAGTTCCCCAGCAGGAGCGAATCACGAGGCGCCGGCAGAAGCAACTTGCGAGTTGCCACCAGAAGCGAGTTGCGAGGTGCCGAGCTGTGAGGTGCCACCAGGCGCGAGTTGCAAGGTGCCAGCAGAAGCGTGCTGCGAGGGACCACCAGGAGCGAATTGCAAGGTGCCTTCAGAAGCCCCTTGTAAGGTGCCACCACATGTGTCCCCAGCTGGTGTGGTGGACTTGCTTAGCGATTCTGAGCAGTGTGAGCCTGAAGGGTTGGATCGAGTTGCAGACAAGTCGCAAGCGAGGGTGCTTGCTCGAAGTGTGCCTTTTGTGGTGGATTTGGCAGACAGCCCTCTCCCACCACAAAAAAAGGGGATTGTGATGGAAGACCCGGCTATGGAGCGAAGAGAAGATGGCTCGCAGCGGACACCTTTTCGCGAGCCGAGCCCTTTCCTTAGCATAATAAACGTCTGTATTTCTAGGTGAACCTGGGAGCGAGAGAGAGAGAGAGAGACACAGAGAGGAAAGTGAGTAACAGAGAAAGAGAGAGGGAGAGGGAGCGGGAGTGAGAGAGAGAGACAGCCTTATAAGGTCGGAAGGAGTTCCTCAAGGAGCAGCTGCTACAGCTCAAGGCTGCTCTGAAGCAACGTGCCCAACGGAATCCAAGCTTCGGCTCGACCCTGGGACTTGCATGGTTATATGTACATATATACCTATATATACATATATGTTTAGACGTATACATACATATATATATATATATACATAGACATGTGTGTATTATCTATATTCAGACACACACGCACATATGTACATATATGTCATTATAACATGTACGTGTGTATATATATATATACACATAACTATATATATATATATATATATGTATGTATAAACAGATAGTTAGTTCTGTTGTATAGACGTATGGACATATATACATATATATATATATATATACATGTGTGTGTGTAGTGTCCTCCTACTTTCATGTCAGGCATCCTGTGTTCTGTGTACTGGATTCCATATGCACAAAGGGGGTTTCCAAAGCCTAGGTCTTCGAATCCCGACTCTGTGGATACGCTGCCCTGGGATGGAGTTCCTGCTGAGGGCATTGTGCGGACCAGTTCGACACTCTGCCATATAGAGGTACATGCATGTACAGTTTATGAAGCCCCGGATATTCCCAAGCCCAAAGCAGAATTTCCGCAGTTGCTCCTGGTATACATGTCTACTGCCTGTTCGTGGTATGCCCCTGTGTCCTGCAGTTAGCCCCTCTCCTCCAAGCACAATTGATTTTCTTTGAGGCAAGAGTCTGTCATCACGATCGAGGATGATGGACCTGTTGATGGCCAGGGTGAGGCAAGGATGGGCCTTGGGGGACGCCGTTGCCACTTCGATGTTTGGCGGTGAAAGGTGAATCTGTATTTTATCGCAGAGGCACAAAGGTGTGCAATATTCGCGGTAGTGTTGTCGAGAGGAGTAGTTGTGCAATAGTCTGTACCACCACCACCACCACCACCACCACCACCACCACCACCACCACCACCACTGCTTCCGCCACAACGACATCTGTATAAACTATGCTGCTACTCCAATGATGTTGTTTAGTCTGTTTTTCGCTATATATATACACATACATAAATGTATATGTATATATACATACTTATTTGTAGCTATATATACATGCAAACACTCCTGCACCACTATCTCTAGCGCTACCACTGCTACCACCACTACCACCACCACGACCACAACCACCGCCACCGTGACGACCACTACCACTACTGCTGCAGCGCTGCCAGTACTAGCATAGGTTACAACACAAGAAGTTTCAGTCTACAAACCAAACGCATAGTGTTCCATATCAAACAGGAGTTGGCAGCTCCAGCCAAAGGCGAGCCCGAGATTGCAGAAGTTGCTTGCTGCAAGGTATGCATTGTCCTCTGTACATGTTTTAGCCTGTGTGTGTGACTAGCCGTGGTTTTGAACAAGCAGCTGACTGCCAAGTCTAGACCATCAAAGGGGTTGTTTTGGTGATGGCCGGCAACACTTTCAATACAGCACCGGTTTTGTTTGCACATTCATATTCTTCTATTGATACCACCTACTGCTACTGTTATTATATAGACTTCTACACTACTACTTCTACTACTACTATTTCTATATGCATATATATATATATATACCATGTGTTTATGTACTGCACTATACGCCCCCCACCCCTGCCCCTGCCACCACAACCACTCTTGCCGCTGCTGCTGCTGCTGCTGCTGCCGCTATTCATAGTACTATAGCTCTACTATCTCTACTGCTGCTGCTACTACTAGATACTCCTATTGCACTCGTGCTGATGCTGCCGTTGCTAGTGCTTCTACACTTTTACTACTGTGGTACTGCGGCTACTTCTACTCATACCACTATATACGACTATTCATCGCCACTACACCACCGCCACCACCACTACTACTGTACAGTACAAGCACAGTCATTGCTGCAAGATATGGCCCTGCAATCCCAGGCTTCGTCATTCCTATCTGCCTCTTCGGATGTGGCACTCCTGGCGGCAGCGAACATCGAGCCTTCGATTTCAGGAGTCGCTATTGCTGTTCAGCATTGCGTGCTTTTCAAGCCCTCTTTTCGCTCAGTACACGTACAGGTGTATGTGCACATGGATAGATCTGTGAAGTTCATTATGCGATATGTATGCATATATATATATACACTGTGCTGGAAAAGGTCACACATGGGATGGTGTTCAGGCCTTTCCGGAATATGCGACCACTACATAAATACAACCACTACTACTTGCTGCTCCTTTGCTGCTGCTACTACTACTACTGCCGCCACTACTATATATTGCTGTTGCTACTGCTACTGCTGCTGCTGCTACTACTACTACTACTACTACTACTACTACTACTAACTACTACTACTACTACTACTACTACTACTACTACTACTACTACTACTACTACTAACGACTACTAAGACTACTACCACTACTGCTACTGCTACTGCTACTGCTACTGCTACTGCTGCTGCTACTGCTACTGCTACTACTACTACTACTACTACAAGCCTGGAAGGAAGGACACAAAACAGCATTCTGATCACCTTTAATCGAACACACACCTCAACGTGCTGAGTGTCCTTTCAACCGGCTCCTACTACTACTGCTACTACTACTACTACTACCACTACTGCTACTGCTACTGCTACTGCTACTGCTACTGCTACTGCTACTGCTACTGCTACTGCTGCTACTACTACTACTACTACTACTACTAACGACTACTAAGACTACTACCACTACTGCTACTGCTACTGCTACTGCTACTGCTACTGCTACTGCTACTACTACTACTACTACTACTACTACTACTAACGACTACTAAGACTACTACCACTACTGCTACTGCTACTGCTACTGCTACTGCTACTGCTACTGCTACTGCTACTGCTACTACTACTACTACTACTACTACAAGCCTGGAAGGAAGGACACAAAACAGCACTCTGATCACCTTTAATCGAACACACACCTCAACGTGCTGAGTGTCCTTTCAACCGGCTCTCTACTACTACTACTACTACTACCACTACTGCTACTACTACTGCTACTACTACTACTACCACTAGTCTATACGACAATTCGACGATGATGTCTCCTTTTTGTACTAGTGCTGCTGCCACTTGTGTCAACCACTACTCAGACTCTATAAACTCGGAGACCTTTAAACTGTACTGTTATTGGAGAAGTATACACATATAGTGATGCTACGAGAAATGTCTGTATTTCACCTCGTGCCACATGTTGTCGCATTCACTGAGGTTCCGCAAGCCCAGTCGCCGACAATTGGTCTGCCGATGCCACCGATTGCCGAGCCCGCGATTTCAACAGTCTCTTTTGCTGCAAACACAGGATGCCATGTGTAGACAAAGGTATACAGACATGCAGGTTGTTTGTCGAGAGATGGCCACCCAGAGTACGCTTTTAGGTGTGTACATGTGTGGGTGGGCGGTCCAAATATAGAGTGCTCAAAGCGCAAAGGCGTGTGTGTGTTTGTATGTATAGATGTATGCAGACACATGTAGACGTGCCGGTATATACGTGTGTATATATATATGTACATGCATACACATACAATGCACATATGCACACACATATGTGTGTGTAGATCTGTCCATAAGCATGCCTGTATATATGTATGTTTGTATGTATGTATGTATGTAGGTAGGTATGCATGCAATTCTGTGTGTGTGTATTTATATTAGTATGCATGTACCTGTGCATGTATGTGTGTATGTGTGTATGTATGTACATAGGCCGGTAGCCAAGTAGGTAGGCAGGTATAGGTATAAGTATAGGTCGGTCGGCGGGTATATGTGCATTTATATGTATGCACGTGCGTGTGTGTATATGTATTTGAAGAATTGATAGCTATATGGGTTGAGGAGTACAGGCATATGTATGTATGTGCACAAAATGACTCTACATGTCTCCCGGTATAGTATGGTAAGTAAAGAGAACAGCCGAGGAGATCCCATCCAAGGTGGCAGATGCTAGGGCTACTGAAAGCGTTGTGGCAGACGCCGCGATGGGTGATGTGGGTGCAGATTCCGACGTCTGCCCTGTTACACTTGCCAGGAATGATCGCTTCTGGGCGAAGTACAAGGTACCTTGGAAGTTTCATGAAACACCAGAGCCATGCGAGGAAACCAAGATGCAGTTGAAGAGCTTGGGTTTGTGGGCACCCAGCAGCAGTGCACAGCGGGAGACGGCAACCTCTGTAGCACGCGAAGATCAGCGACAACTCAAACGCGAGAAGAAGCGAAAGGCAAGGGATGAGGATGTGCATGAGGATGGGGATGAGGATCACGCCAAGGCTGATGAAGATTGCGAGCCCCCAAACAAAAAAGGCAAAACAGGCAAAGCAACAGCAAAGCCCAAAGCCAAAGGTAAAGCCAAGGCCAAAGCAAAGGGAAAAGCAATGGCCAAAGGACAGGTGGAGCAAGCAGTTCCTGCCCCCGCGACCCCTGCAGAACCTGAGGAGGATCCAAGCCCGGCAGACCCGACCTCGTCGTGCCTTGCAGTAGTGCCGTACGTGGCACCCACCGCTGCCAGTGTTTCGTGCTCCGGTGTTCAGGGGAAAGCTGTGAGGAGGCGCAAGCGCCCAGGGGACGAGGGCTATGTGCCTTCGTTTGCCCGCCGTGTGCGGCCGACAACTAGCAAAGCCGTTGCACAGTGGACTGCGATCAGAGATGCCTTTAACATGATCCTCCGTCCTCATCTTGATGGCGTTGCCTCCAGTCACGAGGACACTGCATGATTGTGTGGCAAGTTTGTGCTGCAAAGGTGTGTCCCGAAGCTTGATCACGCACAGGGGTACACAGGCAGACTTATCACTCCTTGAAGGTAACTATATGGGCATAGAGTATACTCTAGAAGCTTTGTGTTCGTATGTGCATGTATCTATATAGTTACATACATCACATACATGCACATATTGTAGACTTATCTATATATCTGTATGTGTTTACATGTATATACATATATAACTATATATGCACAATATCAAGCACTACGTGCAGAGAAGTACTCGTACACAGCTTTATATATAGTTCTATATAAAGCATATATATACATACCTGTAAGAATATATATATATACACATACATACGTATGTATGTGTGTGTATACCCAAAAGCCCCAACGTAGTTCGTTTTTGGGATTATACCCTATAGGATTCTATATATGAGCCGCAAAAAGGAACTACATTGGGGCCTCTGGGTACACATAATACAGATTTGTCTTTGTTTCTTGATACATATATATATATATATATATATATATATTGTGACAAAGCCAGTCAATACGTGTTCAGATTCAGACATATATATATGTATAATATTATATAATATACATATATATATATATACCTGAACAAATTCACGTGGGAAGCTCAACCCCCCCACTCCTCCCCCCACAAAGACATCAGAGAAACAACCTTACACCTCGAAAGACTTCCTGTGCCACTGAGGTGCTTGTCCTGATGTTGGAACTGTGCGCCTTGATGCGCATATATATACATATGCGCGATGAATCTCTGTTTGAAATAGATATAGCGGGAGAGGAAAGAGACGGAGAGAAGCAAACAGGGCATGACAGTCCATCTATATATATATATATATATATACCTAAGGCCCCAAAGTAGTTCCTTTTGGGGGTTCGTATAAAGAATCCTATTAGGTAATCCCCAAAAGGAACTACTTTGGGGCCTATGGATATATATATATATATATATATGTGGGAAGCCTGAGTCGCTGAATCGCCGCAACCTTGAGTGCGACGTGCGCAAAGATTTGTGACTTGTGCAGGTTTTACAGGGGAGTAACAAGCTGGTTTATGCGTAATCAGTGAATGGCAGCCTATATGTTGTGTGTGTCTATATATATATATATATGTCTAGGTGAGTTTCCGTCTGTATGTAATTATGCATCTAAGTGTGCATGTACGCTTATATATATATATATGTGTGTGTGTGTTTATGGAGCATGCGGTTATTCAAAAAAGGAAGAGAGAGTGAGAGAGAGAGAGAGAGATGAGTGTGTGTGTGCCGGTATATATGTATTTATATATGCAAGCAAAGGTCCGTTTTTGTATATATGAATATATGTATGTACGTATATGTGTGTTTATGTATGTGTGACATATTTACCCCGCTCCGGCGGGCACCTTTAGAAGGAAGTCTTATGTCTGCTGAGTTGTATATATATATATACAGCACAGAACAAACATATATATATATATATATATATATATTTAGTGCACGAAATATTGCAGGATGCATAGACATAGTTGTCTCAACTGGGGGTGTTGGGGTCAAATGTACAATCACATATGTATATATATATATGTATATATATATATATATATACATATATATATATATATAATATTCTCCGCTCCGGTGGGCGCTTGTATATATATATATATATATACAGTACATATAAACTCCATATATATATATATATATTTATACATATATATATATATATATGATTCCCTGCTCCGGCGGGCGGCTTCTAACTCTGTACGATATGGCCAGGACTGCGGCTCGGAGTCTGAGCACTGTGAACCAGGGTTTCTGTGCATCGGTTTCAGATTGTTATCGTGTACAAGTGTACAACAGACAAGAAGTGTTGGTGTTTGCCTATATGCTGTAAACTTCCACTGCATGAACAAACAAGTATTATGTGACATCCATATGCAATCTCCCCCCGCCAAAAGGACCCGTTCTGGAAGCATTGCATCGCCATTTTCAAAGATCAGATGACCAAGCCGGAGAAGATGATGAAAGTTGCTGGTGACGAAGCACACGTGTACTTGCAGACCGTGTAGGCTCGATGGGTATCTATCATATGCTTTGATGCAGTTTGTCTTTCTCGCACTCAGTATGCAAAACACCTGTGGATGCAGGTCCATGTCGTCCTGTGGTCCGGAGATCCGGAATCTTGCCCTCGCGGATTTTGATTCGTGAAGCTGAAACTACACAGGTAGATGCATCACAAAGCATAGGCTGACTTTCGAGTTGGCACCTGCACATGCTTGGATGTGTGTGCATGCGGTGTGACCCTAAACCTGAGTTGTGTCATCATACACATGTATGTCTATATAGATGTACATATGTGAGTTATGTGAGCCTTATAAACCCTACAAGCCCTATACAGATCCTAGAATCTCCTTTTACAAACCTTATAGAGCGTATATACAACCTACATATTTAAGAAATACACAACTCAGAGACCCTTTACGTAATAGAGAAGCACGGGATACTGGTTCCTTGCACATGACACACTGATTTGCAAGCAGCTGTGGAGGTGATTAGGTCGGGTGTTTTATACCAACTTGTTCAGTCGCCTGCCCATGATTCATGAACTAGTTGTTTGCAAGAGTGGGCTAAAGTTACTTGTGGCAAGGTGCACTCAGCATTCAAAGTGGTGTCAGCTAGGCATGGTTTATGATCATGGGCAATAATTATTGCAGAGCACACAGTGCTCAGCCAAGATGTGGAATGTAGTCCACCTGCTCGTGGCCTAGCCACGCCTCGGATTGCTGCGGAATGGTGCGGCCAGAAAACAACTTCGTTTGACAAGTGCTTCCCACATGAGCGACCATGTAAGTATCACATGTCATCACATTTTCCTCGGCAGCAAGAGTGGCACGGAGTCTCATGTCGAAGATTCTTTCACA
>CAJNDT010000835.1:578297-735265 GCA_905221615.1 Symbiodinium sp. CCMP2592 | reverse complement strand
ACTACTACTACTACTACTACTACTACTACTAACGACTACTACTACTACTACTACTACTACTACTACTACTACTACTACTACTACTACTACTACTACTACTACTACTACTACTACTACTACTACTACTACTACTACTACTACTACTACTACTACTACTACTACTACAAGCCTGGAAGGAAGGACACAAAACAGCACTCTGATCACCTTTAATCGAACACACACCTCAACGTGCTGAGTGTCCTTTCAACCGGCTCCTACTACTACTACTACTACTCCTACTACTACCACTACTGCTACTACTACTGCTACTACTACTACTACCACTAGTCTATACGACAATTCGACGATGATGTCTCCTTTTTGTACTAGTGCTGCTGCCACTTGTGTCAACCACTACTCAGACTCTATAAACTCGGAGACCTTTAAACTGTACTGTTATTGGAGAAGTATACACATATAGTGATGCTACGAGAAATGTCTGTATTTCACCTCGTGCCACATGTTGTCGCATTCACTGAGGTTCCGCAAGCCCAGTCGCCGACAATTGGTCTGCCGATGCCACCGATTGCCGAGCCCGCGATTTCAACAGTCTCTTTTGCTGCAAACACAGGATGCCATGTGTAGACAAAGGTATACAGACATGCAGGTTGTTTGTCGAGAGATGGCCACCCAGAGTACGCTTTTAGGTGTGTGCATGTGTGGGTGGGCGGTCCAAATATAGAGTGCTCAAAGCGCAAAGGCGTGTGTGTGTTTGTATGTATAGATGTATGCAGACACATGTAGACGTGCCGGTATATACATGTGTATATATATATGTACATGCATACACATACAATGCACATATGCACACACATATGTGTGTGTAGATCTGTCCATAAGCATGCCTGTATATATGTATGTTTGTATGTATGTATGTATGTATGTAGGTAGGTATGCATGCAATTCTGTGTGTGTGTATTTATATTAGTATGCATGTACCTGTGCATGTATGTGTGTATGTGTGTATGTATGTACATAGGCCGGTAGCCAAGTAGGTAGGCAGGTATAGGTATAAGTATAGGTCGGTCGGCGGGTATATGTGCATTTATATGTATGCACGTGCGTGTGTGTATATGTATTTGAAGAATTGATAGCTATATGGGTTGAGGAGTACAGGCATATGTATGTATGTGCACAAAATGACTCTACATGTCTCCCGGTATAGTATGGTAAGTAAAGAGAACAGCCGAGGAGATCCCATCCAAGGTGGCAGATGCTAGGGCTGCTGAAAGCGTTGTGGCAGACGCCGCGATGGGTGATGTGGGTGCAGATTCCGACGTCTGCCCTGTTACACTTGCCAGGAATGATCGCTTCTGGGCGAAGTACAAGGTACCTTGGAAGTTTCATGAAACACCAGAGCCATGCGAGGAAACCAAGATGCAGTTGAAGAGCTTGGGTTTGTGGGCACCCAGCAGCAGTGCACAGCAGGAGACGGCAACCTCTGTAGCACGCGAAGATCAGCGACAACTCAAACGCGAGAAGAAGCGAAAGGCAAGGGATGAGGATGTGCATGAGGATGGGGATGAGGATCACGCCAAGGCTGATGAAGATTGCGAGCCCCCAAACAAAAAAGGCAAAACAGGCAAAGCAACAGCAAAGCCCAAAGCCAAAGGTAAAGCCAAGGCCAAAGCAAAGGGAAAAGCAATGGCCAAAGGACAGGTGGAGCAAGCAGTTCCTGCCCCCGCGACCCCTGCAGAACCTGAGGAGGATCCAAGCCCGGCAGACCCGACCTCGTCGTGCCTTGCAGTAGTGCCGTACGTGGCACCCACCGCTGCCAGTGTTTCGTGCTCCGGTGTTCAGGGGAAAGCTGTGAGGAGGCGCAAGCGCCCAGGGGACGAGGGCTATGTGCCTTCGTTTGCCCGCCGGGTGCGGCCGACAACTAGCAAAGCCGTTGCACAGTGGACTGCGATCAGAGATGCCTTTAACATGATCCTCCGTCCTCATCTTGATGGCGTTGCCTCCAGTCACGAGGACACTGCATGATTGTGTGGCAAGTTTGTGCTGCAAAGGTGTGTCCCGAAGCTTGATCACGCACAGGGGTACACAGGCAGACTTATCACTCCTTGAAGGTAACTATATGGGCATAGAGTATACTCTAGAAGCTTTGTGTTCGTATGTGCATGTATCTATATAGTTACATACATCACATACATGCACATATTGTAGACTTATCTATATATCTGTATGTGTTTACATGTATATACATATATAACTATATATGCACAATATCAAGCACTACGTGCAGAGAAGTACTCGTACACAGCTTTATATATAGTTCTATATAAAGCATATATATATACATACCTGTAAGAATATATATATATATATATATATATACACATACATACGTATGTATGTGTGTGTATACCCAAAAGCCCCAACGTAGTTCGTTTTTGGGATTATACCCTATAGGATTCTATATATGAGCCGCAAAAAGGAATTACATTGGGGCCTCTGGGTACACATAATACAGATTTGTCTTTGTTTCTTGATACATATATATATATATATATTGTGACAAAGCCAGTCAATACGTGTTCAGATTCAGACATATATATATGTATAATATTATATAATATACATATATATATATACCTGAACAAATTCACGTGGGAAGCTCAACCCCCCCACTCCTCCCCCCACAAAGACATCAGAGAAACAACCTTACACCTCGAAAGACTTCCTGTGCCACTGAGGTGCTTGTCCTGATGTTGGAATTGTGCGCCTTGATGCGCATATATATACATATGCGCGATGAATCTCTGTTTGAAATAGATATAGCGGGAGAGGAAAGAGACGGAGAGAAGCAAACAGGGCATGACAGTCCATCTATATATATATATATACCTAAGGCCCCAAAGTAGTTCCTTTTGGGGGTTCGTATAAAGAATCCTATTAGGTAATCCCCAAAAGGAACTACTTTGGGGCCTATGGATATATATATATATATATATATGTGGGAAGCCTGAGTCGCTGAATCGCCGCAACCTTGAGTGCGACGTGCGCAAAGATTTGTGACTTGTGCAGGTTTTACAGGGGAGTAACAAGCTGGTTTATGCGTAATCAGTGAATGGCAGCCTATATGTTGTGTGTGTCTATATATATATATATGTCTAGGTGAGTTTCCGTCTGTATGTAATTATGCATCTAAGTGTGCATGTACGCTTATATATATATATATGTGTGTGTGTGTGTGTGTGTTTATGGAGCATGCGGTTATTCAAAAAAGGAAGAGAGAGTGAGAGAGAGAGAGAGAGAGAGAGAGAGAGAGATGAGTGTGTGTGTGCGGGTATATATGTATTTATATATGCAAGCAAAGGTCCGTTTTTGTATATATGAATATATGTATGTACGTATATGTGTGTTTATGTATGTGTGATATATTTACCCCGCTCCGGCGGGCACCTTTAGAAGGAAGTCTTATGTCTGCTGAGTTGTATATATATATATATATACAGCACAGAACAAACATATATATATATATATATATATATATATATATTTAGTGCACGAAATATTGCAGGATGCATAGACATAGTTGTCTCAACTGGGGGTGTTGGGGTCAAATGTACAATCACATATGTATATATATATATGTATATATATATATATATATAATACTCCCCGCTCCGGTGGGCGCTTGTATATATATATATATATACAGTACATATAAACTCCATATATATATATATATATATATATATTTATACATATATATATATATGATTCCCTGCTCCGGCGGGCGGCTTCTAACTCTGTACGATATGGCCAGGACTGCGGCTCGGAGTCTGAGCACTGTGAACCAGGGTTTCTGTGCATCGGTTTCAGATTGTTATCGTGTACAAGTGTACAACAGACAAGAAGTGTTGGTGTTTGCCTATATGCTGTAAACTTCCACTGCATGAACAAACAAGTATTATGTGACATCCATATGCAATCTCCCCCCGCCAAAAGGACCCGTTCTGGAAGCATTGCATCGCCATTTTCAAAGATCAGATGACCAAGCCGGAGAAGATGATGAAAGTTGCTGGTGACGAAGCACACGTGTACTTGCAGACCGTGTAGGCTCGATGGGTATCTATCATATGCTTTGATGCAGTTTGTCTTTCTCGCACTCAGTATGCAAAACACCTGTGGATGCAGGTCCATGTCGTCCTGTGGTCCGGAGATCCGGAATCTTGCCCTCGCGGATTTTGATTCGTGAAGCTGAAACTACACAGGTAGATGCATCACAAAGCATAGGCTGACTTTCGAGTTGGCACCTGCACTTGCTTGGATGTGTGTGCATGCGGTGTGACCCTAAACCTGAGTTGTGTCATCATACACATGTATGTCTATATAGATGTACATATGTGAGTTATGTGAGCCTTATAAACCCTACAAGCCCTATACAGATCCTAGAATCTCCTTTTACAAACCTTATAGAGCGTATATACAACCTACATATTTAAGAAATACACAACTCAGAGACCCTTTACGTAATAGAGAAGCACGGGATACTGGTTCCTTGCACATGACACACTGATTTGCAAGCAGCTGTGGAGGTGATTAGGTCGGGTGTTTTATACCAACTTGTTCAGTCGCCTGCCCATGATTCATGAACTAGTTGTTTGCAAGAGTGGGCTAAAGTTACTTGTGGCAAGGTGCACTCAGCATTCAAAGTGGTGTCAGCTAGGCATGGTTTATGATCATGGGCAATAATTATTGCAGAGCACACAGTGCTCAGCCAAGATGTGGAATGTAGTCCACCTGCTCGTGGCCTAGCCACGCCTCGGATTGCTGCGGAATGGTGCGGCCAGAAAACAACTTCGTTTGACAAGTGCTTCCCACATGAGCGACCATGTAAGTATCACATGTCATCACAGGCATCGTCAACATTTCCGATATTTTCCTCGGCAGCAAGAGTGGCACGGAGTCTCATGTCGAAGATTCTTTCACATGCAGCATGTCCACATGGTTTCACAATGGGATGAGCTATGTACTTCTTCACACACACATACATGTACATCTACGTGCTTGTATGCTCTTATGTGTATGTATGCTCATGTACATATGTACATATGTAAATATGTGTACATGTATATATGCATGGGCACTGTATGTGTGCATACATATGTATGCGCATGCAGGTGCATCTGTGTGTTTTTTGAAACCCTCAATATATATATATATATATATATATATATATATATATATGTATACATATATATATATATATACACCAACACATAATCGAAGCCGTCGTCACAGTGCACCCACATATGAAACGACAATGTGTGTAAGTATATGTTCTTCCTCATTCGGTCGTTTCCAGGTGATGCTGTGGATATGCCTCGTGGCAACAAGATACTGCTCCAGAGCCTGTCCCGTGTTGATGAGGAGACGGCACGCGTGGCCGGCTTGTCTTTCTCTTGGGGACTGGGGATGCGGAGTGTCCTTGGGCAAACTTGTGGCGCTTGGAAATGTGCATGTGTTGCATGTCTCAGTGGCCTCGGAAGCATGGGTTCTTTATTTACATGCAGTTGACACCACCAGCTCCTTGAATTGCATGCGCATTTTTGAATGGTCCTCCCCTCTGTATATATAGGGCACCATTCTCCAACCATGACGCAATGGTCAGTGGATGATTTGGTTCGGAGGCTTTATGTGGCAAGGGTACCTCAGGCCCGTGTTGTGAAAAAAACTGAACTGTCAAAGTATAGTGACTCTCAAATGCATGTCGGTTTTGAACTATCGGCGTTCCCTGAGGTAGTCGTGGTATGTGTGCTGCTGGTGCTCTGCAACCAGAAGCTCGATGTTGCGCAGGCCTGCCGCACAACACAGGAGTTGTACACTGCATAGCTGATGCCTCGAAGCAACTCTTAGGTTTGCGTGTGCCGGCAGAGGATGGAAGTGTGTAGAAGTTCACTCGATGGCTTACCCATGTACCTGCCATACATGTTTGTGTGTGTGTATACACGTGCGACTGAAAGATACCTATGTAGATTACGTGTGTAATATAGAAATCGATGTAGATACAGATATAAATCTAGCTCCAGATTTGAATGCAGAGAAGATAAAAAAATTGTAGGTATTAAAACTATGCTTGTATGTGTGTGTATGCGTGTCCGTGTGTGTGTGTGTGTTGATGCATGCAGAGCAGTAGTTGGAAAGGGTAACTAAATATATCAACCTGTTCAAGAGTATACAATATGCACATATGTGTATATATATAGATAGATAGACTCAATGTATTTAACATATATATATATATATATATGTATATTACACAAACATATACATATACACATACACATACATATACATATACATATACATATACATATACATATACATATACATATACATATACATGTATATATATAAAGATGCATATACAACTGTACACTGGTTGACCATGTGATCTCAGTTTGGTGTCACCTGGTTTGCCTGCCTATATGTACATAGCTGCATAGACATATGTGCATATATGTATACATATAACACAGGCAGAGAGCTAACATGCGTAGTGGCATTGATGTGTGTGGCAAGGTGTGGCGCTTCTGTGAGTTCTTCGCTGGATGCGGGCAAGTCACCCGGGCGCTTCGCAATACGAATATGGCAGGAGTGAGCCTAGACATTTCGTACACTGGTAAAGCCATGGACATTCTGACGGATGCAGGAATGGCGTTTGTTGGCCGCAGAGAGATACAACTCAAGTTTTGCCTTGATGTGGGAATAGAAGCTATTGGGTCTCGAGGTATTACCATCCGATATATCTGGTCAAAACAAACGGCTAAGGCTGGCGTTGCTGTCAGTGCTCCGCCTGGAGCCAGGATCATTGGGAGTCCTAGCTCCGGTGTGTTCCAGTTTCGGGTTCCTCTGTGCTTCCAAATCTGGCAGAGCCTTCGAGAGGCCGAAAGGTTTCGAAAGCGTGGCATGGGTTGCGTCTAGCAACAAGATGGCGGCACGGACGCTAGACGGACACTATCACAAACGTGATATGTGCATGCACGGATATGGACGTATACATGCATGTGTACATGGCTGGTGTGTGATTCTTTATGTGTGCAACCACACATATACATGCACAAGTATATATGTATATATGTGTGCAGCACACAGACACATTAATATGTATATATATATATGTATACATCTACATACACCGTTTCGCAGCAACACATCTATACCCAGAGGCCCCAAAGTAGTTCCTTTTTAGGATTACCTAATAAGATTCTATATACGAACCCCAAAAAGGAACTACTTTGGGGCCTTTGGGTATAGTAGCACCAAGATCGTATTCGTTTGTTTGCAGTCGCCCAGAGATGAAGATCTCACTTGTTTTGTCAATGTGTGTGTGTATGCGCGGCTAAATCAGTTGTACATAGAGCATGCTTTGGGTGCTGTAGTCCGAATTAAATCTTACATAGTTCGGATGCGTGAAGTCGCTTGGAATGTGACAGCCAAGGTCGGTCATTCTGTGCTGGCTGCTCCAAGCACTCGGGCATGCTTTCGTATTGGAACAGCCTGCCAATGGCATGTTTCGTCATCTTCCTCAATGGAGGTATTTCACGAAGTACATTTGCACAGCTTCTTGCCTGTCTGAGATGAACCGAGAAGCAGCTTCAAGCTGTGGTGCTGCCAAACAAACACACACTATCTATCTATCGATTTCTACATCTGATGTACCTACCCATCTATGAGTCCATCTAAGTATATCTCTATCTGTTTATTTATCTTACCATCTATGTACTTATGCCAAACTACCTATATCGCTGTATGCACATAAAAAAATATATATATATATATATATATATATGGGCATATATATATATATATTTTTGGGTATGTGGTTTTGTGTTTTGTGTATGTATATACATATATACATATATATATATATATATATACACATATGTAAGCAACGATGTAGGAGTCGTAAGGAAATATGCCATGTTCTATGCAACCATTCATTTGCCCTCTTCCTAGGTCTGGAGACAACCGGTATGGCTCCGGCTGTATGGGCACTTCGCATGCAAAAGGACCTACTTTTGGAGCAACAGCTCCCTTGTATCTGAGCTGTCCCTGGGCAAGATGACGAAGGAGCGTTGCAGGGACGATTGGTGTTGCTTCTTACAATTACTCTCGGTTTTCATGTGTGCTCATGCCAGTAAACATATACATATGCATGTGTGTTATACACACACACATGTATATATACCTAGATGTAGATTTTTGTTTGTTTGTCCAGGGTATACATATTTATCTATGTGTATTTTTATATATACACATGTCTGTGTGAATAAATGTGAGCTATATGTATGTGTGTCTGTGTATTAATTGAAAGATCTATACGTAGATGTCTCTCGGTCGTTTAAAAATAAATACCTTCATGAGAATGTATATATATATATAAGCTTATCTTTATCTGCCTATGTGCGAAAGCTTGGTTTTAATAAACGCTACAGCCACTGTCATTTGTAGTGTCCTTGTGGAGGAACTTCGTGCCAACTGCGAGCCCCTGGCGAAACGACATGTTGATCGGTACGGTGTTAAGCGCTCAACTGGCCGGAAGTTGAAGCTGAAGCAGTCTCAGCCTGGTTCTTAGTGGTGTCGGAACACTATATGTATATGTGTATAAAATATATGTGTACATTCATCCTGCATGTATGGGTGTTTAAAGCAGCATAGCTACCGGGTTTATATAAGATGATGATTTTCACACACATGTATGTATGTGCACCATGTTACATACAAGATTATCCGTGTAACATATACAACAGTTTCCTTTGTCAAGGAGCATGTGTGCAAAGGTCTGTGCGGCTGCATTTTCATGCAGAACCATTCTATATAATGGTGCTTGTGCAACGTGAGGTCGTACCCGGAAGCCTTTGGACGAAAACTGGCTTCATTGTTCCCTCGGATGCATCAACATATCGGTGGCCTCAAGAATCCTCAGGCATCCTGTGCGTGGGTTGGTATGTACTATATAATGTACGAGAACATATATATATATATGTATAAACACTACATGGTTATATAATATATATATATATATATGTATATCATTATGCTTGGTACCGCTATGCTTATGGTGGTTTGCCTGTGTGTGTGTGTCTATATATATATATATATATGTATGCATATATACATATCTATATATATATATATATACAGATAGTATTTGCACATCTATGTCGACTGGTTCTGCCCGACACCCCACCCTTGAGAGGCCACCGGCGAAGCTTCCGTGATGACTTTGCTGACTGCCCTCCAGAATCACACACTGTGGTCTGATGCAGGGATGGAGGATGTACAGCTGTACTTGGAGAGTTCCAAGTATTCGTATACTGACCCAATGCTCCGAGCCTTTTTGTTAGGCTTGCACCCTGCCAATGAGTCTCCGCCGTGAGTGTTTTTCCTCCCCAAGTGCTGGAGTGTATATGAGCATATGTACAGTTCATATATATATATATATATATATTTCCTTTTTATATTTATGTATAGTAGGTTAGTTTATGTATAGGCAGGTATTCTTACAAGCTTTTGTAGCTCAATATATAGCACGAAAACAAGTTTATGTTGACATATAAATATGTGTGCACATAGTATGTGTACAGGTAGTATCAAATTGTACACAGACCTTTATGAGAAGTCTTCTTCAGTATGCGTTGCATACTTCGAATACAGTACAGGTACATACCCTGGTTCTCACTCATAAAGCTGCTATATACATAGCCATTATGCCTTCCACACTATATTGAATGGTGCTTCTACAAAACATATATGTATATATATATATATGTATATATATAAATGTATGTCCAATGTCTGTGTGTGTATGAAGATGACAAGTCGTTCTCATAACCATGCACATATATTCTTGCTATATGTATTGTCATCTGTTACAACAAACGAATGCAAACGACCGACTAGTGCGATATGTTTGTATACACATACCTAGACAGAAGCTGTGGCCGTTGGCAATGGACTCCCAGACTGCTGAGCTGGAACTTGAAGAGTTGTTCACATACACCGACGAGTGGGGCCGTGAGCGCAAGATTACCTGCAGTGCTCCTCAGGGGCTTGTGAGCCTCAATCATGGTGAAGCTTCCAGGCTTGGGTGGTTTCGTCATATGTTATGTAGGCCTGCGTTTGAGAGATAGGAATGTAAGAGCGGGTTTAAATCTATATAGCCGTCTCAGAAAACAAACCCAACTGCAAGTAACATCCCCATGGCAGGGAGTCCTCAAGACAGCTTGGCTTCCAGTCGTCGGTGAAGTCCACACATGTTTCTATTGCAGCAGACGAATGCTTCTCGCCTGGAACCTATAGATATACACACATGGAAGTCATATATGCATATATATGACTATGTGTAAGCATATAGAGCTTTGTCGATGTGGCTGTTCTGTGTAGGTAGGTATATATATATATACATATATTTATATGTGCATATGGAGTTGGGTTCTGCATACCTCTATACATATATACAGATACGTTCACTTTTATATACACACATGCACACACACACACACACATGCAGTGCTATGTTTCTGACGGTGTGGACAAGTGTGTCGAGGCCATGTGCCACATGAATCCAATGCGCACTCTGAGCTGGGAAGAGCCTGGTGCCAGTGTCTTGCGAGTGCGATTACCATTGCTGTTTTGCCACCGAGTACGAAGTCGGGAAAGATTCTTGACCATTGCATCCAGAAAGTGATGGAGTTGAGGCGAACACTAGGGGGATTGCCCCTATGTGTATACAAGATTGGGATCACGAGCGACCTGAACCAGAGGTGGCACTCCTATCGAGATCAGAATTTCAAAAGGATGGTTTGTGTCCATGCCTCCAACAACCTATCTGTTGTAGAACATCTCGAAGCAGCACTGATTCAAGTATTCAGTCGGGACAGCGAAGGCTCGCTCAGGAACATCAACAGCGGCGGGGAGGGGATGCGATTGAAGGGTGGAGCAGCAAGGTTTCCGCCTCCATATTTTGTGTATTGCGTTGGCGCAAATGCCGCACAGCGTGAGATGCTTTTGGGTTGACTCCCATCAATTGGGAAACAGGGTGTCTACATCCTGGGTCCTTCCGTGCCTGAATTATGTGCACATCCGAGAGCTGTTTCAGCGGCTCATGTGGAAGGGACACGTCAATCTCGCAGAAGATGCAAAAAGTGTACTTCGTGTGTCCGTCAGGAAAGTTGAAGCCTTAGCCATTGCGAGCCTTATTGTTATCAGCCAAACCTGAAAACCTTGTTCCATTTGCGTACCATGAGCCAATACTGGGTTGCATACCGAATTCTATATAACCACAGAAGTTGTAAAGGGCACGAGTTTAGCATACTGGTTTTTATAGGGTCTGTAGCGTTTCACTATATACTTATATACCCTTTGGTGAGCACTGCTATTAAAATAGGTGCATATCATTATATATATATATACATATATATATAGAGCTACAAGAAATTTAACACCCCCCGCACCCCAACTAGTCAGTGATGTGGTTCTTGTAGATATATATATATATATATATATATATAAATATGGCATATATACACCATAACCAGAATCTCCCTATAACCCGAAGCCATCAGCCCATCAGTCGAGCCTTTGAAGCCGTACCAGCCAGTCCAGGGAATCGTTCTGAACCCTTCAGTGAAGACTATTTTTAAGGGTTGTTTATATAGCCAGTATATAGTGTTTATAGTTGGGGGAGATGTGTGTGTGTGTATCTATAGTGATTCTGTAATGGTTTGGGGTTTATCACAGCATCCCGTCGACATCAATGTCGAGTCTGAGACACACAACTTTATATACACATATACACACACACATATATATATATATATATATGTGCGTGTGCATATATACACACACTCTGTAAATGTGTATATACAACGGTTTGAGAGGTGTATAATTGCGAGAGAATATATATGTATATAGAAGATAAGCGTGTGTTTATACACATGTTGCTGGCGTGTCATTAATACACATCTATCTATCTATCTATCTATCTATCTATGTATCTATCTATCTATGTATCTATCTATCTATCTATCTATCTATCTATATATATATATATAGATGTATATGTGCACATATACATATATATATATACATGTATATACATATATATATCAGTCACACATCCTTTGTAGTAGCAAGAACAGCCCTGAAAGCCCGAAACCATGCTTTAAGGTTGGACTGTTCTACAAAAGGGTATGTGTTCAGGTGCTATGAGATGCTGCAGACGACCTGAAACATGATATCACCCCGAACGTTACTGCAATTAGGAAATGACAGCACCAGCCCAAAAAGCCCTGCGCAAGAACGCGTTGGGAACGCAATTTTTGGAGACGGGAACCCAAAAAAAAACGCAAGAACGCGCAAGAACGCGCAAGAATCCTGACAGCGTTGTGATACCGTTTTTTCACATACAAACAGGGATCTGGCACAAGAAACCATACATATGCACAAGAATCCATTGTACTCAGATTCTTGTGAGCTTGTTTCTTTGTATATGCCTGCCAAGGGAAGCCTGGCACAAGAAAGTACTGTCCAAACCACATTCTTGTGCAAGAAAGTGCTTCCCCAGATAGGTGATTCGATCGCAACCATTACAATAGTGGTTGGATAGTCATAACTATATATACATGTAGAAATATGAATACTCACATATAAGAATACGTGAGTAGAAATATGTACATATTTATATGGAAAAACACCAAACACATACATGGTTGCATATGTATATGTAAATATATTATAAACTTACACATATAGGTGTATGTGCCCACACAAAACCATTGAATTCTGTGTTGCTCTGGTCTATGTTTGTCCATGCTTCAGTTCAAAACATCCCTGTGTGTGCTGATGCACCAGATCTGGTGCCAGGTGTTCCAAAGGATGCTGTGTCCACGACAACGAAAGCCCCGGTTCGACGACCTCCAGTCCCAGGCCTGGTTGTGGGCACCGGCTGTGTCACTTGGGTGTGTATATATACACACATACCTCGAAGATGTAGACATGAGTACCTCAATATATCTATATACAGTTACAGTTGCATATCTGTATATCTATATACCAAGTCTAACTCTGCAAAACCGGACATACATGCAGCTACATTGTATATATATATATATATATATATATATATGTATATACATATATATATATATACACACATACATATACATATATAAGTGTATATGTGCATCTATTTCCGTGTATATGGACTTGTACCTTTCACATATGAACACCTGGCGGGGAAAAGGAAAGAGAAAGATAGAATGAGTGAGTGCGATATGAAGAGAGACAAATAGGATATGCAAAGAGAGTTTACGGTGGACCAATGCTATGAACTGAACACATTTGGTTTGTGTGTATATATATATATACATACACATACAATTACATATATCTACATATATGTATGTATGTATATATATATATAGACCTATGTGTATGCACATGCGCATATAGGCATATAGCTTGTGGCATTTTCAAGTGTGTTGTGGCCAGGTGATTCAGTGCCATCTTCCAGATCGACAAGCAGCCGCAAACGAGATCGAGATGCTGCTCCTTTAGGTGCCTCCCCGCCCCTCGTGGTGGATGCCAGCTGTATGTGACTGCATGTGCCGACACATGTGTGTGTGTGTGCGTGCATATTTTACATATAGGTATATCATGGTATATCTTTATGTATATCCACGCATATACATGTAAATACACATCAGTATGTAAATGCTCCTTCATATAGCTATATATTGTGACATGTTGTGACTTCAGACGGCACGCGGTGATGTTAGTTTGCTACAATCAACCACGCACACGGCATATATACAAACATGCCTACATGTACAACTAGAAGACCTGTATTTGTATGTGGGTGTGTACACGGTGCATTGGTGTATTCTGTCCTGCTGCATACATTGAGGCATGTGTGTGTAGATATATGTGCGCACATGAGGGGTCACCATACAGCTTGCACATGATTGCGTGAGCCTGCACGCCCCGACTTCCGCTGGACCTCCGATTCACAGGGAACAGGATTTACATACCGAGGGTTACAGTCTCGATCGTACCCTGCCATGGATAACGGTTCGAGGCTTCATTCGAGTGCAAGCTTGACGGCTGGTGCTCAGCAGCTGTTGCAGCAGCCACAGCCCCGAACTCCAACCCGTGTGCAGGCACATCGTGTGGTCAAGGGGCTTACATACTTACCTATAAAACCCTTAAGCCCCAAACCCTTAAACCCCATCAGTGTTGTCTTGGAACATAAAACTTAACTTTATATAGTTGTCCTATACTAATATACGAGAAAAATACATATGCATAAACTTTCGGGCATAAGGTTGCCACGATTCGGGGTTAGGATGTGTTGTCTTCCTATAGAGCGCCTGCTTCCTCTGACGCAAACACAGTTGAAGCCCCCCTGCCTTCCCAAGCACATGGGTATGTCGTGTAGTCATGCCTGTATATGTAATCCTCCCCCACATGTCGTGACTGCTTGTGAACAAGGCAGATACCCAGAGGCCCCAAAGTAGTTCCTTTTTGGGGTTCATATATAGAATCCTACTAGGTAATCCCAAAAAGAAACTACTTTGGGGCCTATGGGTAATGACACATGGTGTAGATGTACTGGGCTTATATAATCATGCTTACAGCATGGGCTGAGGGAAGCATGGGTTGCAGGTGTTTCTTCTTCTATTTGGACAGTATGTTGATATACAGCCTTTAGGGTTATACTGTTGGGGCGATTTAGGGCTACATATCGGCCTGCAGGCCAAGACCGAGCGACTTCTAGATGATGCCTGGGATTCGATGAGCCCGGAGACGAGCGCATTGCTGAAGTCGCTGCCTGACACTCCCCGGAGTTTGCAGCTCAAGGCTGAATATTTGCGGAATGCCAACGAGCTTCGTCGAGGCATGGGGTGGGTTGGCTACTCTATTTTTCGCACACATGAATCTAAATTTAAATGGATATTGCATTTCCGAAGGGAGTCCAAGGGACCTTGCAAAGAGAATCGGCTTATAGGGGTCTTTTGAGCTACGTAAGTGTCACTTCCAAGCCTCCGATGTGTGTCCAGGGTTGCAATGAAAACAACCCCTTGAAACCTGTCTTTGAAGTCCTTGCTACACACTTTCATAGGGACCCTTAGGGGTGTAGGGGGAGGGGGGGTAGGGGGCCTTAATGCCCATAATGAAATATAGTCCCCTACACCCTCCCCCCTTACACCCCTAAGGGTCCCTATGACACTTTGCTTGTTTCCCACGAACAACCTAAAAATCCCAATGATCAGTATAGTCAGGTAGTGCTGTGCACTCTTGTAAAGCCATGTAGCCCTCGAACCCATTTTGCAAACGCAAACTTCTGTACGCATACAAGCGAATGTTCCAACAGCTTAATCCCCCTCGTGGCCTCACCATGCAATGTGGAGCTTTCAGCTATCTCGTGGGACCTCCGAAGACGGGGGCAATGCTAACAACCGTGCTTCCACATCCCGCATTATATATATACACATGGTAGGGTCGAACATCTATATATTGAGTTATAAAAGTAACATCATCTACGAACTCCCTAACAACAGAAATGCAAACCAAAACCACGAAGCAATGGAAGTGGTCTTGGTAGTGGTTGGTGGTGTGGTGGTGGTAATGGTAGCTGTGGTAGTATAGGCCTGATGTTTATGGTACATACATATGTATATATATATATATATATATATGTGTAGGGTTATATATAGTTCGAAGTGGGGTTGGTAGGAGTTGGTAGTGGTGCTTGTGCTAGTGGCAGTGAGACAGATGTATATAGTACAAGCAAACACCACCGGATTCTTTGGGGGTCTCGTCTGATGAAAATCTGTGCCCGACGAAAGCCCTGTAATTGTACATCTTCAGGCAATGAACTGTGAGGATCTGATTGGTGCATTACATGAACACTACATATAGCACCTTCTACATATATATACACCATATCGACCCTATATGGAAGTAGGGGTTTGGAAGTTGTAAGGGTTTATGTAGAGTTGACATTTCAGGAGAGGCTCAAACTGCTGATATGGTGGCTTTTTCGCAGGGGTTTCTGGTCTTTGGAAACATCCTTAACTCAGGACCCTTTACACCTGAGCACCGAAAAGCTATAGCCCCTATGATCCCATGAAAAGCTTGATAAAGATAACACCCAACGCCAACGCAGAAGCCCTGTTGTAAAACAACTTAATCATTAGGCCTTTCCGTGCTCTAGAAGAAATCCGAAAGTGTCCATGCAAGCACCGAATTTATGGCTGTCATAACATAGAGGAGCTTGCATGTGGTAGATGTTAACCTTATGTATATCCTATGTCTATCTACCTATGTGTCTATATACACCAATCTACAAGGTCTATCTTTGTATAAACAGACCCATAGATATCTAGCTGTATATGTACACAAAGTAATCATTTTTCTCCATCGAGAGCCCTGGGTGCAGGCTACTCCTCGGGCTCTGCTGGTGGAACCGTTTTTCCACCAGCTGCACCGAACCAGGATGACATCGCGACGCAGCCAGGCATCTTCACACAAGATGTGGCAGCTGGCCCACCACGAGAGTCTGGGATCATGCATGGCTGGTCTTCAGGCAGCTTGACCACCGAGGCTGGCTCCCCGATGGTTGCTGTGAGCCCTCCGGTGCCACCAGCGCTTAGCCTGCAGCCGGGTCAGTTGCAGCCGACCCCCGTGCGAAGTAACGCACCGCTTCCGCAGCTAACCACCCAGCCTTCACCAACCGGACAGCACCTGCAAGCCCCAGCAACTGCTCAGCTGCTGCAGCCTTCGCCAACCGGACAGCACCTGCAAGCCACGACAACTGGTCAGCCGCTTCAGCCTTCGCCAACTGGGCAGCACTTGCCAACTGGACAGCACCCGCAAGCCCGAGCAACTGCTCAGCCGCTTCAGCCTTCGCCAACCGGACAGCACCACCTGACAGCCACAACAGCTGGCCAGCCACTGCAGCCTTCGACAACCGGGCCAGGACAGCACCCGCAAGCCCCAGCACAGCCGCTTCAGCCTTCGCCGACCGGACAGCACTTGCCAACTGGACAGCACCCGCAAGCCCCAGCAGCTGGTCAGCCACTTCAGCCTCCGCCTGCCGGACAGCACTTGCCAACCGGACAGCACCGCAAGCCCCAGCAGCTGGTCAGCCACTTCAGCCTTCGCCTGCCGGACAGCAGCACCTGCAAGCCCCAGCAGCTGGTCAGCCGCTTCAGCCTTCACCCGCCGGACAGCACTTGCCAACCGGACAGCACCCGCAAGCCCCAGCAGCTGGTCAGCCACTTCAGCTTTCGCCTGCCGGACAGCAGCTCCTGCAAGCCCCAGCAGCTGGTCAGCCGCTTCAGCCTTCACCCGCCGGACAGCACTTGCCAACCGGACAGCACCCGCAAGCCCCAGCAGCTGGTCAGCCACTTCAGCCTCCGCCTGCCGGACAGCACCCGCAAGCCCCAGCAGCTGGTCAGCCACTTCAGCCTCCGCCTGCCGGACAGCAGTTGCCAACCGGACAGCACCCGCAAGCCCAAGCACTTCTGCCGCAGCCGCACACCGTGCCCAACCAGCTGCCGACCCAAGTGCCACTTCTGCCGCAGCCTGCTCAGATCCCCCGTGAATCTGAGCAATCTGGGCTGCAGCCGAGGCAGCTCCAATCGGAGTTCGACGAGGTGTTGTTTGAGAAGGAGCTGGAACAGCAGATGGTGCTCGACAACCTTGCTGAGCAGTTTGCAAACCACAAGCGCAAGTTTACAGCTGACCTCGAGGAAATGGCGCGGCAGAGCCAGGCCGCTCGCCTTCAGCACAACGAATTCCTCAGAGGACTGGATGAGGAATACAATGAGCGGTGCAGGAGGCACAAGTTGGAGCTCATCCGTCTGCAGGATGAGGAAAGGGAGGCAAACGAAAGGGCAAAGGTGGCCAAGACTCGTGCAAGCGACACTGCGGCAGAGACAGCCAGAGGTCTTTTGCAGCAGAAGCTGCAAGCTAAGACGGAGCCGTCTACCCCAAGGGTCAGCCTGGCACAGACTGGCCAGCCTGTGCAGCACCAGCAAACCCTTGGTCAGCCGCTTCAGCCTCTACCTGCCGGACAGCACTTGCCAACCGGACAGCACCAGCAAGCTCCGACAACTGGTCTGCCGCTTCAGCCTTCACCTGCCGGACAGCACCCGCAAGCCCCAGCAACTCAGCCGCTTCAGGTTTCGCCTACCGGACAGCACTTGCCAACTGGACAGCACCCGCAAGCCACCGCAGCCAGCGCCGGCCAGCCTCTGCAGCCTTCAACAACCGGGCAGCACTTGCCAGGACAGCACCCGCCAGCCCCAGCAACTGGTCAGTCGCTGCAGCCTTCGCTTGTTGGACAGCACTTGCCAACTGGACAGCACCTGCAAGCTCAGCCGCTTCAGCCAGCCACAACAGCTGGCCAGCTGCTGCAGCCTTCGCCTGCCGAGCTCCAGCCTACGCCAAGCACCCGCTTCTTCACTCAAGCCATGGGGAACGGCCACCAGCTACAGCCTGCGCCTACCGGACAGCACTTGCCAACCGGACAGCACCACCTGCAAGCCCCAGCAACTGGCCAGCCGCTGCAGCCTTCGCCGACCGGACAGCACTTGCCAACCGGACAGCACCACCCGCAAGCCACAACAGCTGGCCACCCGCTGCAGCCTTTGTCGACCGGACAGCACTTGCCGACCGTACAGCACCACGTGCAAGCCACAACAGCTGGCCAGCCGCTTCAGCTGTCGCCAACCGGCGAGCAAATGGTGCAGGCAAGCCCCACTTCGTTGCCAGCGAGTGCCATGTCAGAGTCGCCTGGCTCCGAGGCTACGGTATCCTCACACGGGGGCCTCGGAAAGGTGTCGAGCTCCACACACCCAGCAGCTTGGCAGTTCCTGTACCGGCTCACGAACACCGTCGACAAGTTCGGCAACAAGAAGTGCAGTGAGGAGATGTGGGAAGCCTGGAGGGAGCCCTCCAAGCGAGACAAGCTCCTTCACGACTTCGTGCACCGTTGCTGGAAGCCGCAGGAGACCCACCAGGAGAACAAGGCAGGTTCCGGATTTGTGCCAACAAGACTCCGAGGGTTAATAGGGTATATGGGTTGATCCTGTAGGGTTATATGTCTACAAAGAGAAAGAGAGAGTTGCTTAAGGGTCGCTGGGCAGGCTATATAGGTACATACAGTTATAAATAAGCTCAGAGCCCTATACCATAAGTTATCGCAAATTGTGTTGTGGATGTCGTGCCTCCATCTGAAGCCCCTTCCTTAAAGCTTCATCCCTATATGGCCTTCAAACCCGAAGCCCCGACGAGCGAGGAGCGTAAATCACAGTTCTAGGAATGTTAGATGTATATCTATATCTATATCTATCTCTATATATATATATATAGTTTTTATAGATTCATTCCTGAAGCTCCTGGTGTCCGAACAACCTTCAAGCCCGAACGCCAACAAACCTTTGAAGGCCAGGCGACATTATCCAACGGAGAGCCCGGTGACAAGAACTGACTATAGCCTGATTTGATTTTCAAGATATTATACTATAAAGGTTTGAATTTATAGTTTGTGTAATTGTGAATGCATATACCGACAGATACAAAAGCTGGTACAAAGGGGTAGACCTGGTTGCCTCAGTATATCTATATAAAGATAGAAGTATGTATATAGATACCTACATATATATATATATATATATATATATATACGTGTGGCCATGTACCAATGTACCATCGCTGCTCTCCTTGGGTACATCCACACCTGCATCTCTCATGAATGGTACCGTAGCATATGTAGTGCACTGATGCTAACCCGTGTGTATGGTCAGCATTCCTATATTTTAACCCGGGCATATACGCTACCCATATATATATATATATATATGTGTGTAATTATGCATATAGATAGATACAGTTAGATAAAAATAGTTTGGTGATGTATATATATATATATATATATATATATATAGGTATGTTTGTGTGTATATGCACGTATAAATATGAATATACATATATAGGTATATATGTATGTGGGTGCGTACATACATACATAAATATATATGTATGCTGAATATGTGTTTATATGTATAAGTTTGTATCTATATGTATATTCAGATGTTTGTTTTTGTTTGTTTACCCAATAAGTAAGTATATTCATATATACCTCTATATATAACCAATTTATCAAAGACTGTCCCGTAATTCACCTGGAGCTCTTAATAAGCAACAATGGTGAAGACCAAGGTGTACCAGTGATATTCACCGCTCTATATATACATACACATATATACCTATGTCTGCATCCCACAGACGCGGCTGGACTGTTTGGTGCGCCTTCGTGCGATGGCGAAGGAGTGGCGCACATGCCTGGTCGGCTATGAGTGGCTGACAGAGCGCGAGATGAGGGAGAACCACAAGTGGGACGAGAGTCTAAGATGGATTATAACACTTGATTTTATAGTGTTGCATATCCAGACATATCAGGTTTCAATTCGATCAACCTCTGGAGCTTGTGGTTCGGGAGGTAACTGGTAACTATATACGAATGGGGTGCATGAAACCGGGTGTATGTAGGATAAACTGTAACAGGTTGTAAATACACTTGACTGTATATATGGTGTGATCAATACGACATTTAGGCTTATATGAAGATTATATGTTTGAGCAAGCTTTGCCACTTGCATTCTCGGGAGGCAACCATGTAGACTTTAAGCGGGTTTGTGATCTTTTCTTGGTCTTTGTATTCGTATGCATGCAAGCATGTATGTATAGATACGTGTGTACAAATGTGTTTCTGTATGCATGCAAGGATCACCATCGCCGGAGCGAAAGAATATTGTCAGAAGAGGAAGCTCTTCAAAAAATGCCTCTATTCCCCCGATCTCAAATTTCTTGTGCAGACGAGCGACAAGGTGGAAACCGGCACATCACGCACGAAGAGCCTCGAGCAAGAACTTGCAGATTCCGGGCTGTGGGATACAGAGTGGTCCGTAGGCGATGTGTTAGGCCTCGATGACGCCACAGAGGGTGCTGGCGAGGGGAACAACAAGCCTACGAAGCTGGTGGAATTCCCTGAACCGGAGGGAAGCGAGACATTGCAAGAGTATCTGGGGCAATACAAAAAAGCAGCTCTCAACAAAAAGGCTGTGCTGAAGTCTACGAAAGAGCGCTTGGTGAAAGACAACGCTGTGGGGCACCAGTGCCTCGACTGGTATGTTCATGCATGCGAGGAGAACCTAAATAAACCCGAAATCAAACCTTGAGGCCTTGCAGCCCTTTATATAAACAAATAAGGCCTTTTCTATAAACCCTAAACTTTACCCTAAACCCTTCACAAACCTTAAAACCGTCAAATGCAACTCAGAACACACCCCTGGGTACAGTTTGGGACTCCATCCAATCGCAAACAACAACATGTCCCTCCCAGACGATTTCAACCCGATCTGTGCCTTATAAACCCGGTGTGCTGCAGGGAGGACCTTCGGTCACTGGAGGAGGTGCAAGGCTTCTCGCCTTATAAGTTTTGCAAATCTGTTTGGCGCTTCAAGGGTTTAGGGTGCACAGGGTTACCGTACAGATTTCAGGTAGCGGGATAATCTTTTCGAGCTAGAACAGGATGCCCGGAACTTTTATGCTACTCACTGCTGAGTGCTTTGTGCACATGATGTGGATGTTCCAGGTTCTATCATGTGGAAGCTGTCAGTCCACTTAAGCCCTGATCCCATAAAGGGCTCCATCTTGAGGAGTGAGATGTTAAAGGGAGGGTCGCAGTATCTCTCTATATAAAGAAATGATTGAAGCTTTATGTGCATGTCTTAGATTCGGGCTTTCAGGTTTGCATCCCGTATGGGTTGCAAGAACTGTCAACATGTAAGGGGTCTGTAGGGTCTATAGGGTAAATAAGCTGGCCCAGTGAAAAGCCCCAAAAGCCCAAACCGATCCCCATCTCGATGCTTGTGGTATGAAGCAGCCCCGAGCTGTGGCACACAGTCTGTGCACTGCTGATGGAATGCATTCTATCTATCTATCTATCTATCCATCTATCTATCTATCTATATATTCAAATAATCTGAGATATACATAACATATATATATATACCCAAAGGCCTCAAAGTAGTTCCTTTTAGGGGTTCATATACAGAATCCTCTAAGGTAATCCCAACAAGGAACTACTTTGGGGCCTTTGGGTTGTCTAGGGCGTCGGGTCTTATCAGGATAAGGTCCTTCTGAAGCTTTCATCAAAGCCTTGAGCGGCCCAACCCCTATAAACCTTAAGCCCTATACAACTTATCATCCTATATAATGGTAGAAACCTTTACTTCTTAGCACGCTGAGCCCTCCAACTCGAAACCCCTCCAACACCTTCCTGGAGTGCAGGATTTGTTCCAAGCACATAGTGTTTCCTTTACAGCATCTTCTCGGGAGGAAGGTTTATGCTCTCTCTTGTCGGGATCAACAGTTTATATAGTCTCGAGGTTCAGAGCTTATACGGGTTTGGAAGTTCCGGGTCTTTGTGCAAGGTTTTAAATTACCGTTTTGATGGAGAAGGGTGCATATATATATATATATATTGGGCTTGGGGTATATATCACCCTTTATCTACTACTATTACTACTATTATCTCTCCACATCTCTCTCTTCATCCCTCCCTCCCCTTTCTCCTCTATCTCCCTCTGGCCTCCAAAGCCCCCTCACTCTCGCTCTTGTGGCTCTCTCTCTCTCTCTCTCTCTTTCTCTCTGTATATAATTTCTCTCTCTATCCCAAGGCAAGATCTCGGCCCTCTACAGCCAAATCACAGCGCTCGAAGTCACTCCGGAAGGTGCTGAGCTGGGGCCCCACCACTGTTGGACTGCTGTGCATCCATCCTGCGCAAATGCAGTGTAACGACAGAGTGTAGGTTGTTTGGGAGAGCTGCACATGTCCCCAGCTTCTGAGGAAGCGAGCATTTGTGGGGATGTGCAACCAGATCCGACTCGAGCCTCTAGGCTGTTTGCATAGTACACAATTTCAGACATTGTTATTGTTTGGTGGCCAAAATAGTACATAATTACAAATGTTGTTTATTTACGACTCTATTTTGTATATGTATGATACATACTCAAAGCAAAACTACATTTGGGTGGTTTTTGCCAAGTCTTACGTAAAGCTATGACAGCTATATGGCTATATATCCCAGGTGCATCAACTTCGGCAACAAATTGTCGGTGGTGAAGAAGCTTGGGAAATCTTTTCTGTTTGGGGTGGAATTTACCGCAAGTTTATGGGTTATATATATATATAGGGTTTACGGGGGTTTAGGGTTTATTTAAGAGTTTATATAATATATTAGAAAGGGTTCCTTTTGGGCTTTATAGGGCGAAGACCTACGCACTTCAAGCTGGAGCCTCGATGTATGTCTGTGTGACAAGCCCTGGGCCCACATATATATATATATATACACATATTGTATACGTATATATTAAATGATCTTTAGGATAGGACCTGTATGAATATAAGCTTCGAAAACCTATGTAACCTATAAACCTTATATACTCTCTATATATATATATCGTAGAGATGCCCCTGTATTTTTATGTATACAGTACATAGCCATGCACAGTCGATATATGCAGCCCACATAATCCGCAACCGTAGGATCCCATAAAGCACTGTATGCAAACCTTTGCCTGTACAATCCCCCCGGAACCCAGGACATACTTCGCGAAGGCTGCTCCCAAGGCGAAGGCCGCCAAATCCAAGGCTGCAAAGCCAGCGGAGACGGCAGAGGGAGATTGAACTTCGATGGATTGTGATGCTGATCGACTATGTAGATCCAATATTTTGAAGCCAAGAGGCTGAGGGCCATGTTGAGATTCATAATTTACCAGGCTTCAACCATATGCAAGGCTAGGAACTTGGAGGTCGTGGCACAGCTTGGCTGAGCTACGTCTGGGGACCCATCTACACGACCCTATGCGCTAACGTCCTGGATGCTGTTCCGACAAGACCTTAAATACATTTATATATGCATGCATACAACCACTTGGTGAATGTCTGTTGTGTTGTCCCCAAGACTGGTAGTCAACCCAAAAGCGCTAGCATTAAAGGCCCAGTATGTATATATATACACACACATCTACATACTTATACATATTTCTTGTCTTATGTATCTATCTATATATTTATACTGCTTGTTTATATAACGAAGTATACAGACATACCCTAAGGCCCCAAAGTTGTTCCTTTTTGGGGTTCATATTTAGAATCCTACAGGGTAATCCCAAAAAGGAGCTACTTTGGGGCCCATGGGTAAACCCAATGCCCTAAACCCTACAAGCCCTAAGCCCTGTTGGAATACAAGACCTGAACCATGCTACTTGGGGTCCTCCAGCAGAGCTCGACGGTTTTCCGCTGAGAACCTGGGCAGTGCTCTTAGATGTTCGTGCAATGTTGGGCTATGTTTGGTCATACCGGCATACATGTATATGTACTGTGCTAATGTATGTTGGTATGTCGATGTGGAGTGTGGCAACAATCATTGTTGATTCGGTTTGTTCTTTCGACTTGTGTATATGTATATATCCCTAGCAGGAACAGAGCACTGACGGGCTTGTGTTTCAGTGAGTGTCACGTCAACACTCAAAGGGATGATCTTCGGGATATGTGGCCCTTTCAGGAACGTATAGTTTCCACCGCAGAGCCATACAGTTGTGCCTTTTCCATGAGGATGTTCATTCGTAAACCCTATATGTATGTGTGTATATGCCTATATATATATATATGTATATATGTATATATGTATATATGTATATACACCCCGTTTTAAGCCTTAAGATGAGCTCATGTGTTCCTGAAAGTGCTCATTGGGCACAAACGGGCACATCACAGTCACTGTGATGTGCAATTCGGTAGCAGGGAAAACTGTTCTTATCAGCAGGTCGCCTGAGCAAAAGCTTCTCAGCATAGGTGAAGTCCGAGCCCTCAACACTCGACTGTGCCAACGAATCTATATGCATGGCCTTGCACGTTCATGAAACCCCGAATGCCATAAGCCCTGCTATCTATACATATGTAATCTATAAATAATCCTAGAAACCCTGAGTCTTATATAAAACCCATAAACCCAGAACCCCTGTATTAAGACTGGTATCTTGGGGGAAGTTTATATAGTTTGCGCCAAAGCCTGTCCAAACCCTAAGCTTCTTTATACAGTGTGCGAGGGCTTGCTGACACATGAGTGTTTACCTCAACAGCAGGTAAATGCATTTGTGGAATGTCTTCGACGGCTGAGAACCGCTTGCAGCCTTGGGCCGTTCGACTGTTCTGAGTGCCAAAGACATGTGTGAGTTGTTTGTTGTTGTGCCTTTCCATCTGAGTGGGTGCCTGGAATTTGACCATTCTATATAAATCTGCATTCGTTGATGATCCGCAGGTGCTTATGTACAAGCGCTATCTTCAGATCCTGATGGTGATTGCCTGGGAGCTGTTCTCGATGCCTTCTCGGTGGCTTGTAGAAACCTCGGAACTCTGAAAGCTGAACAGTATATGTGTATACAAGCCATTAAAAACTGTAACATGTAGATATAGCCTCTATATTATCCCCAAACCCTAACTCCTGACATCCTCCACATCCCAACCCCTAAAACCCTAAACCTTATAAACCCCAAATCCTACTCCCTAAAATCCTACACCGAAAACCCCAGACCCGCAACCCTAGAATCCTCAACCTATAAAATCCCCAACCTGCACCCCTAAAATTCGAACCCACGAAGCTTCGAGAAAGCAAATCCTGATGTCATCAGGCAGGCAAGCCTCAAGCCTTCTGAAGTGTTGATAAGTCGATCTTTTACATAGGGCCAAGGGTTGAGGGTTTGGGTTCATAAGTCGATTAATGTACGGGGGGTTTGGCAATATACCCTCTACACCTCAACTAGCCCTGCATAAACCCGAACAAAAAGCGGGAGAGAGAGAGAGGGAGAGATAGACAGAGTTCGGGTAATACTTATTTCGTTTCATGATCCAAGGACACCTCAGCCACGGAAACGGCCAAGTTGGCAGCAGGGGCAGGAAAGGCAAGTGGCTGGACACCCAATTATTCTGAGAAGACCAAGCTACAGCTGCTGGGCAGGGACTACAAGTGGAGTTTTGGTTTTGACCGAAAGCGCCGAAACTTACATCACATTGCAAGAAACCTGGCTTCACGCTTGGGCCAACTGGGGCTCATGCTGGCGATCCCGCCATCCTTTGTCCAGGCTCCTGCCAGTCGCAGCCAATCCGGTAGGGGCAACTTTTATGCTTTCGCTGTGAGAGGTTCAGAGTTCAGACGTGATGGTTTCATGCCAGGCATGCAATGTTTGGAGCTGTTTTGGTGTGCACGACCTTATAACTTGGTTGCACCACTATCTGAGGGAAATCACTTCGATTACTTTCAATTGTCATATTTTGCTCTGAATGAAGGCATCATTCTTGGGATGAAGGCTCGAAGCACTCCTTCTGTTGATATGGTATGGTTCATAAGTTCATAAGTTCCCGATAGTTTCCGATTTGTGTTTACATGGTTTGTTGACGTACCATGGGACCTGTAAGCCCGGTGACCCCTCTCAGACTACTTGTGCTATTATACATACATACATATATCTATACATATATATCGCAGCGAAACATGTTCTCGAGCTTACATAAACATCACCCCAAGAAAGCCAACTCGATCCAACCCCATATAACCCTAAGCTACATAATCGTAAGGAGTTATCCCTCCATAAATAAATATATATATATATATATATATATATATATATATATGTGTATACATACTATGTTTATATATTCATTGGTTGCTTGTTTACTATCCCTTTATGTGTACATATTTGGGCAAAGCATAAACACCAGGTTGACTACCACCGCAGAAGCTCAATACCAATCGAGTTCTATATATACTCGGCCGATAGACCCTTGGCAGGTGCGCTACTTTCGGAAAGGTGTGATCAAGCACCCCTTCCTCAGCGTCTTCGACTTCGCCAGGTTCCTGCTGGGTTCGAAAGAATATGCTCCGAAGTTGCTTGCGGGGTATGAGTTACATCAGGCTGAGCTTTGGAAAGGATGCTTCAGGAGCTTTTGGCAGTCCTTTCGTGATCTGGAGCCGCAACATGAAGTATTTGAACGCCACAGCACTGCATTGGAGCGGTGTGTGCCTGTGGTTTTCCATGGGGACGAAGGTACTTCCTTTGCCAAGCGAGGCCTGTTTGTATTGTCGTGGACCCCCGTCCTGAGTATCGGAGGCTCTGGCCTAAGCCGATATTTTATGATCAGCCAAATTCCATACAAGTACTATGGTAAACTTGCGAAAGGAAATGAAGCCGGTAACCCGGCTCTCGACTCTATCATGAAAGCTGGCATCGACACTGCGCTGCAAGCCTTTATCCATGGTGTACCATGTGGGGAGGAGAAGGTCTACTTGGTTCCTATTGGTTTGTGTGGGGACCACGTCTTCCATGCGAGCCGATGCTGCAAATATAGTTATAGAACATTATTCTTTTTTGTAAGTATACATGTAGTTTGCACCCAGAAGCTCCATAGTATTTCCTTTCGGGGGTTCATATTTAGAATCCTACAAGGCAAATGCAAAAAGGAACGACTATGGGGCCTCTGGGTACATAGGCCTTGTAACGGATTGACCCTTGAACACTAAAACCCTCGACCCCTACACCCACCATATAAAGCCTATGCAGGCCCTTGAACCCTGCAATCCCTCTCTCTTTCTCTATATATACATATATATACCCCTATACAAACATATAAACCCAGAATGTCTTAACCCTTCTGAGCCCTTGTGTAAACCCGAAGCCCCAACTGTCCTTGGTAAAGCTTACACATCCTTGCGTTTTTGTGAATCACAGGCCCCTACATGTTGTGCGTATATATATATATATATATATAAATACATACGCACAAATACGTTTGTATATATGGAAAATAAATCACCGTACGTCCACTTGCCTACTTGTATGGATACATGCAGGTATATATAGGTATATAGCTATATATGTATATACACATCTATATTATATATATATATGTGCATGTGTATATGTGTATATATATATATATATATGTTATATATATATATATATGTGTATAGAGTTTCACACGCACACACACACACACCATCCATTGAACTATAGGACGATAAATCTGAACGGGCCAGTGCCTCATCGCGAATGCGCTCGCATCCTTCCATGATGCACACCTGCGGAGCTGGGCTATGTGTCTTCTGTATATATTTACATAGTACAATAATAGATGTCGATGTTCCAACATACGTCTATATACATATATATATATATATATACTTATTTATATAAATACATATCATATGAGATATACTATAGAAGGTAAAGAGGAAATTTGCCAAGGTAGAAGTGAGATGATATACATTCCTCTCAGGAAAGCGATGCACCTGACGAGGCACCATGTGAAAAAGGATATTTGCCCGCATTGTGACGCCAACATCACGACTGTCCCGTTTGAGGATATGAGTGCCGATGCAGCCTGGATCAGCACCATCGGCCGGAGCCAACCATGGACAAAGCCACCCGTGTTTGCTGCACTTCCAGGTGGCGACACATCCAGTTTCATAAGGCTGGACACTTTTCACTTGGGTGCACTCGGAGTTGGACAATACCTGGCCCCGTCGGTGCTGGGTGTGCTCATCGCCCAGTTCAAGCACTTTACCCCGGCGGCTAGCAAACAGCGTGACATTGAAAGCAGGCTGGCTGTTGCTCACGAGTTTTTCTTGGCGTTTTGCAATGCCAAGAAGCGATGCCCGCGTGATCTCAAAGATTTCACAAAAAGCAATATGCACTGGCCGGACCAAGCTACATACCCGATGCTGTCTTGCAAAGCTGCAGACACGATTTTGATGCTGGAGTGGCTGGAAGACTATATGGTGAATGTTCCATTGGATCTTTCAGACCGCTTGTTAAAGCTCTGCTCGGATGCTCTGACATCTTACAATGCATTCTTCCGACTTTGCCATCATTCAGAGAGCCGGGTGTGGTGGACAGCTGGCGAAGCTGCCACTGGGTTGATGGCCCTCACAACTTTTTTGAGGTCATACCATGCAGCGGCAGTGGAGTGCTACCAGCGGACACTTGACTGTTGTTTTTTTCTGAACAGGGGCTTATATGTCGGGGTTCCAGCTGTATATATATATACACATACAGATATACAGATATATACATATATACATTTTTACGTGTATGTATATATATATATAAGTGTATATATATATATATACCTACATATATACATATATACATGTTTTCGTATGTACATATATATATATATATACACATATACATATACATATAACATGTATATATATATATAAAAATATATAAATACTTATATATATATATATATATGTATGTATACACCTTTTTTTAAATAGGGCATGTCTACCTGGTAAGTATGGACCGTATATACAAGCCCTAAACGCCTACCCAAAGGCCCCAAAGCAGTTCCTTTTTGGGGTTCGTATGTAGACTCCTATATAAGGTAATCCCAAAAAGGCACTACTTTGGGGCCTCTGGGTAAATCGCCCGAAACCAAGACGTGATTACCTGAGGCGTTGGAGTTACTTCAATTTCGTCCCAAAGATGCACTACTTGGCCCACGTCGCATTCGATGTTTATGTGCCCCTTTCAAAGGGCAAACCTGTTTACAACCCCAGCCTTTGGGCAACACAAATGGCCGAAGATTATGTGGGGAGCATGTGCAAGATGTCTAGCAATACGAACCCATCCAATGTTGCTCGCCGTGGCATCGACAAGTATCTAGTGAGAGCTAGAAGGGTGTGGCTCAAAGAAGCCGCAGAAAAGCAGGCCAGGGCTGGCTGAGGCATCGTAGTTGTACACATGCACGCATTTATACATGCATGTCATTGTGTCTGAGCCTTGCAGACCTAGCACTGCCTGTGAATGCGAGGAGCGTCCTCCTGTATAGCTGTGTCTGTTTGCGAGACCTGATGATCGGAATGTGGCCTGAGGTAAAGGTCGCCTGTGGCCTTTCATAAACACCTCGGTCCCTCCATGTCACCTTCTAACGCCTGCAAATGCCCAAACACCCCAAGTTTCCCTACCTATATGTTTACTTATCTTTGTCGTATGTGTGCACAAGAAGACATACCTGTCGATGAACCTAGCAGGCAAAGTCTCTGGGCCCATAGGCTGTGTGCGCGTGTCTACATAGAGTCCCAAGAGGCCCTGTTTCGGTGCAACTCCCACCCAAAAGCTAACAACATCTACGCAGTGCATCCCTCTCTGGAAAGCAGATGATCGCAGATGAGTTCAGTAAATGATAACAGTTCTCAAAGGGCCCCACCGATTTCTTGCTTATAACCCCTACCCATAGGCCCCATAGTAGTTCCTTTTCGGAATTACCTTCTGTAGGTTTCTAAAATGAACCCAGAAAGGAACTACTATGTGGCCTATGGGTAGACGAAAGCCTCATATATAATTATATATGCCCTAAACGCTGAACCCCTCGAATAAGTAGGGATAAGTGTATACCCAGAGGCCCCAAAGTAGTTTTTTTTGGGGGGTTCGTACATAGAATCCTATAGGGTAATCCCGAAAAGGAACTACTTTGGGGCCTCTGGGTAGCGTAATTATAAAGAACGACCCGGAAAATTGCTGTTCCCGGCCTCGGGCTCCGATTCCACAGACCAGCATCGTGGTGCACCATTCAGCTTATGTTTGAGTGTTGGCTTGGGTCTGGGCATCAGGTTGTGTGCTCGTAAGACTTGTTAAAGTTTTGAGCTTTGGGAGTGTTCGGGCTTTCGATCGAATATAACGGGGCCTCTTCGTTCGAGATTTGGAGCATTGTTTTCGTTTACGCGCTTCAGTGTGCAAAGTGTCTGTTCGGGTTTGTATGATGAGGGTGCACGCTGAGGGTGAACCTTCTGTGAGTTCGGGGTCTGGGGCTTGTTCGGGCCAGGCTCAGAGTGTTCGGGGTACATACATGTATGTATGTATATATATATATGTATCAATCATATATACTCGTCGATGGTATGTTAAATGTTTATGAAAAATGGCTGAACACGGGGTTTGGGTTATTAGGGACTTAACATACTAATATGCCCACAACCAGCATGTGTAGGTCTTCTTTCAAAGCTTCAGCCATGCTGTGGCAAGAATAGGCAAGCTTCGGGGCTTGTGGAAGTATATTGTTTGGGGTCTATATGTGGCGTTCTTTCATAACTTTCTTCCTCCAAAGCCGAGCAACGAGGCATCTCTTATGTATTCTCGCTCTTTGAAGCATGTACTGCCGAAAACCAAGCTTAAAACCCAATCCTACCCTCTAAGCCCGAAATATTATCTGTAAGTAGGCAGCGAATCCTCAACACACATGTTGGCCCAAAATCCACAACAGCCCACAAAACCGAACCCAAAAATTTTTGCTCAACCCAATTTTTTTTGGGTTCGCTTCGGGACCCCTAAAAGGAACGCTCCAAGGGCCCTTGGGTAGGGACTCTAGCCCATTGACAAAAGCCATTATTGTGCACACACATTAATTTGAGTGATAGCTTACGTACAAAACCTGTTCGAGCTGGCTTGCATGGATGACTTCGCTCACACTACAAGGAGTTGACATTTCTCGGCACTGCAAGATATATCAGAGTATCAAGTCATACTAGAATGGGGTTGTAGGATGTGTTCTGCGGTCGTCTATATGGAGTTTCCGAAAATAGGGAACCCTGATATAGTACCCTAAATAGTAGGATCCTTATAAGGACCCCCAAATAAGGTACCCCCAATTTCCGGAAACCCCGTAGGGTTCTAGGATGTGTTCTGCGATAGTCAAAACTTCGACTCAATCGGGTACTGTTACCAACTGCTCCGACCCTTCTACTATTCATTGACCCTGGTTCATCTCTAAACTGAGTAGCCCTTTGAACATTGCTTACTATTATGGATCTCTACAAAATAGTAGGGGAATTTAAAGAAAAGATCCCAAAGGACAACCCAGTAAACCGAAACACCGAAATGCTCTGGGCGATCGGCAGAGTTCCCAAACAGTGAAGGAGCACCACAGGACGACCGTTATCCGGAAAGACATCCAAATCCTTTCCTTTAGGGTTTAGGGTTTAGGGCTTGGGGTTCAAATGTTTCGAACGCAATGGCAAAAAGGGTGCCATTTCTGTGTTACAATTATCGGGCCAAAGTCTGCTCGCGGCAGCTGACGGCCTTGGAAAACTGGGCGAGAGGCCCGCACCAGTCAAGCTAGCTCCATGGGAAAACCCCAAACTCAGGGCCTATATAGGGCTAAGGATTCAGGGTGTAGGTGCAATAGTGGACACTGCTCCCCAAAAGCAGAATCCTGACTTCCATGACCCCCAGATGTAAATGAAGACTCCAGGAGAGGGACTTGTTTGGACCTCACCCACGAAACCCGGTCGCTGAACCCTAAGCTCTCTGCAGGAACGCCTGATCACCGGAACCACGGAACCCGTAAGTTGGGAAGCCCCCAAGGTGCCACCAGGAATGGTGATAGCTTATGACAGCTTTGCTGGTAATTAAGAGCGACGGTCAAACCACGAGCCTGGCAAGAGTAGCAACCGGAACATCAGTAACAAAAGTTCTCCTAGTAATTAAGATCTCCGCCAGCGAGAGAGTAGTAGCTAGACCCTGACTGGTAAAATCTCTTGATGGCCCAGCTCAGCTTGTGGCGGGGGCGCACCTAAAGCCAGCACAGCCAGCAGGAAATGAGTGCGGGTAAAGCATCCAGAACTTGTAGGGGGCAGGGGTTAACCCTCATTATCTGCCCCTTGCGGGAACTCTCACGCTGTGCCAAGTGACGCAGGAAGTCCGATCGGTTTGTCCAGAAGAGGAAGGTGAAGGTATCCTGAACGGCCAGTTGTCAAGATGTCAGAGGTTTCCTGCTGAGGTCTGCAATACAAAGACCCGGCATACTCATGGCCCGTGTCACCTGAAAGCAGGTCCTGTACAAGTCCTTGTGGTCTTCGTGTCTTCTACAAAATAGCATGAGCGCAATTGCTGAATCTTCCTGCCAGACTTGAACTCGCACTCGTTTGTTGCTGTGTAAGCATGTCTGAGATGATCCATCACGGCCACACTGCATTGAAGCTTGAGTGCGGCGCCAACGTCCTTAACGTACCTATACGACCACGACTACTTTTGAACCCAGGCTCTATATCATCATCATCTGGGAATCGACTGCTACTGCTACTACTATCGACTACTAATACAGCCACTACCGACACTCCTGTGATCCGAAAATTAACACACTACCGGCTCTGATCTTCCACTGAGGGTCCGTGGTGTTCAGCTCCACAGCCATCTTCTCCTTCAAGGGCCAAGCGAAGCTGCTCAGAATGCTGAACGATTCATGGCTTCGGGTCGCAGGCACGCGTGTTGAGCACAAGCTGAAACGGCCGCAAGCAATGTGCAAACTGAGAACTTATACTCTGCTTAACCATACCTCTCAACGGGTTAGGGTTAACGGTATTTCCGATAAAAAAATTCAAATTATTAAGGCCCCTATGTCGATCCTCAACCTTAAACCCTAAAGCCTCGGGTGTCATCTTCTCGAACGGCTCGGTCAACCGGGGCGGCGCCGCACCCTGGCGCTTCCAGCCGGTTTAGGGTTTTGGCGCTCACACTCGGACAATCCAGGCGAGGCATGTGGTTCGAGGTCTGAAACGACTCTATAGTGGGAATGTCAAAGCGGTTTAGGGTTTTAGGGGTTTAGGGTCTTTTTGCCTCCTAGTGCTATGCCATCTTGAAAACCTCTGACAAGGTCCCTGAAAGAGAAGCTTTGCGTGACACGGCGACAGAGTTTGGATTTTTCCCCGAGGCTTTTTTTGGTACCAGGGTTTAGGGTATTTGAAGAGCGCAGCAATAGGACGCTCGGAGATGCCACTGAAGCAAATCATTGCTGACCGGATATGTTTCGAGTCTTCGTCCACAAAATCGGCGCGATCTTCTCGAGGTGGTGAACAAGGATAGAAGCAGATTTCAACATTCTGCAGCATATCTTGACTAGACACGATTGGCACTAGTCTACATTCCGGAACGACCGAAATCACAGTCATTTGTCCAACGAGCTCTTAGAGGTACCCTCCAAGCCCCGAGCTTGAAATCCTAACCTCTACAACCTCGCCTGCGGGGTCTGCAAGACCACATCGGCTCCAGCGAGCGGGCATGAGAAATACGGCAGAATCTCGGCTGCGATTGGCACTGCTTCGTTTGCTCTAAGCGTCTCAGGGTTGAGGGTGTAGGGCTGTTCAACATTCAGGGTTGAAGCGGAACATCTGTCTGAAGGGCAGGCAGCAAAAAACAGGAGCTACAATGGAGAACACTTCAGGTGCAGACAGGCGCTAGTATGATTCCTTCGTGGCTGAGTTGCCTTACCCAATTATAAAGTGAACGTTTTAATTTCTTAGGAGATTATAAAGCCCACAATGTTAAAGGTTACCTACTCAGCATAAACGATTTCTGTGCTTGGCTTCAGCCTCCCAGCCGAAAGCTAGTGGCTTCTTTACTTTCCAGCGCTGTACGATTTAGGGCCTAGGGCCGAAGGTCTCTGTGATGCGAAACCGAAACGTCCTAACCTCTTGCCCCTAAAGTAAAAGTTGAAATATCATTATCGTAACCCCTTTAAAGTAAATTATAGGGGAACCTACCATTAATCCATATTCCAACTTTCTGGAGTTCCCTTTAAACCCTGAAAGTTGAAAACCCCAAAGCCCAAAGCCGCTTACAGTCCAGGCTATGCACCCTCTCTTGGTGTGACGGATGTTGGGCCTCGGCAGTCAATCTCCTGTGGATCTTTGAAAGAAACCTGAAACTGCCAGCCGGAGTTTGAGCAGGACCTTGAGATGTATGTTCCTGCAACAATCATACAATGGAACTCCAAAGAGAATTATTCGTGATTGTTCACGAACCACTCCCGACACGCTAAACCCTATACTGAAGACCCGCTACAAGTAAACATCATACTGCGCCAAACCAGGAAGTCTAACTAACAGCCACGTCTGAGGTTGCTTCCATGTCCCCGTCATCTCTTTCTTCGTGAAAAAGGTTGTAGTCGAAGACGACGCCACGCAACTTGGGGGACACGAATGCTGCTACCAGAATAGCATTCGTAATAACGCCGACAAGTTTTTGCATAGTTAGTACAGTAGAAACCCAAATACTTAGTCAGGCTCGGAGCTTTCTGCGAAAGGCCCGGTACAAGGTTATGCTGACGGGGCTAATGCTGACGCATGTTTAGCAGGCTTTCCCAAATAGATGCTTAGCCGCGCTAAAGCGAAACAGTTTCGCGCTGAAGACGACTCTTCTGGGGTTTACTAGGATTCCGGCATGTAATACCAAGATGGTGTAAACCTATATGTCACATTCCTCTATCAAAGACCAGCGTGCTCTCTATGTGCGTTTGTTGTAGATGTGTCTGCTGTAGATTAAAGGGGTCATCGACAGAAGACTCCAACCCCGTTAACCCTCAAGCCTAAGCTTTAAGATGTCGGCGGCAGTCATGGCATGGGCAAAGGCCATGATCATGTTCATCGTCACCTGGAGCGGCTCCGCTTCTGACGAATGCAGAAAGACCAAACTCCAACTTCTCAATTTGGGGTTTATGGTTTAAGGGCCATCCTGACACTCACGAAAAGAAGCCACACCGGAATTCCAGAAGTCCATTTCTCAAACTTCAATATCGGAGCTTCTGGGCTTAAATCCGAAGTCCCTGCTGGGTGCGTGTGTTGAGTGTGTACAGGGTTCATGGTATGGGGATCATAAAGCCAGTAACAGTCTAAGCCTAATGCAGGGGCCTTGGCGACCAGAATGCTTGCTGGGCTCCTTTATAGAATAGCTGCGCTCAACAGCCCAAGACCCGAAAGGCTCACGGCTCACTGGTGCCCAAACGCTAGCCCGGCTGAAACCCACGGCCTGCCCCTGGAAACCCAAACGCCCTCACTGAGGGCCTAGTGCCCCGAACTCCACAATGACCGACGAGAGGACCAAAATAGTCGTTTTAGGGTTACCCGTTTAGGGTTAAAGTTTAGGGCTTTAAACACTCGCAACTCGGACTCGCCAGACGAGGTCTCTCGGCACGAGGGTTTAAGGTTACCGGTTTAGGGGTTACCCCTGCAAGTGGCCATCTTCTGTCCTGCTTGCGCACCAGATGGGAGACTTCCCCAGTTCAACGACAACTCTGCAACGGTTTAGGGTTTAGGGTTCCAGCCTCGAAACCTGAAGCAACTTTTTTCTCCCTCCTACCTAGCGCATTGCAGGGTGACTTCAAAGAATCAGCTGAAAGTAACCCTTTGGATTTTAGAGTTTGGAGTTCTTGAAAGCATTTCGGACTAACGCTAGACCCTAAGGACCCTAAGCGATTACCGGTCATTGAACCGTATTTCAAGCTTCTAGTGATGAAGTCTCGCTGCCCAGAAAGCGACAAACATACCAAGCCGAAGGCCTGCGAGGCCCAGCTGAGAGTCATCCTCAGGAGCCAGGTGCCCTAAACCCTAACATCTGGTTGACAAGCTTTTGAACTTAGGGTTTAGGGCGGAATGATTTCTTAACCACGTTGAAAACACGACATCTTAACAGCGCTCTTGTTTTTTCTAACCGCATGCAGGTTCTTCTCTCTAACCGCGCGCATCCATCCACCGGAGAAGGAGCCTGGCTCATTCGCCTCAAGCAACCTGCCGGATCACGAATCCCAACTGCCCCTTGTCGTCGGAGAGCTTCTCGTCATAAGTCCTCGCTGCAGCAACTTAACAGGGTGTTTGCCGTTCACGCTGCGGGACACTGTATCGAACCATGCACTGGGGCGTTATCTTGCGAGCAACATGCTAAAAACTGCAATGCTCTCCTCCCCTCTCGATGCCACATAAACTTGTGTAAACAACAGCCGAGGCGGTGACGACCAAGACTTGCTTCTTGCCTCGAATGGCAAGGCCAGCCTTGGACAACACCTCCTGCGGGATGCATTCAGTTTTTCGGATACGTATGGACAAGGAATAGGTCAGCGGCCTGCAGATCCTTGTTCCTCAGGGCCTTCAGCGACTTTCTCGCGCAGCAGCCTTTCCAGATGGCAAATGGACGGCGCACGCAAAAGAACGTCCTCACCTCCTCTGCTCGCCGGTTCTCCATGTCGGCTTCTGCAGCCTTTCCAACAAATTACAAGTAAAAGGCATATTAAAAAAACACAGAACGCCCTCGCAAAAAAAATCCTCACCTCCTCTGCTCGCTGGTTATCCATGTCGGCGTCTGCAGCCTTTCCAAGAAATTACAAGTAAAAGGCTTATTAAACAACAAGAACGACCTCGCAAAAAAAAGGCCTCACCTCCTCTGCTCGCTGGTTCTCATGTCGGCGTCTGCAGCCTTTCCAAGAAATTACAAGTAGAAGGCTTATATAAAAAAAACAAAAACGCCCTCGCCTCTTGCGCTGGCTTCACCGCCTCTGCCGAATCGGCATCCGAATCATCATCCAGGTCTATAGCCTTCCGCCCGAGCTTCCCATGATAATGATAACTTTTGTATTGTCACTCTTCTGCTCTCTGCAAAACAGCCTAGTAGCCACGCCCCACCTCCCGTGAAACAACAACCCTGCCCGCCCTCCCCCTTCCCCCGTGTGGCTCTCTGATCTCGTTTGGAAGCAAACCCGTCTGAGCAGCATCATCAGAACAACAAGAGCCGAAAACAATCCAACCTTCTGTTGCGTCTTCGGCTGTTTCAAAAGGTCTTCGGGTCGCAAGTCCTGTCAGCAAAACCGGCTAATTATTCAATCAAAATGCAACCCGACACAAGCCCTCCTTGGACACTATCCACATGTATGTGAAGTGCTCGTGGGTAGTGCCACTTCCATCCACCGATCCCCAGAATGAAGTGCGCGTTTCACAAGATACACGTCCATCAATCAAGCTTGACTCATGATGAGGCCTGCATTCAAAACACAGATCGTCTTGTCGGCGGACTCCTCTCCCCACACTGGCATCGGCTGCAAAGGCCTGGCAACAAAGCATGAGCTGTCAGGTAACGTTGCCTGCAGAACAAGACATGCCAGGTTTACTCCGCGCATGTTCCGAACTGATAAAGCTGCATCCCATTGTCCTCCAAAACTTGAAGGATCTCGTCTTCGACTTAGGCATGCATGTGCAATCGTGGACAAATCACCAAAATCGCACGCATCAACCTGTCTGCCTTCCTGCTGGCCAGGCACATGGCGTTCGGCTGTTCATAAACGCAGTCTTGCACTGGGTGTTCACGTTCAACTTGCTGCGGAAGAAGGCCTCCAGCTTCTGCTCCTGCGTCGGGTCTTGAACAACCACCAGATCGATCGTGCCCAGTCGGTCACGGCATGTTGAAAAATGAAGAAGTTTAATGTTGAGCAACCCGCGATGCTCTTGGTGCTTCCGACTTGCGTCCACTGGCCAGCCATTGCATCGCTCTGCTAACCGCCACTCCGTCTTCTCATCCTCCGACAGCGAGTCTACGAGGAGGACCCAGAAGAAGCACCGACCGTCTGGAGGCACGTAAAGAAGACGGACATCCAGCAATTGTTGTTTGGTGATGGACTAGTGATGGGTGCTTTATTGCCCCATGCCTTGCTGTACTCATCGTTGGGCATGCATGGCTTCGCCATGTCACACACTGAGCTGTAACTCGAGCCCAGCAGCCCCCGACGTTTTACATGCTTGCAAGACTTGGCAAGGCCTGAAAGCACTGCACTAACTGCCAGTCTTCGCGATTAGGACAATGCGTGCAGGCGGTTAAGGGAATTCCGATCAAGGGTTAGGACAAATCCGATGCAAAGGTTAGGACAGAAATGCTGGCATGGCTAATGTGGTCTCCTGATTATTAACCCCCCCCAAACAAGAACAAACTCCATCATAATCACAGCGTGTTTGCGCTTCGGGGTCGAAGTTGTTTGGGGGGCCGGGGTCGAAGTTGTTTGGGGGCCGGGGCTATCAGTAATTAGTAGTACAGTAGTACAGTAGTACAGTAGTACAGTAGCACAGTAGTACAGTAGTACAGTAGTACAAGCACAATAGTACAGTAATACAGTAATACAGTAGCATAGTACAGTAATACAATAGTACAGTAGTATAGTACAGTAGTACAGTATTAATACAAATAAGAGTACAGTAGTAGCTTAGTAGTACAATCGTCGTCATAGTACAGTAATAGTACAGTAGTACAGTAATTACGGAGCAGCTTGGGCTCTCTCCTCTTCCGGGGCGTCACTCTGTAGTAGGAGTGCTTCTCTACCGAAACCTTAAAAAATTTAGGGCGGGACGGGTTTCAGGACTATTGAGGGGTCTTTATTATTGTGTGCAGGCCGAGTTTAGCTCTATTGAGGAGACCTTTTTATTGTTGTGTGCCGGGCCGAGTTTAGCTCTATTGAGAGGACTTTTAATAATCACGAGCTCACATTAGGGCAGAACATGCTTGCGGTTAACATTCTCCGGACCGGGGTCTCTGCCTGCAGATCACGGTTCTCAAAGACCTACACGCATACAGCCCCAAGCCAAACTTCAGATCAGTTTCAGAAAACCCAAGCTCCAAAAGCTTTAAGTTCTCAGATTTAGGCTATAAACTCTCAATCACCAAATTTCTGGACCGTCTACACACAAAACCTCCTTCATCAGAATGGTCCAAAGCTCTGCTCAAGACGAGGCACGGCTTCTCAAGCTCCACTGCGAAATGGATGTCCCCGGGGTCTGAGATGAAGACACCTCGCATGGGCGAGGTGTCTTTAGCACAGGTTAGGCCAATGCTGTGACGAACGCTTTTCTGCAAGACGAGCCATCTAGAATATAGTGCTTAATTTAAGAGGTCGGATTTCGAAGTTTGTGGTGCAAGGTACCGGGCTGTGGCATCGTAGCCTAGCTGCTAGCTCTGCACCAAGCGTCCATGTGCCTATAGACAAGAAGCCCTGACGAAAACAGCCCCCTTTCTTTGAGATTGAAGGGAACTGCTGTAATCTCCATACGGAGGCGGGTTTGATCATCAGAGCTCTACACCACGAATGCGACTCAGGTGCAGTGGATACTGGTACTTGAACCTTCGGCGATACTTACAGCTCGTGTGACTGCGCCGGCGGTCCAGATTCGGCAGCACATGGTGGCACCCTGGGGTGAATTCTGGCGGCCTCTGCGGTTTCTGGAAATCTAGCAGCCACGATTAATATGCTGAGGGTTTGGGCCGCATCATAGTAGGATCGCAATAAGAACAGTGATAACTATCACCAGAGATTCAGACCCCTCCGATGCCACCGGAGCAACAGGTGAAGGGGACGGTTTTTTTTAGCAGCATTGCTAGCTTGACCCATGGTCTTCCCCTATCTTTCAACCGCTGAGCCTTTTCTTAAATCGTCTCGAGCCCACAGCCCTGACAATCTGGCCACCTGCAAAAAGGCCCTCGAGGCGATAGATTCGACTTTAAGGGAGGCTTGCGGCTGATTTGAGCCTCGGGCTCTCACGCTCGCGGGGGAGTTGGCCGGGTGGTGCACAGCGTTGTTTTTTGGGTTGCTGCGGCTATGGTCTCCCACCACCACCACCACCGCCACCACCACCACCACCACCACCACCGTTGCCATTACCATTCCAATCAACCAGCACCATGGTCAGTAGACGTCAGTCGTATTTGGCACTTGCCCTCGAGCAACTCAGGCGAGGTTTAGGAGAAAGATCAGAGAAGGCCTCTCTTTACGAGCGGTGTCAATAGGCACATTCTCAACTCCTACGTCAGTGGTATGCTCTCTTGTGCTTGGCTCTGCTAGATTCCGTGAGCACCGGAAACCCTGAACCCTACACCCCCTGCATCGTACGTGAAGCGAAAACAAAACCTTACTGAGGGGCCTTGAACGCGCAGCTCCCAAACTCGCGACTTCCCCTCGAATTGCCTGGGCTGTTGTCGCTTCTTGGGCGGGTCTGCAGATGGATATACCGTCCTCAGAGGTTTAGGATATAGGAGTGCTGTTGTCCCTGGCTGCAGTTTCTCATGTGCTGTTTGGTTTTGGTTGCTGCAGTGGTTGCAAATGTCAAGTCTTATCATTTTTACCTGGCTGTTACATGAGTGAGAAACCATACTTGGAGGTTCATGGGTATTTATAAGTAGGGTTATAAGTAGGGTAACTATACTTATAACCCATATTAGGGGACTTATAACTTATAACGCCACCTACATTTACCCATGAACCTCCAAGTATGCTAACAGTAAGAGATAGTCCTGGCTGGCTGAGTTACGGCTACCGGCTTGCTAGCAAGTGCTACACCCTAAACACCACACCCAAAACCGCACGCACGGAAAGCCTGAATCGTGAGGATCTTCTGCAAGTAAACAAACTTATAAGCAGCAGGTTTGTATATACTCATAAGAAGTGTATTCTTACAGATACATGTACACACATAAAAACATATGCATGCATGTACATGCGCATATACCTGCACCGCCTCTGCCTATATGCAGGTGCAGATGCGTGAACAAGCATTTACATCATCATGTGCATGTACATAAGTTGCGACATGATGATACGGCTGGTGTGTTGTGACATCCTGGCACAACAGAAAATGCAGTTCACCACATGACATAATGCGTGGTACTATGATGCGACATGGCATATGCATCTGCGAAAATATTGGTAAATATAACACGTGTATGTCGATGTGCGTGTGTGTATGTATGTATGGATGCATGAGGTTGATTTCTGGTTTTCTTTGTCTGTTGCCTCTTACCCACGCACCACCGTCAACATGCGCAAGTCTCGCTCATGGGTGGGGTGGTGGATGTAGTTGAGATGAGCGTGCAGTACAAGCCCAACACGACCCCTATTTTGAGTTATGGCAGCGGAAATCGGTCCGAAAAGCCGCCTAATGACACTAAACTCTAAACCTAATGAAAGTCAAGTGCTTGCAGCTGCGAGGCTTCCCGTACGGCCAGGGATGACCCTCTTCGAGGGGCCTGCCGCGTCAAGTCATGTATTTCGTTTTTTTAAGCTCCTGTTCACCAGAGGAAGCAGTCCACACTCTGAAAAGGCTTAGACAGCCATTTCGGGTTTAGGGTTTAGGGTTTATGAGTTAGGTTTTCAGGGTGTAGGGAGGAGCCTTGAAGGCACAACTGCCCAGGTCCTATAAATCAAAGGCCGCAGCTGAATAACACCTCGAAAGCATCTGTCACCACACTAGGCACCTATGCCAATAGTCAGTGCAAGTAAAGCAGCAAAATCGAGAAACAGTCTTATATATCTGATGGTGCCACTGACGGAACGGGTCAATGACATCGTATTTCGGCGGGTTCAGCCTTGGGTAAAGTAGTTGGTCTTGTCTGGAAGGTGAATAGTCCGTCGTAGCAGTGATCTGACGGTCTTTGTGAATCCTCATCTGACCCAACACAAGCCTAACCCGGAAGACTACCAGCTTGAACTCTAACTGTATCGACCTTACCTCCACTCTCGAATGTCGAAAGGTGCTGCATGTTCTGGTTAACCAGCCTTTTGGCTCGTTGCAACTAAGACCCTGCATTCAAAATGAGAGAAGCAGCTGAGATGCAAACGACATGAAGGAGAAAAGGACGAGTTTTCGAGTAATTTTGGCTTAGCAACGGCTTGTTGCATATTCAACACACCGAGGAGGGAGACTTCCGGAGAACCCTTTGGGAACGAGGTCTCTCTGAAGTGCCTCCGAGCTGCCCGCCTCATCGATGGCTCGTGCATTAGAGACCCCAAACCCTCCATCTCTCTCTCTCTCTCTCTCTCTCTCTCTCTCTCTCTCAGGTACTCGGAAAATCAAACCCTAAACCCTAAATCCAGGTCGCTTGACCAAAGACCTTCGACCTCTGCTCTAGCAGGGCTTTTGGGTGAGGCTTCGACGGTTTCGACTCACTGGCACGCGGCTGGCTGCGGTTTAAGGTCGGTCATCTTGGGGTTCGTGGCTTGTAAAAAACGCAAACTTAGACTATATATATATATATATATATATATATATGTATATATATATATATATAAACATACATACATACATACATATATATATATATATATATACACATGTATAATAGTTCTGCTACGTACTATTTACATGCAGGCTTCGATACTAAAGGAAGCCCGGCCTGTGCAGGAAAAGGATGTGGCCACGGAAATTCTCAGTCTCGATCCTGACAAACAGCGATATAGGGAACCCTAAGCCCTAAACCCCTTTTCCTGCTACCGGACTCTAAACCCTAAACCCCCAAACCCTCAACATGAATCTTTTTCTTTTGAGAGGAACCAAAAAAAACTCGAAACCCTAAACTCTTGCCACTCTGAGTGGTTCGTGTCTGGAGAGTCGTTGCAAGTAAGCAGAAGGCCTGAAGGCTCACAATGATGTGCACGCGGGCTCATTAGACGAGTTAAGGCCCCATTAAGCCCTGATAAGGAAATCTAGACCGCCGCTCCTCTGCTATTCTAGCGCAGAAGGTCGGAAACACAACACTCGCAGTTGAGACATCAGGCACCCTTGATATACACGCACAAAGAGGACCTGCGCAGGATCCACATTTTGAAGCCGGTAAGTAAAGTAGCCGCCTTCTGAAACCGCAGTTCTTCAACATGACCCCCGAGCCGTAAACCTGAACCTTGGTGTTATGGTTCAAGCTCGAGGTGTTCAGCTCCGATTCATGTTCATGTCACGTATACTACGTATACCTTAAAGAGAAGGGTTTCTCTGGCAGGGGGGTCTGAAATCAAGATTTGGGGTTCGGGTCACGATAAGTTTTTGATAAAGATTGGGAGACACTCCCTCCCTCTCCCACCCTCTGCCCTCCCCCTTCCCTCCCTCCCTCCCTCTCTTCTCGCTCCCCGAAAAAGCTTAGGCAGAATGCTGTTTGCGGCCTCTGATCTGTGATTGTAGACCTTGGCTTTAACCGAAGGGGACCAATCCATGTGAAGTGCCCTTGTGTTGTGAGACAGCAACAGTTCTTAATCAGGTTCGCGCCTTAGGGTGTGGATTCCTCCAAGCTTCGGCTTCGGCTTGAAAGTGGCACAGATTTTTGAAAAAATCACTGTAAATGTATGTATGCATCTATGCATGTACATATATATATATACAGACACAGACACACACACACACATATATATATATATATATTCACGCATATTGGCCAGATGTAATTGAGGTCTCGGATTTACTGCTGCTGCATGGCTGGTTTTCAGCTGCTTTCCCCAGATGTCCCCAACCCGCATCGCTGAACACATGTATCTATGATTCCGCGTTTCAGCTCGGCAGGAAGTAAAACGTGTTCACATCATAAACCAACTCCGTAGACGTCAACGTCATGACTGTGAAGTGCCGGGTTCTGGTCCACCTTGACCTACATGCATAAGCTTTATGCCTGATGAGCAGCTTTTTGCATAGGATAGGATTCGCCTTGTTCGTTTTGTACTGGTGTCGAAAATCTGGAAAGCAAGTCTTGCTAAAATCACCGCAAAGATACTTTTCCGCCATGAAAAAGAATCTCGACGGAAAGCGTTTTTACGTATAGTCTCCATTGTAGTTCCTTTTCGTGGTCGTCTTGCAGGATCTTGGCTGGTTATGAAAGTTTAACCCCAAAAGGAACGGAGTTTAACCAAACACGGGGAACTACAAGGGATTTCTTTGGGTAGGACATGTCGTTGATAGTATAGTTATAGTAAGGAACCCTGAGAAATAACATTCGCAATTATTCCCTAAACCCTGTAAAGTCCCATAAAGTCCTACAACTCCTATAAACCCAAAAAGCCCGATTACAAACCCTATAAACCATACAAACCCAATGTGCTAAACCCCATAAGCCCTACATTGGGGCTTGGGGCTATCAGCTTCCGTCTGCCTCGTCGGCTCAAGGGAGTTGACCTGCAAGCGAGGAAGACTCTCTGCCCCTCGTACAAGGGGGCCTTGATAATTAGAATAGGGTTCCGTTACAGGGGTCTACTATAAGCAGGGGTCTGTCCGGGTTACTCTAAGGGACCTATAAGGGTACTACAATATGTATATATATATATATATATATATATATAGGGCCTTAATCATTAGAATAGGGTTTGGTGCCCACTATACTATAGACATAATAAAGGACCCCCGGAATAGTATTGATAATTACTTAGGCCCCTGTCGTACTTGGAGGTTTATGGGTAGGTGCACAGGTTCCGGGCTTAGGGCTTGGGAGGCTGGTGATAAAGTAACTAGAGTTGAAACGGACAGGTATATATATATATATACACACACATACAAATACATATACACACATACATATACATATATAGTTATATATGCCTGACTACTTAGAGTAGGGTGTGGGGAAAAGTCAAAACATATTACATTGGGACTATGACGGGACATTAAAATATAGTTCCGACCCAAAAATAAACGGGACGCTTCAGGAATTCAGCAGGCGAGCCCTGAGAGCCTTGACAGGCACGTGCACGCCATGCCAGCCACAGTCCTGCACTCAAGCTCGCTTGGTGACTTGTGGTGGGTGGTTTCGGGTGTAGGGTAACTTCGACAAAGAAATCCATAACCGAAAGAAGAAGCAGAAAGCTCTAGAGAATCTTAAGAAGATCTTCCGCGGCCTTGTCGAAGCCATTATGCTTGCGATTCCCTGCTAGAGATGACGAACATGACTACCAATGAAGCTTTGTTGCGTGCCGGCAAATACGCCGCATTCGCGAATTTAATGAGGTTCCCCACGCAGACCGCTGACTGTACTTGTGTCTGTAACTACCCATCTATCGACCTATCATTACAGTATTTGTCTGCGAGCATAGGTGTGTGTGTGTGTGTGTGTGTCTATGTAGGTAACAATAGGCCGCATGCATTGCAGGCAGGTCTAGGTGTAGGTATGTATGCACCTGTACGTATGCATGTATGTCTGTAGGTCTATCCCCACATACAACCCTTCTGTTCCAACAAGCGAAAAGCCAGCCGACTAAGCTGGTCAGATTTGTTGGGTGAAGGGTGTGAAACCTGGTTCAAGAGGCAGAAGTAGCAGTACAGCAGGCCTGGCGAGGCAGGTTCAAGCAGCACCTTGGCATTCATGAACGGAACATGTGCTTTACAACCTGCGTGAAAGTCTTGCGGCCCGAAAAGACGCTACTAAGAACATGTACTCCTACAATCAAAGACAGTCTTATGGTCTTATGGGAGTTTCCGCAAATATGGGACCTTACTAATGTATAGGTGGTGCCCTCAGGTCGTAATAAGGACCCAAAACGAGGTACCACTAATTTCCAGAAACTCCCTTATGCGTCGAAACCAACGACTAAGAGCAGTGCCAAAGCTTGCGATAGGAAGGCTCGGATTGCTCGCCTCGGTGCAAACCCGTCTCAGAGCGACGACCACCAGGGCACTTCCATAGGGGAGATGCAGACCCAAAGGGTCCTATAGGTACTGAGTGGTACTGTTATGGGAAATATACTTCCCCAAACCATAACAGAACTTCATAATGCAGCAACCCTACATTCGACTATAGAGGTACGTTGGACCCTCTTGGGAGAGTAGGGGTCTGAAGAATTGCACATGGTATTCCAGCCGTAGTATGCCCCGAAAGGGTCTTCCAAACAAGCGCCTTACACCTGCGTCGGACATGAATGCAGCAACACATGCGTAACAACCACCCCCCCCCGTTTCAAAAGTAGCAGCAGCCGGCACTGGTAGTGGTGGCCAAAGTGGCAGCAGCAGAAGCAGACCAAGGAGGCAGAGCTTCAGCCATCTTAGCATCGAGTTGACTGCCACTTCGCTAAACCTCAAGCCATGTAACGACTTCAAGTTGGTTGAATACAAACTTGCCTCACTAAGTAAGTCATTAGGAAGCTATGTCCAGGGGCTGGCATGCTGAAGAAAGGTGAGGCTTACAAAAGCAACCCCGCTGCCTACACCTGCACCTCCGAACCTTTGCCTGCATGTCTAAACCTTCAACACGGGCTTAAAATAAAGCACTGAGAAACGTGAATTGTAAATTAATAAACATGAGGAACTAAGTTGAAGGTTCTCGCCGAAAATGCACTTTCATACTGGGGTAAGATAGGAAAGGAGCAAAGGATTAATGCATATAGTCTTGGGTGTTGCGACCTTCTGGCAGGTCCAGGCCCCTGAGACAGCAGGCATCCTTTTAGGGCTTATATCATATGGGCACCCATTGTACTAGAAGTATGCCTTGATAATTAGAATAGGGGTTTGGGGGCCCAATACACTATAGTTGTAATAAGGAACCGCCGAAGTAGTATAGGTACTGGTATTTATTTAGGCGGCGACAGCATCGGGTCTGTAAGGCAAACCGAGACGCTCAGACCTGCCCCATCTAATTGCAGACTCGTCGTCTGCCCACGGATGTCCTCGGCATGCCTGGGAAAATGGGCTCGCAGAAACACACGAGGGATCACGAGGGTGCAGGGTTTAGGGATGGGGTTCAGGGTTTAGCATCATATAAGTTAGGCGAAAGCTGTACTGTAGATTTGGGAGGCAGGGCGACAGGAAATGATGCCAGGGTGAGGCTTGAGGCCGCGGGCAGCAAACCTTCGTTCATCACTCGGGTTCTGCATGATGCCAATATGAGAAACTCGAGTCATGGGGCAAGGTGGGACGGGCGCCCTGTACTGACTGGTCTTAACATTTCTGATGCTCCACGCCGAAGAACAGAACTTGTGGCTGTTGACGTCTACTCTCTGGGTCGTCGACTGAGTTCAGGCTTTCGAGTGCAAGGGCTCGGTGTATCGAAGAACCCTCGCCAAGCCTCTCGGCAGTGTCTGCCTCCTCATTCTCAGCCTCTTCGCTGGAGAAGAATCCGCCCATGGCCACCCGAGGCTTTCTGGGATTTCAATGAATGACGTTTGAAAGTTTGTGATGCATCGCTCATCTAAACTGAGGGGTGGAGGACTCAGCGTGGGTGTCGGAACGGGGGGTGGCACTTGACGGCTCTTGGGCTTCGCAAAGGGCAACTGCTGCTAGTGCCACTTTGTCAAGCCGTGGACTTACCTTACGGCCCTAGGGGGTCGAAAGTCATGTGTTTTCACCGATGGGTGTAAGGCACAGTCATGATCGGACCGGACCGTGAGATGGGGTTGGTGTGTGCCCTAATGATGCCTCGACCTTGCAAGCCGAGAAAAGGAATCCGTCGCATCATCTCGATTACAGGGCCAGCTGTAATCAACAACGCCAAATGCAAAAAGCCGCAGTAACAGCAACTGCAACAGAAGCAGGAACAGCAGCAGCAGCAGCAGCAACAAACCACAACCAACGACATCAGCTTGCTATCTGCGCCTTGCTAATTACGACTTACCACTTAGTAGCCACTACAGTTACTTACTACACACTACTGCAAAATTACCATTGCCACTGCCACAACCAATACGGAAACAATGCCTCTGCTACGACTACGTCTTCTTCCGCTGCTGATACCACCACCACCACCGCCACCGCCACGACAACTGCTACTTCCCCTATCGCTTCCACTACCGACCACTAGCACCCCTACAGCTGCTACCACGACCACTGCTACTACTCCTACTGCTGATGCTCTTCTGCTACTGCGAGTGCTACTGCTACTCCTACTCCTCCTACTCCGACTGCTGATGCCACCACCGCCACCACCACCACGACAACAACAACAACAACAACAACTACTACTACCACTACCTCTACTAATGCTACTAGTACTACACTACTGCTGCTGCAGCTACTTACTACTTGTACTACTACTACTGCTGCTACTACTACTACTTCTTCTACTAGTACTTCTGCCAGTGCTACTACTAATACTACTACTACTACTACTACTACTACTACTACTACTACTACTACTACTGCTACTACTACTACCACTACTACAACTACTACTGCTGCTGCTGCTGCTACTACTGCTACTGCTACTGCTACTGCTACTGCTACTGCTACTGCTACTGCTACTACTACTACTACTACTACTACTACGAAAACGACTACTACCCCCCACAAAGGCTGCCGACTCGATCACTTTTTGCAGGTTCGCCCCGGTGAGCCAAATCCCAAAGTGATCCTCGTTGCACAGCGTCCAAGAGAACCAAAGATTCCTCGTGCTGCCCTCCGATCTCACACGAGCGGGTGGCCACTTCGTAAGCCTTGGCAAGGTTTCGTAGATTTCTGAATGTACTGTAGGGGCCTTAGTGAGTGGAAGAATAGGGTTTTGGTATATATCGCACCCGACTAACAAATAAACATATATATATATATGTATGTATGTATGTATGTATGTATGTATGTATAGGTTGAGGCTTCGCCGGACCAAAGACCCTGATCCAAATGGGCTTGAGCAATTTAAATGCCCGCCACGGAACAATGGCGTCTGCTTCGATGCCTTCGACTGTCATGCAACCCCTCAACTGTCTGGTTCTTAGTAGGGAATGGGAGAATGGGTTCTGGAGACTGCATTGGGGATTATATAGGGACTGCTATAGTGGGATCCATTCCCCCATTCCCTACTAAGAACCAGACAAATAAGCCCTAAGAATTGCATTCAGGCGCTGGGACGACTCATAAACCCCCTTAAGGGAACCCTATATACACGACAGACCCCCTTAGAAGAACCCTTAAAGGAACCATATATATATATATATATATATATATAATATGTATATACTATAGACCCCTAGACCCCTTAAAGGAACCCTTAAAGGGGCCCTTAAAGGTTACACAGTTGATTTCTAGCCCATGGGCCGCTCGAATAGGTTTCTTCAGGGATTTTCTTCGCGAGGCTCAGAGTTCGATTCGAACGCGCCTAACTTCAAGGAATGCTTGAATCTAACGTTACCTTAATACCTTAAACTACCAAACCCTACTTTTTGTAGGTCCTTATTATAAACCCTAATATGGAATTTATAGTAGGGACGCTACAAAAAAGTAGGTTTTGGTAGGTTAAGGTAAGGGTTATTCTCAGGGTTATCTTAAGGGTTGCCTTCGGGGCTACTTCAAGGATTCGTCGAGCTTCGGCCTCCAGAGCCCTCAGAACGCGTTCTCGCAGCTTGTGGGAGTTTCCGAAAATAAGGGGACCCTTTAAGGGTTTCCTTTAAGGGATCTATAAGGGTTTCCTTTCCGGGATCTATAAGGGGTTCTATTAAGGGTTTAGATTTGAGGGTTCAGGTTTGGGAGTTTCCGAAAATAGGGGACCCTAATACAGTACCCCAAATAGTAGGATCCCTATTATAAGGACCCCAAGTAAGGTACCCCCCATTTTCTGAAACTCCCATGTGGGTAGGTCTCTAGATGAGGGTCCCTTTTGTATGTCACCAAAACAGTACGGCACCCTGATAAGCAGGACACGAAAAGGCACGCTAGTTTAGAGAACTATACCCCAAGTGGTTCCGTCGTGTCGATGCGGCGGAGTTATGTTGACTGGCATGCTGCCTGGAGCAGGGAGGAAGGAAATCGAATAAACTCCGACTTGAGGGGCATCTACAGGCCAGCAAATCGTCGTTGACACGCACAACGAACCCCTTAATTCCCCTTCTGTATCACCTCACCGTGGTACGCCGCAACGCATAGAGACCGTGAACGCAAAAACAAACGGCATCAAGTACCAAACACTTGTCGAGAGCCATACTGCCTGACTGACCCATCTCCTTGAAGAGGCAGAAAGCTGCCCGCCACCTCTGATAGCCGCGCTTAGGGTTTAGGGTTTAGGGTTTAGGGGGGCTTTCAAAACTTGGGGGGACCTTAAACCGAAAATCCCAGGTGCAGGTTATGGCTCTAACCTCACCTGAGTTTCGGTTTCGCTTAAGTCGGGTTCTGGGCTTTCTATTTCAACCCCACCTCCCCCCCCAAAAAAAAACAAAAAACACCAAAATCCCTCAAACTCCAAACCCTCACCTGGCAAATCACTCCGAGAAGCACCCGAAGTAGAGTTTCAACAAACGGATCCGAAATCTAGTGTGCCCCCGATGGGGCGCCCCCAAAATGGAAACCAAAAGGCTCACACGAAGGCCACATCAACCCCCAGCTTAAAGGTTTCGGGTTCGGGGTTTAGGTTTCATTCATAGGGTTCAGGGACTTGGGGAAACCGAGCATCGCAGATTTCGACTCCAAAAGCCAAGAACCCAGCAATCTTCCAAGGAAAACGAGAAATAAAGAAATCGAGAATCAGATGAAAACGTCCGCCTGCTTTACTCCACTCCTAGCTTCAAGGAAAACACCATCGTCCTGAAACGAGCCACTCGACTGTCCCGAACCCTGTACCTCGGGTACAAATGGGAGGGGTGGTCTCAATCTTTCCCAACCAGAGCTTGGGGAATCTACAAGAATGCTAAGGAGCACTCAGAAAAAAACTAAACACTGACGTGGAGGCCCTACGTTGGAAGCGCGCCCCAGCGGCTCACTGCTGTGGCAGGCTGCCGTAAGAGCTGCACAGCAAACGATGAGGTTGGGCTGCACTCCTCTCTCACTCGGATTCAGACGTCGTATACACCCTATACCTACCTGTCGGGTATCATGGGGAACTAAAGGTTAACCTTTTTGGTACTATGGAGATTATATAGGGGCTATACTACCCAGAAAAGGTTAAACGTCACCTACTCTACCGCTAGGCATACCCTAAACCCTAACGCGCGAAGTAAATCGAAAAGCCCTAAACCGACTTCACGGCCACCTTCACGGTGAAGAGTTTGGGAGGTTCGTGTCGGGCAGCTTCGCTGATGTGCGGGAATCAGGGTTGAGGATTTCAGGACCTTGCATTTCCCCGTAACATTCGCAAAACCAGCCGAAACACTTGAGAGCCTTGACTTCTGATAACGACAGCCGGGACTTGAGGCGCAAACTATCCAAGCGAGAAGACACACTGCCACTAATTTTGCTTTGATGGGACATATTGACTTGTTGAGATGCCTTACGCATAGAACCCTTTTTACTAAAGCCTATCCGGGGATTTTGGGCAAATGCCTACAACCCCTTCAGAAGCTTAGGACCTAGGATTAGCAGGAGTCGAACCGTTACGGTTCAGGGTCTGGGTTTGGGGTTTGGGTGTTGGGCTTAGGCCTATCTGGGTGTTTTGAAGTGTCTTCACTTAATTCTAGAATCTAGAAAGGCGCTGTCTTGACTTCAAGACTCGAGACTCCAAACCTCTCAACCCCGAAGAGCAGGTCTCAGACCAGTAACTAACCCTAAGGGCCACGCACCCACATAGTATATACTTTTTTGGCCTGAAAGTATTCCCTATATCGGTACATTGGGCCCAAAGTCTTGTACTAGTTGGGCATATGGACCCTCAGGGTAATATGCATCTCTGGTATTGAGACAAGAGAATGGAATTTACAGGGACTCTGCCCGAAAAGTAAGATCCGGTTGGCCGAAATTTCTCACCGGTCTGAACCCAGATATTGTCCTAAGGTTCCAGCTTCAGAGTGCAGGAAATGTCGCAGTTGCCGAGTTCCCTTACCCAACAACAGATTGACCGGGGCTTAAAAAGGGGGCCTTAATAGGGTTTTAGGTTTTGGGGCCTATTATGCTATAAATATAATGAGAAACACCCAAAACAGTATAGGCAATTCTTCAGGCCCCTACATTAACCTTCGATGTGGATGATCCTACATCGGACTTCGGAGGTCCTCGCGAGGGCAGTTCCAGAAGTAAGGCCAGGGCGGCGTCCCAGCGCCTGCCCTTTGCAAACGGTTTAGTTTTCAGGGTTCAAGGGCCTACGATGGAGGACTTTGCTGTGAGGACCAAGGGTCAAGTAATTTGATGCTTTCTCGTATGGGATGAAGGCTTCTCGGGGTACAGCTTGAGGATCTTTGGATCTAGGGATTCGGCATGGCATGTGGATTTCGGATGATTGAGGTAATACGGCTTGAGCGTCCCAGCCCATGAACCTGATTTCCAGTATTTGCAAATCTGGGGGAGGGTTCGGGCCACCGCCAACGTGAGGCAGGACATATCGCAGGACACCGATGCATGAGCCTCGGACAGACTTGAGTTTAGGACTAAGTTCCAGACTGTGGGGTTTGGTTTGAGTGAACAAGAACCTTTGCTTGAGTTGACTATTGAAAGAGTAACCTAGCTACGACAAAACAAGAACATGTTCAAGTCTTACGGTTGTTTACAATCCGCCCCTTGCTCTGGGGATGCTCTGGAAACATAGACACCACAAACATGCCCACATCCCCTGATGCTGCTGGTCAGCGCAGACCCAGAACTTGAACCCCCAAGGGGGCAACGCTGATAGCAAAACCCTATGACGAACACCCAAAACCATGAACCTCAAACAGCCTCAACCCCAAAAGCGCTAGATCCTTTTACAAACGGCTTGCAACGTCACGCCAGGACAGCTGACTCGCTCCGGTCTGCACAATCCTAAACCCTAAACCCTTTTGCACCCACCTCTTGTGGCTACACACTCACACTGACCACTCTGGCAATCGCAATATCAGAAAGGAGATTTCATAAAACCCTAAACCCTAAACTCTTAAACCCTAAGCCCTTAACCCATAAACCCTAAACCCTGAACCCTTAAACCCTTAACCCATGAACCCATAAGCCCTATAAACCCTAAACTCTTAAACCCTAGGCCCGACTCCGGGGAGGCCGCCTTCTCACAGGCACTGACAGCAGCGCCGCAGGATACGATGTCAGCCTCTAGCGCCTGGCGGTTGCTGCAGGGATCCGATAAGGCACCTTACAAAAAACAAAAAAAGGAGTTTCCGAAAATGAGGGGTGCCTTTTTTGGGGGGGTCCTTATAGTAACTATTTAGAATTTAGGGTAGTATATTAGGGCCCCCTATTGTTGGGAAGCATCACAAGGTTGGGATTTGCGATATCCTAGAATCCCCTCTTAAAGCGAGCCAACAAAGGAAGAATGCCCCACCCAGAATGTTAGGTTTGGGTGCTATGTTTGGGTTCTTCTGGGGGTTACAGGGCCAAGGTCCAGCAATGGGTCTTCGGGTTGAGCTTACACTTCGCACGCTGGCTTCTTGATTTCTTTGGTGGATGTTCCACCAGCTCGAACCATCTTTGTCAGGGCACCGGGGAGCTGTATGGATAGCTCTCCAAGTTACGCCCTTCTTTTAAAGGGGATACCATGGAGGCCAGCACATCCCGCCCGGTTTTTGAATGATGCCAAAAGTGTCCAACGACCTCGTCTAGGAGATTCTGCAGCAGCAACAGTGCCAGCTGCCATTGTGCACCCTTCCTGGCTGGAACCCTTTCAGGGTTATAAGGCCTACGACAAGGCTAGTTACGGCTAGCTATAAGGCCTAGTTTCAGGGTTCCTTTAAGGTTTACTACAAGTGGCGCTATAAGATTGAGGTTGCTCGGGATCACGGCACGATGCGTGACCTCCCCATAAAGCCTCTAAGCAATTCTTCCGAGCCGCTTCGGCAAGAGCTCCAGAGGTCAGATCGGCTTTGTGGTTTTGGCTTTGGAGTGTGTTCTATGTTTAGTCTATGCCGTCCTCACCCTTCTGCCAATCGTACCCAACAGAAGCCGAAGCAGCAATTGTAAAACTCATGTCCGCACGGAACAGGTTTCCAAACTTGACGATAGCAATGAGCACGCGGCAAATACTGAGCTATACAGTAATGAGGCCATGAAACCAAAATGACAAGTACACACACTGTGACAACAAGAGCCGGATCGTCGTGAATTGGGAATTGTGACTCAGACGTGGTGACAAAGGAAAGCAAGAAGAACCACCTTTAACTCCCATACACTATGTTGCTGCCAAAATGCAGACATATTACAGCCGGATTCAGACTTGCACGTAACTTGCACTGTCTAAATCGTTGCCAAGACTCTCACATGCGCTCATGGCCTTGGATGGACCCGAAACCCAATCGCCAACGGCCACCGCCCCGAAAAACGTGTGGGTTTCTGGGAACCCTGAAGCCGTGAGGCGTGCTGCATCCTTCGTTCGAGAACCCACGCTTCCCATCCGCGAGCCCATCTCTCTTCGAACCCCAAAACCCACACCCGAGACCCCGCTGTACAGGTTGAGCTAGCCGCCACGTTCTTACCCGAAAGCACACTCTAGGGATTAAGATTTAATGCCTTATGCATTATCGGGTCTACTGCAGTTGTCATGCTTTCACGTATCCTCACAAGAGCTTAGATAGTGTTTCATAAGATAACATAGAGACAAACCTGCAAGTAAACCAACAGAAACAGACATGTCGGATAATAAAGCAAAACGACAAATAATACCTACAGCATTCGCACAAACACAATGCCGATACAAACCATTCTATATTTGGGAGGAACTGGCGAGCATTTAAAAATCGGACGCTTAACTTTTGTTTTGCCGAAAAAATCCTGTTTGCACATTATCTGTGAACAGCAATAAGCAACAACGTGGAGAAGTAGATTTCAAACATCCGTCTAAATACCGGTTTCGCTGGAACGGGATACCTTTATGTTAACATGTAAGCTTCTGTATACTCATAAACGCAACACTAAATAGACAAGCCGCAATGTTCTGCAACAAGGTTGCCTGCTAGGGCGGATTAGGTCTGAATAGGAAGTAAGTCATACGATGGCCATAGTTGTACCCTTTAACATACCCTCTGGAAGTTGTAACCTCAGGTTGCCCCAACCTGCCACGCATGAACTCCAACAGGGATGAATCCGAAGTCGACAACGTCACACCCTAGCAGCCCTGAGCCTGGCAATTGGCGGTTCTGCAACGGGCTCAAGAAGATCGCAGGCTGATGAAGCGATATTGGTTTGCACTTAAATCATTTAGGGTCGGGCTGAGGTCTGATGGCATTCTATTAATTAAACATCCGTAGAATTTGGGCCGAACAATTTTTGAGGCGACTCGGGGCTCAAGCGTTCTGGCAGTGATCTGATGGTTTTGGAGCTTAGATCCTTTATTTGTGCCACTGGTGGCAATTTCTTCCGAATCGGAACCAGCCTCAAACTTGCTTTTTCGCCACCCACCCAATTTCGTTTTTCAAAAAAGCTCCCCAGATTTAAATGCTTGGGACTCCCGACAGCACGCAGCCTTCAGGGCCTTCAATTAAAAGTAGTACAGCTCGTTCTCCCTGTGGTTCGTCAAACCTGAGAAAAGCACCGGCGCGGCATTTAACTACGCCCCCACGATTTTCAAAAACGGAAATAGCGAGCGCCCCATTTTTGAAATTTCCACAATACCTGGAAAAAACGATTTTCAAAAACAGATGATCGTATTTAAATGCTTGCCAAGCTGCATATAAAAAACATGAAGCAAAACTGCCGCCGCAGTCTGGCAGGACTTCGCACGAGGCAGCGACATGAACAGTACGAGGCTTTGTGCTGACAGACGCCCTGTAATTGGAACAATCTCGGAGCTAGAAGGTCATGAGACCCCTAAATCTTAAACCCGATACCCTAAGCCATAAACCCTAAGCCCGAAAATCGAACAAGCTAGGGTCATCATGTTCCTACTTCGCATCATCGGTTACGCCGGTGGTGGCCACCAGCATTGTCCCAGCAAAAAGGATGTCTTTAAACTTTAAACACGTCCAATTGTTGAAATCCGCTGGTGTGGCATGAAAGGGCTTGCACGTAGTGAGCTGCTCACAAGGCAATCGCTCGTCTTTCTGTGTGATTTTGGTGCCGATGACGATCAAAACAAGCATACCTGGGTACTCTCTCGGGCATGATGTGGCATGGAATACATTTTTGTGCCGCCCGTGTAACTCAAATTTCGTGGCAGCCTGTTTTGATTGCGTAGAGAAGCGCTGATTCCACTTTGTTGTATCAGGGCTGTGGGGTGGTCCAAAAAAAACTGCAAACATGCATGTCAAGGGTTAAATGCTTGGTAGTTGCTCTGAATATTACAGCAAATCAATGTTCTTAGTATCATGCGTAGGGTTTCCAAGCCAGCATTGTGGGTACATCGCCGAGTCGCGTCTAGAGCCTATCTGGATCACGCGCGAAGCCCCCCATAGTCTACTACTACGCACCTAGAGTTTGCAAAGCGGATTCAAGGTTTGGCATTGTTTTTTGCTGTGATTTTGAAGCCTTTGGCTGACTATTGGGGCCCGATTGGGACTCTGTTTTTGCCGTATGTTCGTAAAATTACTATAGCTACTCCGGTCATGCGGAGGTTTAGAACGGTTTCAACTCTCACGCTCGCAACCGGCAAACGATCACAAGGAAGAGATCACCGGCTGAAGAGCCACAGGCGGAGAAGGTTTAGTCGTTGGGGAAGTTTTCGAGAGTGCCGCTGTCTCCAGGAGCCTGCCTGACGTAGTATGGGGCCTTGACAATTACAGATATTAAACGGGGTAGTGTAGGGCCATTAATAACCCGAACAGTGTTTTGGGGTTTATGAACAACTTCCCTACATTATTAGCTCAAAAAAACTCATCGTGGGAAAGCCTTTGACCCGAAGTCCTAGTCGATCGGCTCCCTCATTGTGGGTGGCCATGATGTTGAACTACTGTTAATCCGAAAGGGTTTAGTGTTGATTTTGAAACACCCCTGGCCAGACCACTGTGTTGTAGATGATCAGGTTCGTCTTCAATCCTGTGCAACAGTCAGCTTGGAAAGAATGTGGCGCTTGTGCTCGAGGGGTTAGCACGGCTTACGGGGAATCATAACAGGGAGCTCCGCAAAAGGAAGGTTTATGTAGGCCTACGCTTGCCTAGCCGCTAGCCCGTGCCCGGAGCGCAAGTCTGTTCAGGTCATCACTTGACTTCCGCTCACCCTTCACGCGGCTTAGGGTTTAGGTTTAGGGTTTAGGGTCATGCTGTAGCATATGAATTACGTAGCTGAAACAAGATTGTACTGGGTTGGACAACAAACCGTATAAACCTTCTCAGCTCTGTAAACCGTATGAGCCCTAGACATGATTTAGGGCCCACCTGTAGCCGAAATGGCCCACCTTTTTAGGGTTCCTTATTATGGTTTCTATATATATCTATATATATATATATATATATAGATATATAGCTACTTAAAAAGGTAGGTCTTTTCGGCTACAGGCAGACCTAATCTTCAATTCTGAGGTGCCTCTGCGGCCAAGCTCGGTAAAAAGGTGCATGGCCAAATCCCAGCGCTCGGCTTTCCTTGGTAGGTTTTGGCTTCTAGCATCTAAACGCCCCAACACCCCAACCCCAAAGCTGAAATGGGAGCTTCCGAGAATTAGGGGTACCTTAGTTTGGGGTCCTTATAATCGGAACCTGCTGCTATTTAGGGTACTAGATTTGGGTCCCATATCTTCGGAAACTCCCAAATGTTGTTGCCCCAAACCCAATGTGAACAACCCAAGGCCCTCAAGCCCTTCCAATGAGAACGGAATACGTTCTGGACATAAACAACCAGAAGGCATGGCATCGAGGACTGGCTAAATCCACCACTGATGTGTCTTTTTGGAAATCGTGGTCTGTCTTGGGGCCTTCTTTCGTGGACCGTCACCTACAGTCCTACAAGGGGACCCGAATGCGAACGAAATCCCAAACAAAAACACTGGAAGGTTGGTTCAATCTCTATACACTTATATATAGACTTAAATGTATGTGCGTGTCCGTATGTATGTATGTATGTATACATGTACATGTACATGTATATGTATATGTATGTGAGTATATAGATTTTTGCCTCCTGCATGGCTGAGTACACGCAGCAGGGAGATATGTTCAATAGTCCGGTGAACTACTCACGAGCTCACTTCCAGTGTCTCATCGAGGTCGAGCAAGTGCAACATCATTATGATTATATAAATGTATGTTTTATTTGTTATTCACAGACTTAGGTACATACACACAATGTATATGTGTAGAGACAGATAGACAAAACCAAAATAGGTCAGAGAGAGGGAGAGACATGTATGAATGTGTACGTGGACAATATATTATGTATCTAATGTAACTATTTAATCTATTTATATTCGACCGGCCAACTGATTGTCAGAAGTGCAGGAAAAAGTCCAAAACACGCTAGCAATCCGAACCTCAAAGCAAAAGCAAAGCCGCTTTTGCGCTGCAGACCCTGAAACCGCAAAGATTGAGCCATTCGGGCCATTCTGGGCTTCCAACAGTGAGGCTTGAACTCCGAAAACCGCCTCCACCCTGAGCCTGGCTTTGCTAAGTCGGATTTCCGATCTGATTCGACGGGATTCGGAAGCCTTTCGGGTCAACACTTTTGGTGGCGACAGGCTTTACAAGGTCGGGAACTCGCTGAGAATTCCACGGGCTGATTGAATGAATTAGGCTGCGGGCTATATTTCGGAGGACCTGCCCTAGCGTGGAAAACCCCGAACTGGTTCCCGTGCCAGAGGTCTCGCACGCCGACATGGCCGCACCATACCTGCATCTATTCCGCTTCAATGTGCATTTCGGTTGGAACTGACTTAGACCAATCAACCCGCAGATGTTCACTTAGTCGTCGTCCGAAGTCGTGGTTGTTGACGTAGTCAGTCGTAGTCGTAGTCGTGGTACGTCGGTGTCGTCGTCGTAGCAGCAGTAGCAAGTGGAGTAACGTGAACGGCAGCGGTGGTTGTCAGACGTCGTCGGTCTCGTCGACGTTATCGTCGTCCTCATCGCACCAGTGTAAAATTTAAACCAAGCAGTTGCAGTTTGCAGCAGCAATGCAAGTGAAAGTTGGAAGTAGCTGCAAAGTGCCGTAAGGGTACTACGAACGGAATCATATATTGCGTATTAGAGCGAGTTAGGGTAAAAATGTACTAGTATAGCACTTTACGTAAGTACGGATAACCATGTTTGTAGAAGCGAATAGTACCGCAATGGTCAGCAAAAAAAGGGTCAAGATTTACAACAGCTCCGGTCAACTAGTTGTGCGCTCTCATCCTGCTGCTATCGAACACTCCTCAACAGCAGAAACCCATCACTTGCAACCCATGGACGTAACCACGTTCGCCCGGACGTCCGCCAGAAAGAGCCTGGGAATCTAACGATTTGGAGCTCATTATACTATAAATTATGTAACAAGGAACCCCCAAAATAGTATAGGTAATTATTTAGGCCTCTATAGTAATCCAGGGGCCTCATTTGAGGATAGGGTCCCTGGAAGGGGATTCTTTAAAGGAGTAATTACTGCACGGGGCCAATAGTCAAGCCTTGAACCCCACACCGTCCGCCTTATAGTGCCGTTGAGGTTCAGGGTACCGTTCTCACAACCGAAACCTTAACCAAAACAGTTGCAACTGTTCAGGAGGTCAACATCGCAGGGGCTCGCATGCTGGAAAAAGTTTCCCACAAATACATCAATGGAAGGGATAGCTTAGTTGGTACAACACCCCATGAGGCCATCGCGCCCTCACTCCCTCCTCTAAGTTCCTAGGCCCATGATCCGTGTCTCTATCGGAAACCGACATGTGAGACCCGATATCCAGAAACAGCACATTGTGGTGTGCTTGTGTTTCGGGGCTCAAGTCTTGGCCAGGATGCAACCTCTTCCAAACAGCTCTACGGTTTCAAGAGGGACAAGTAGCGGGCTTGAATGTCAAGAAGACCAAGTACTCTGCTTCGCAGGTCCGTGGGCACCGGACTCGCACATGAGAGCGTCCGGATCTGCAAGACCATTGTGTAGAACCCGGAGACTTCGGATCCTTGTTATGAAGACTCCTGGGCTCCCTAAAAATTCAAGACTCCCCAAACCAGGCGTTTTCTCCAAAGGAAACGCGAAGCCTGCAAGCCTTAACTCCAAAGCCGCGAGAAAAAAGCCTAAACCGTGAACCCCTAAACCATCCGTCGCCAAGTGGCTCACTGAGCAAGTAAAGAGCTTGCTGCCATTGGCCGCCCCGCTCACACGCACCTAGGATTTGTAGAGTTTGGGGACTGCCCCCACCCTGTAACAGTCTATCATTGGGGCCATAATCAAACGCAACAGTCTACCTATAATCTCCATTGTAGTTCCTTTTTTTGGTTAACCAAAAACTCTACTATAGGATCCTAACCATAAGACTGGTTAACCAAAAAAGGAACTACAATGGAGACTATAACTACTATGGGTTCCCATACAAAGCGACGTCTCCAGCACTGAACGCAGACAACGAACAGTCGGGCGGAAATCCTTTGGATTCCAAAGGAGGCATAGATTCGGTTTAGGGTTCAGGGTTTAGGGTCCAACAATTCGCCGAAACAGAAAAACCTCTAAGCCGCCTACACAACCTTCGAATTAAGCTAGAGGCCTTATTCGCCCATGTCTGACCCTAAACTCCTAAACGTAAAGACTTCATGCCACCTGGTCGCTGATGGCGCAACTGTAACTGACGATGGTAAGCTGAAGGCTCCTCAGCATTTTCCAAAGAAACGGTTTTAAGTTTGGGGTTTCAGGGTTCAGGATATCCATGAAGGCAAACGTCATAGAAACCCAACGGATGCAAAAGAACAAGCATCATTTTGCATACCAGTCAGTGGCAGCACTGCTCATGATCATGCGGTGGCAACCAGAGGAGCAAGATCTTCAAAATTCAGGCCGCAAGGAACTGCGGTGGGGTCCAAAGCTTGCGGGCTGCTGGCCACGGTAGTATGGCCCGATGTGGGGAGCTAAATGAAGACCCTGAAACCCAGGGGGGGGGGGGGGGGGGGGGCATCCCAAACTGCCAATATTCGTAACCCCTGATCGCTAGCGACACAGTTTGAAAAAAAAGGTGCTGGTCTCAGGGTTTGCATAGGTCCCGGCGTTTGCACATCAAGCTGTTCTCCGTCAGTGTGGGCTTTACAAACTTCAATGACCAGGGCCCAACTAAAACATACATTAGACCATGCGCTCGAAATTTGGCTGCCGGCCGAGCAGTTGAGGCGGTAGGTCGGGATTATCGCAGGATTTAAGACGGTAGCATTGGCGAGTTTAAGGCGCCGAAGTCTACTTGGAGGATCATGGGACTTAGTAAGTAAGGTTATAAGTACCTTAATTGTGGTTATAAGTATAGTTACCCTAATTATAACCCTAGTTACTAAGTCTCATGATCCTTTAAGTAGATATCATTTGAACCATGGGCCCCATGGTCCTAACCTCTACAGAGTAGAGGTTCGGATCATCGGGCCCAGGGTTCAAATGCTATATCTAGACTTTAGCGATGAGGATTTGCCGGATCGAGGGATTAGCAGTTCTCTGAAATGTGTCTACTGGGATTGTCGGGTTTCGGGCTTTGGTGTACATACATATACATCTACATATGCAAATATGCGTACATGTACATAAACATGAAAAAATACGTATACACGCCAATACACAAATGAACAAACGCATACAAACACGTAAACATGCATGTATACATATATGTAGATATATCTTCTTTTTGACTGCTAGATATATATATATATATATACACACATATATTACAGGTTATGACGACCCTTAAAGGTCACTACAGAAGCCGTACAGCCGAAGCCCTTGAGCCAGGCCTCGCCTCCTTAAGGTCTTTCATCAAGCTCAGTACATGATGGAGCTGCCCACCTTCCCAGAGAGAATATACAGTTAGGGCTCCTTTAAGGGATCCCTTAAAGGGATCTACAGGGTTTCGGGTTTAGGGGATTCTAATATCCCTCAACTTTGGAATATCCCTTAAATCACATTCGGGTGCGCACTATAATTTAAGGCATATTCCCTAATTAAGGGATGTGCCAAATTCAGAAAACCTAGGGCTTCGGGCTTTGGATTTGGCGATATAGGGGTTACATGGGGTTACGGATTAGGGTTTTGGTTTATAATGGGTGTATAAGGCCTGGGTTTTCGTTTCTGGGGTTTAAGGGCTTTCAGGTTTAGCTCGGGGTTCCGGCGCTCAAACTCGGACAAGCCAGGTGAGATTCGTGGTGCGTGGTCGGATGAGGTGAAACACCTCCAACAATGTCCAGGGTTTAGGAGTCTAGGGGTTAGCAACTTTAACGCCCCAGGACCTCTACTGACCCTCATCCAAGTACAGTAGGATCTCTCCGCAACCTTAACTGCAAAGTGCTCACGGGGTTTCGACGCCCTTCAGCTGACATCTGCTGAAACCTGTCCTGCATAGAAACTTGAGCGGATTTATTGTTTAGAGTGGGGCCCGTAGTGTCTGTGTAAGACTACTTGGAGGTTCATGGGTAGTTATAAGTGGGGTTATTCGTCCCCTAATAAGGGTTGTACGTATAGTTACGAACCGTACTTATAACTACCCATGAACCTCCAAGTACCCTGGCTCAGCATCATACTTCTCATCTAACCGCACCAATTTACTGAGTGCTGCCCCCACCCTGTAACAGCCGATAGTAGGGGTCACGCTAAGGGCTACATAGAAGTATATCATAAATATTATCCAAGTGGTACAAACTCTGAGCCCTCGATTGTGAGAATATATAATGCACTTCATTTTTCATTCTATTAAGGCTTGCATTACATCGTATTGTGCTATGTTCTGTCATATTAGTTTTCGCTATGCTTTGTGACATTGTACCATACCAGATGACATCGCAGTGTATCTGACCATTTTGTAAGGTATGGCGTTTTACTAAAACTAACATGAAAATCTGATAAAATCTGTTGTAAGATGTCTTACTCTGTTGTTGAGCTTCTGCTCATACTATCGAAAGGGTCCATGGATCCCTTAACCCCCAAACCCTGAAAGTAACCCTTAAAGGCACACTATATAGTGTTGCTCTCTTGATTCACCCCCCGGGCTGCACCAGGCAGAGGCACCGAACCTCGATCGCACGCAGACATGGCGGCATTGAAGGACCTGGATACAGTGTGCCACCCAAACCCTTAAACCTTACTTGGAGATTCAGGGGTGGTTCTAAGTGGGGGAAAAAGGCCCTGATATGGGGTATAAGTATAGCTACCCTACTTACTCCCATGAACCTCCAAGTATACACACTAAGCTGCATACGTTTTAGAGCCGATGGCTTCGGATCGCAGGTTCGGGGTGGGTGGGGGGGGGGGGGGGGTCTGGAGCAGCAGTCAGAACACCTGAAGCCTTGAGACCGGAAGGCCCTTTATTGATTAAACCCCAAACAGGCAAACCTCAATAGGTTGTAGTAGGTTATTGCTCTACTGCTGCTTGTGACTTGTCTTCCGATTCCAGCTCGAAGAGCTTGAATACTTACAGAAGGGTTTCGGGGTGTATCAGAATTGCAGTGGTACTCTTTCCGGCCCCGATAAGTACTTGAGATTTTCCTCAGACCGGCTGCCGCGCCGGAGATAGTGTTTGGACGGGGCAGAAACATGGCCTCGCGTCGAATTTTTGAGTTTGGAAGCGGGTGGTAAGCTCGAAGTCGGTCCCCCTACCTCGGAGCCCATGCAGATCAGCGAAAAAGTCCGAAGCTTTTCTCCAGATAAACAGTGCCTTCAACCTGAACTTGCTCCATTCAAAGATTTTCAAAGTACCAGCTGCGGGTTCAAAAGCCTGAAAGCCTCAACGTACCAATAAGTCCTCAAGACCTCTACTAGGAAACTAGATAACTCAGCCCTGAGAAGGCCACAATGCCTTGCGTCCAGATCCGGAGCCTCCCTGCACTGTGAAGCCGCGGGGCACAACGTCTGCAAGCGACACCGCACGCGCCGTGGCGAGGACTTCCAATGCCTCATCCAAAGTGTACATTCTCGCGTATATATGCGCAGAAGCGTACGCACATGGATCTGTATAAATCAACTCTGCTGTCTCATCAGTCCGATTCACAAAAGCCTGCGCTGTACTGTTCAGGTCAAGTGTTCTGTGACCTATGCAGATGTCATGTACACCTACTCAAACAACATGGCGTCCTGGACAGGCATACAGGCGAAATGTTCATGAACTCTCGACAGTTCCGGGCACGCAATTGAGGGAAAGCCCAGGAAAGCCTGAAGCCTCAAGTTAACTGAAGGCTTGCGGGAGACTCCATGACTGGAAAAGAAGCCTCCACCTACACGTGGAAATAGATCCTAAAACACATCTACGACCTTGTTGCAGAGAGTTCAAAGCCCGACAACCCGAACAGCGACAGGATGCGCGCTGCCACTGATGGCTCCGGTCATGAGCCGTAATCAGCGTGTTGTAGGTCACAAGGCTCGGTTGCATGACTGCCGACGGGGCGCGGGAACTGAGCCGGGACCCCTACCTCTACTGGTAGACAGCATTATGACAAGACACAAGAAGCCTCAATTGAACGTACCAATGCACCCTTGTGACAAGGAGCCGAGCAACTACAGGATACATGGCGAGGTCCGAAAATGTATGAGTTCGTGCTGAGATTAATCCCTCGCCCTAAACCCGCACCCGACTTCTTGCATACTGAAGTGACCTTGCTATCTCTACTCTGCCATAAACCCTTTGTCTCGCCCTACACCCTAAACCCCTGAACCCAAAACCTAAGCCTTGTCCTTTGAGCAGGGTACTTTGGGCCGACTTTTCGGGCACCCGAGGTATCACGGGGGCTCCAAGCTTTAGTTAGGCACCAAGACGACTGACTGACGACTGCCTCCAGCGGAGTTTAGGACCTAGGCTTTAGGGCTTGGAGTTAGGATTACGGCTTTGCGTTTCAAGGTGTCGGGTTTGAGGCTGCTTTGGTGTCTGAAGCCCCATCTGTACAAATGTTAGTGGATATGCTATTCCCCCAAACCCTGCACCATGCACCGCCAAGGCCTACACAACTACGTAGGCTCTTAGGCTCGCAGGGACCCACACCTCGAAGTTTGAAATGTAGGTTGTACGGGAGTATATAGCAGTATATACTTGCGCTCAGGGTTCAGTTGTTTAGGTCTGTTGAGCGCTTAGGGGGTCTTGCGTCTAGCCCTTCGCTCCACTGTCGAAGAAGCCGTTGCGCAGTCAGCTCGCGCCTTGTTCGAAGATCCTCGGAGTGCAGAACCGAGCTTAGGGTTTCGGGTAAGACGGGGGGCCTTAATAAGGAACTATACTATTGTGGTGGCTCTTGATTCTATTTATAGTGCTATATTATACCCCAGAACCCTAGTTCTCATTAGTAGTTAAGGCCCCTATATGATCCCAAGATTGGACATACAAGGGCAACTCTTAAAAACAAAGCAGTTCGTGTGGGAACCGGGGTGTGGAAACACCGGTTGCACCAACCTACTGACCAGCACCTGCGAAGGCGATTGCATTCGAGAAGAGTTTGGGCTTAAGTTGGGGGTTCTTGATAGGGTTGAGGGTCTAGGGCTGTGCCTATATAGGGCTTCAAATATCTAGCGTTGTAGCAATAAAAGCTAATGTAGAGTTCAGGGTTTTAGTTTCCTTGAGGTTATAAGACACCAGCCTGCATATGGCAACAAGAATACATGGCCGCCCCAAGGAAGCATGACATAAATATATAAAAACCTTTAAATCGTCTCTTGGGTTTTATATGAACAAACCATGAAGAAAGTTCCCGAGGAGACTACTTGGAGGCCCTGTTGACTTAGTAAGTCTACTTAGTATCCCCTAGAAACCCCATTATAATCCCCATAACCCACCTTACTAACCCTACTTACTAAGTCAAAAGGGCCTCCAAGTATAGATATAGAGTAAGGGTTTCGGTGTTAAAGCTCCAAACCCGGGAGCTCCAGAAGCCCTAAGAGTCCACTTGCTTCTGCAATGTAGGGTTTAGGGTTTAGGGTTTAGGGTTTAGGGTAGGATAGGTCGGAGAGGGTTTTGGGTACAGTTATGTTAAGAGGCCCTCTGGAGAAAAGACATGGGTCAGCTCTTCATGCACCTATGTTGGGCAGATTGCTGCGATATGCTTTCTCAGCTCCTGGAAGGTTTGCATAGTGTCTGGAACAATAACCCACTCTGTAGGTACTTGGAGGTTCATGGGTAGTTATAAGTGGGGTTCTAAGTCTCCTCATATGGGTTATAAGTATAGTTACCCTACTTGTAACTACCCATGAACCTCCCAGTACCGGGGCTCCAAACCTTGGAGTCCAAGGGACGCTCCCAGTAGTGCTTCTGCAACTTCGCCCGGCGCGGCCCGGGCACAAGCAGCAGCAGTGGCGTTGAAGGAGATGACGTCCTTGGTTGTGGTTTTTGAGGTTTACGGCCCGTTGCTGGCATTGGGATGTGCATGTGCCGTCTGTCTTTCGTTTTTTGCTTCTGTGATGTAAGCTTATCCTTCTCAACTCGAATCTTTAGCCGACTTTGCATAAACCCTACAGCCTGAAACCCTAAAGCCCCCCCACCCCTAAATCCTAAACCCCTAAAGTTCCTAAACCCTAAACCCTAAACTCCTAAACCCCAAACCCCTAAAGTTCCTAAACCCTAAACCCCTACAGTTCCTAAACCCTAAACTCCTAAACCCCAAACCCTAAACCCCTAAAGTTCCTAAACCCTAAACCCTAAACTCCTAAACCCCAAACCCTAAACACCTAAAGTTCCTAAACCCTAAACCCTAAAAACTAAACTCCTAAACCCCAAACCCTAAACACCTAAAGTTCCTAAACCCTAAACCCTAAAAACTAAACTCCTAAACCCCAAACCCTAAACCCCTAAAGTTCCTAAACCCTAAACCCTAAACTCCTAAACCCCAAACCTCTAAAGTTCCTAAACCCTAAAAACTAAACTCCTAAACGCCAAACCCTAAACCCCTCAAGTTCCAAAAAACCCTAAAGCCCCAACTTGGGGCCCTCCCTGGAAAGCCGTGTTGAGGATCGAAGATTTGGGGAGGCTTCATAGGTTTGGGTTTGGTTTTAAGGGTTTAGGCTTAGGTGTGAAAAGGGGCTTAGAGGTTTAGGGTTTAGGTTTTAGGGTAGGGGTTAAGGAGTGAAGTTAGGTGTTTAGAACTTTAGCTCAGGCATGTCGCGTGAGTTTTTAGACTAGGCTGGCTGCCGGAAGAAGGGAAACGATCCTGAAACAGGGACCTGTTAAGCATAAGAATACAGGGGCAATCCTGCCCGGTAACATCGGGGCCTTAATAATTAGAATAGGGGTTCCTTTAAAGGGGTCTATAAGGAATACTATAAGGGCTACTAGAAGGGTACGATGATATAGGGGTTTTAAAAATTACAATAGGGTTTTGGGGCCCATCATATTATAAATTGTAATTTTAAGATGGAACTCCCAAAATAGTGCTGGTAATTATTTCGGCCCCTAGAGTGAACCCTGAACCTGAATCCCACCATCCGTTACTCCGGAACAGAAAGCTTCCACCGCAAACCCTGGCCCCTCTAACCAATTATAAACTACCTCAACCGTGTTCTTGCTAGAATCCTCACAGGCCATGTCAGCAATCGCTATCCCCTTGTAGATCGTATCGCAAACCTTGAATTGATAAAGAAATTCTTTAGAACCCTAAAGCCTGACTCCCGGCCCGGCGTTCTTTGGTGTTGTTCTCGCCCTTTGACGGTTGACATGACAGGCTGTCACGCAGGTAACGGAAACGAAGTGCCTTCAGCCGTGCTTTGCGAACACTTTCGAAGCAACTACGAAGAAAACCAATGACCACCGCGGCAAATGCAGCCAATGACAACGGTACTGGCTCGTAACACTCTCCCACATCCACACCCCAAGATACCGCTAGCTGCCAACTTGCATCCTGAACCATACATGTCCTGTCCTTGTCCCCCCCCCCCAGGCTTATGGCTTGATAGCCTATAATTTTATCCTGCAGCCAGGGATCCGAAAAAGAGGGCTGCTTGAAGTAGCCCTTATATCAAACCTGTAGGCACCCTCTCCATGAGTTCAAGAAGACCCGCACATGAAACTTTGTTCTTATCAAAGCAACCGCCGAGGCTCACGCTCAATGCTCGCATGCTCAAGGTCATCTGGGCACAACACGGGATCCGGGCTGCTAAGGCACTTTCCGGGAGTTTCATTACTGAGGCTCTGTGCAAGTGTTTCAACAACAAACACTGCCGAAAACCCGGAGGAGGAGGATCCCTAGCCCAAACCACCAGCTTGGTAACAGATCACGATCCTCCAGCTCTGGCTTTTCCATGTTGTCCAAGCATCATCCCTCATGCAACCAAAGGTTCACCAAAGTGAGACACCACTAGCCAGAACTGGTGCAACAACAGACCCCAAAGCCTGAAGCAAGTTTGCTGAGCCCTGAAACCTTCAAAGCCTTAATCCCTCTTTTGGATTATTGAAAGACTCTGGGGGCAGTTCGGGACATAAATGCCCAAGGTTTTGGGGGTTCCTTATTACACTTATGGTATAATATACCCCCCCCAAACCCTGTTCTAATTATTAAGGCCCTTATGTTCTACCTAAAGCCTAAAACTGTCTAGGCCCAGGCTTCCTGGGCTTATGCCGGGCGGCCGAATAATTGCAGAGCCTGTTGCCAATCGCCTCCTTTCCTGGACTGAAGGAAGGATGAGCTTGGGGTTTGGGGGGCTTTTTTTGGAGCTCCTTTTTATGCCTGCCCTTTATGCCTGCCCATCGTCTATGCTTTTTGGTGTAGGGTTTGTGGACTTATCGTCTGGGCTTTTTGGTTAAGGGTTTGGGGACTTGCGGACCCTAAACCCGAACTTCCTTTAGCATCCTGGCTTGGGAAGTCAACCCTGCGTGCATGGTTTAGGGGTTCAAAATCCACCCAACAACCTTACACTACCTGGCCTTTGTGTGTGGGATCCGTGAAATGCGAGCCATTGGAGCCGCACGGTTTAATGTAGAAGCTTGAAGAAGAAGAAGCTAATAGTGTTTCTAAGGCATCCTGATGGCAATCATACTCTGATATACAATTCTGATGATCAAGGCCTGCATGGGTGCCGGTCCCAAGCTTCGGGGACTATGCCTGACACCATCCTGAAACCCTCTGCAGGGAGCCCCGAAGGGCTCCTTTGTTGGGGACAAGAGTGGGTGTCGAATAAAAACGTGCGACAGGACAAACGCTTCGAAGCACTCCTTCTTCTTGCTTTGGGAATGTACGTCTTTAAAACCGCGGTTCCAACTGCAACATACTGCAACCTTCAAGGCTCGTTGCTTGGAAAGACCACGAAGTTCAAAGAGGTTGGGGAGTTCGGCGCTTCAGGGGTTTTAGCCTTAGCCGCTCGCATGGCTAGGGATCCATGCCCGCAAGGGGGGCTGATTAGAAGACACACTTCTTGCCTCCTGCATGGCTCAGTACACGAAGCAGGGCAATAGGTCCATTACTCTGTGAATTCCATCACACATGTTCTTCAAGTGTGAATAACGGGAAGCTTTTAGGTTGAGGGCTTCTGGACCATGGCGTTCATAATCCTGGCCATCGCAAGACCAAAGGACACTTCTGGGGCCTCTCCTCTGCGCTTTCAGACAAGCGTCTCACAAACGCTGATGCTCGTATTGAAGCTGATCAAGTCCGGCTGAAGGTCTTCCTGCCCTGGACAGCTGATGCAGGACGTCCCCAAACAGCCCTTGACGTGGGGTTTCGGGTCTAGCGATTTGGGAGTTTCCGAAAATAGGGGCACCTTACTTGGGGGTCCTTATAATAGGGATCCTACTATTTAGGGTACTATATTAGGGTCCCCTATTTTCGGAAACTCCCATTTAGGTGTTTGGGCTTTCGGGTTTAGCGGTGCGGGGTTTACGAGAGAACGCAACAACTTCAACCCAAGAAGCCCCACACTCGGCTCCACGACTGGTACCCTAAGGCCCCAAAGTAGTTCCTTTTTGGGGTTCATATTTAGAATCCTATAAGGTAATCCCAAAAAGGAACTACTTTGGGGCCTTAGGGTAGTGACAAGCTTGAGAAAGTCGGTTCGGCGCCATGATTCCGAAAGATCCTCCGTACGCTGACTTAAGTCATGTCAGAGGGTACCAGGCAGGATTATGCGATCAAGTTCGATGGGGGACCTGATTCGGAACCCCCTGGCCCCTATCGCCCCCAAAAGAGTGCAGCCTGCAACAACTGAAGTTAGGATGGGCCTCAAACGAACGAGGAGCTCCTTGATCCGGCTCCTAATTACTCTCCTTGTCATCCCTGCACTCTAAACTCTCACCCTTAGCTGGTTGTCAGTAGGTGGCTGCTGTCGTTGTCATGACCATGTCGCTGCCGATACACTGCGGTCTAGCGCAACCTTACAACGCCGCCATCCCTACACTTAGGGCGTAGGGTCCCAGAGATTACTACAAGTACCTTTTGGGTCCCGGGGTTCAGGGTTCAGGGTGAAAAGCTTCATGTTTTTGAGCTTTGGGGTTTAGGGTTTAGGGTTTAGGGGTCTTGGGACTGACTATCCTTCACTTGCGCTGTCGGGATCAAGCTGAAACACCATGACTTTGCCACTTGCCCCTTTCTCAGCTGCTGCGTCTGGAGCAAACCTCTCAGAACACAAACCCTGAACCCTTTTTCCTGTTGGCTAAACCCTAAACCCTAACCCTGAACCCTAAACCCTCAAAAACTTCACGCCCGAAGCCCCACTTAAAAACCTGACTTTAAGGTCGTCCGGTGTGGGGCTGCAGGCTGAGATACCGCTTTTCTGCGGCACCCTAACTACATAGCTCAAGGCACTTGCAAACCTTTGATGGTATAGTCGCTGATCTGAAGCCGGCAAATGTAAGTCCTCATAAAGACAGAGATATCCAGCTAACATGCTTATGCTTATGTCCTTTTTGGGCACCCCTACCTTAGAGCCTCAGTGAACGCAAGTTCTCAGCACCGGGGAGCCTATTTCGGTGATGAGATGCAGTGCTCGCGTCCAGCTGGCGGTCCGGCCGCAACTTCCGATGGTCCTGATGATTTCGACTCGCACACTCCTCTTTTTTTAGTGCAGTGACGTCCTGTCGCCCGCCTCACTCGAGGAGTGCACTCGCTTTTTCAGCACTCACACGCACTCGCCTTTTAGGGTTTAGGGCTTAGGGGTGACACTCGCTCGACGCAGGCATCCTGACGATTTAAGTTCACCGGGTACAGGAACCTTGACTTCAGTTCCTAGCGTCAGGAACCAGGGTTGCAAAGTCCATATCCTGAACCCGGCATCTTGAAACAACTCTCCACCATGCGCTTCGTACCCGTTGCTCAACGCTGGAAATTCTCCATTTGGACTCTCGCAGCTCCATTTACCGTGCAGTAGATCACTTTGGAGGGGTCGGGAAACCTTGAAACAGCAAAAATTTCTGATGCCTTCCCAAGAGGCGTGTTGTATGTGACCAGGTCGGGGAGGATGCCGGCAGCCTCCATTTGCTGCCGGAGGACTCGCACCCTGAACCACGATGAAGGTCACAGGGAGTTTGGGGCTTCGGTTTGCACTCGGGCTGTAGGGCGCTTGAGGCTATTGTCTAAGTTTAGGATGTGGATGAAGGGCACCTTACAATTACATTCTCACGGCCCAAATTAACATATTGAGAGGCTGGCCAGAAGACATGGGCAGTTGAGGCCACGAGTACCACGTTCATGCTTCTCAGGGCTCCTCCTGTCGCTGACGTACAATCATGAATCCCTGCAGAAGGAGTGATCAACACAAGTGTATACAATGTGCAAGGTAAGGTAAGGCAAGGTAATGTAATTAGGGTCGTGCAAGATAGAAACACGTGATGTATGTCTGTCTGTGTGTGTATGTATGTATGTATGTATGTATGTATGTATGTATGTATGTATGTATGTATGTATGTACACACAAATACATACACACGTATACACACGTACACATGCGTATAGATACGCATACATAGGTAAACATGCGTATACATGTATACATACTTATACATACAAGTCTACATACATACATACGTACATACATACATACATACAGACATGCATACATACATACATACGCATTACACACAGTACATTCAGTACATACATTACATACATCACATACAATACATAGGTTACATACAATACATTACCTTATAACATTACATTACAATGATTACAATACAGTACAGTACAATACTATACATAAGTAAACACACAACCATACCTTTTTATCTACATATACACATTCGCATGTGTACACATATTGCTGACATGCAAGCACGCAAACACATTACAAATAGCTAATATTGTGCTGGTGCACCTGATGCCGGTATCAAGATGGCCCTCACAATCTACAGAACCAACATTGCATTGCTGCCTGTGCCATTGCCCGGCCCTGTCGCAGGCGCTCAGCACCTGAATCATCGAATCTGAGGTGCTTTAGCTAAACTTCCAAAAAATGGGTAGCGCCATCCCATTATACATCTTGGAATATTGAAGAATAGCTTTGCAAGTTTGGCTGCAGTTTCCGGCCAGCCTTGTTCGAATTGCCAAGGGCCCGTTGAAGAATAACTCGAGGGAGTCAGGGATGATTTCGGGCTCTGAACTACCCGACGCGATGATGCAATGCAGGGCTTAACGAGGCAAACGACATCCTAAACCCGAACCCTACAGGGCTTACACGGTCTAGGGACCAAGACCAGTAGAAGATGAGCCTCACTAGCCCAGACGACTTAGGGTCTAGGGTTCTCAGGGGGTTCAAGACTCTAGAAAGCATCATGGGGCTCTTGAAGCTTCTGCTTGCTGCATAAAGCAGCGTCAGACTGCAGCACCGACTGGGGCTCAAGCTGCATTGAAGGTAACAACATCTGCTAGGCGACGGGCGTAGATCTCCTTCTTGTGTGGGGTCTATCTACTGTCGTTGGAGGTTCATGGGTAGTTACAAGGGTTCCTTTAAGGATCCCTTTAAAGGGATCTATAAGGACTCCATGTAAGGGTGTAGGGTCTGGGGCCTCCTTGGAGGTTCATGGGTAGTTATAAGTAGGGATATAAGTAGGCAACTATACTTGTAACCCATATTGGGGGACTTATAACCCCACTTATAACTGCCCATGAACCTCCAAGTAGGGGCCTCAACAACCAGAATCTAGAATAGGATTGTGCAACATATGATGGTATAAGTCGACCAAGGAACCCTAAGGAATGATTGGTAGTTAATCAGGCTTATAGTACACCCTGAACTCAGGCACATTTTGAAGGGTAGTTTGCTTTGACGGTAAGGGGAAAAACAAGAAGATGACGTGCCCAAGACAGGGCCAGGTTCGATGGTTTTAGGAAGTTGGCGACAGAAGTGAATGTTGCGAATGAGGGCGTTTCGGGCGCCCGACTGCGGCGCCTGCAATGTGAATGGAAGCATTCGGCAGTTGAGCAGGTGAATGAACAGGTTTCATATGGCGGGCATGAGATAAGTAGGGCTAAAGCTCAGGGTTTCCGGAATTTTGAGGTTCAGGGGGCCTGCAAAACAGGATATCAGAGCATCGACACACTATATTGCAGAGCAGGGCTTGCATGTCACGAAAGCGAGCAGAACTCCAGTCACAACAAGCAGGCACACTCAATGCAGGTCTGAAGTAGAAGAGGGCTTTGGACCCAATATACTATATGTATAAAATAAGGAACCACCCAAATAGTATAGGTACATAGTTACTGGGGCCCCTTTATTAGGCGCCAGAGGAAAATGAGTGATGGCAGCTGATAGCAGACAGAACAGTGAGACTCGCTCATACTGTATAACACCACGAGCCTGATTAACATGTAATTTTTCAAACTAAATGGTGATGAGGGAGCCACGGCAAAGTAATGCTGGCGACAAGCGAGACTTTTTGTCAAAGGAATACAGGGAATCAGGCTGAGAAGAGTGATTGTGGTGCTCCTTTTGATGGCGGTGGCGGTGATGATGCTGATGTTCATGCGGGTGCGTATGGCATGGTGACTGTTGTTTGCTGATCCGCAGTATTATCATCCGTCGCTGAATATAGTAGCCACAACTGCAAACGCAGAAGCACCAACATCACAATCAGCAAAAAACATCACGGGCACCAGAACACGACTGGGAAATAACAACTGCCGCTAATTCGATCAAAAATGCAAAACAGCAAATGATAAAAGTAGTTCATCTGCGAGCTCCCATGCCGATGCTTAATTACAGAGACACGAGGCTCAGGGTTTCGGCTTTCCAAATGCTTGGGGTTTAGGGTTTAGGACATATGGCCACTGCCACATCCAAACCTAATTGCATAATTGCCGCTAAACCCAGCACACATCCCTGAACGTAGAGGTGGTCCACACTCCACAGCGGGTCTCGTGTCGCTACACAAACACTGCCTCGGCCATGTCGAACCTTTGAGCCCATACCCACAGGCTGCATGGTAGTTGCTTTTTGGGATTGCCTTACAGGGTTCCAACACCAACCCCAAAAAGGAACTACAACGGAGCCTACAGGGAACGAGAGATAAGACCGACCCGAAACCCGTTTTTGAGCCACGAGCTGGGGCCGGACGTCTGAAGAAGCATGACGTTGACGCAGGAGGCTGAAGGAAGCTGAAAGAAGGGAATCCGAAAGAGAGTGCGCAAAAAAAAGCCCTAAATCATGTTGAAGAAGGCTGAAGGAAGCTGAAAGAAGGGAATCCGAAAGAGAGCGCCCAAAAAAAACCCTAAACGAACAAGTCCTGGTAGATGGCCAGCGACCACGGCCACTTGCCAGCCCGACTGCACGCTGCGATGGCGACCTGTGCAACTTCCGGAGCTCTGGCGGGTTACCCAGAGACTCCAATGTCCCTTAGTTTGAAGCTTATCTCTTAGATTATAGTAGGATCCCTAATCTTAATTTAAGTGTATTCCTGATTTAAGGGATGTCCCTTAGTTTGAAGATTATCTCTTAGATTATAGTAGGGTCCCTAATATTTTAAGTGTATTCCTTAATTGTAAGGGATATTGGAGCCTCCGGGTATGATGGATGCTTTATGGGTCCAGGGTGCTGGGCGTTTAGGGTTGAGGTCATAATCATGATTGGGGAGGCTTATAGGGTTGTTGAGGGTCTTATAGGAGTATGGGAGAGGTTCTGGAATTTGGGTAACAGGACTTGCGACCCAAAAGCCGCGGAGGGAACATAATAGCAGATATCTTCGCGGCTAGAAGCAGCTGAAAGAGACCTGAAACCACACCTAATTCGTTTGGTTCGTCACTTGACTCGACTACAATCCAACACGCCGTTCCGAGCCTCCAAACTGCACGTAAATGCCAGTTGAGATGACTCTCCCGGAAGCTTCCCCCAATATGGGAGTCTCCGAAAATAGGGGACCCTAATATGGTACCCTAAATAGTAGGATCCTTATTATAAGGACCCCAAATAAGGTACCCCTATTTTTCGGAAACTCCCATATACTGTCGGGATCAACATCAAGCGGCTACGACTTTGGCAATCGAAAGTACGATACCTCACTCCATGACCCACCACAGTGCACTCCAGGATCCTAGCACGACGCACGTCCTGAAGCTTAACAAGCGCCCCTCAATCCAGAAACCTAACAGCACAGAAGCAAAAGACCCGAAACACCAAACCCAAGGCCCTAGCATTGGCAGAGACTTGGTCGAAGCGTTGCCGAAGATTTTCGAGTGCCCTGAGCCACCTCAAAGAAACTCCAAAAGGGTTCGTTAATGGATTGAACCAATCAGGGATCTAGAGGTGAATCACACGTGCGTAAGCGATCCTGACAGTGGTTTAACAAGAGTCAGTAGACTCAGGGTTTAGTTTATCAATGAAGGTCTTGAAAACAGTAGATGACACACACTTGAAGCCAACACACAGCAAGCTTGATTCAATGAGATTACTTGCTTCGGCGGACAGTGGACACCCTTCGATGCAATGAAACACGCAAAGACATGCACATTTTACAAACAAACCCAATAAATAAAGGGAGCCAGTAAAACACACAGCATGAACGCGCAGGTCAGGAGGGTTTCAGACAAGCCAGGGTCCCTTGGATCAACCCAAACAGAAGGATCCTCGTTGTCCAGCCTTAGATTCCTACCGGCGATTGTTTTGCACAGGGCTGTTCCGAGCACAACACCGAAGACTGGTACTCTGAAGATATTTGGTCTAATGTAGGAACCTGATTAAGAAACCTTGGGCCTTTGTTGGGGTTCCTTATATGAAGCCTACTATTTGGGGGTTACAGGCCTGGGTGTAGTACTACATAAGGACTACAGTACAAAAAACTCAGAGGTTACCTACTCTACTACTAAGTAGGGTGTCAGGACTTGATATCGGCGCCGAACAACTACGTAGGATCAGGGGCAGATTGACTTTGCATTGTGCAAAAGTAGTTTTTCAGCCTTCTGTACTGGGCTAGGTGTTGGGATATCGAGATATTGGATGGTATTGGGCTTTGGGGTCTTACGGTACTCGCACTACTTGATGTATTTGTACGATAAACTGATATCAATACAATATACCAGGCAACCACACAAAGATCTCCAGGAAACCTCGGAAGCAAACCCGGAAGCCCGAAGGCGAACACCTAACTCCCCACAAGTTTTGTTTATCCCAAACCCAGGCTGTTTCTTAGTGTTCGTCGAGTGCGATCTGGACACCAGGGCTCTGGCTCTTGCGATGCGAGGGCCATGAGACGCCATTTCGGATGGGTTGCAATAAAGAAGGGGGTTTAGGATTTCGGGTTTTAGGGCTTCAGGGATCTGGGGCCTGTGGGGGGGCCAGGAGCTGGAAGGGTTTCAGGGCGTTAATTGGAAGGTGCTTTAACTTTCAGCGGTTTCACGGTATTGGGATACTATAGGGGCCTTCATCGTTGGAACCAGATTTTGATACAATTAGTCCTTCCATGTGTTTAAATTAAGAACGCACCATAAGGAGTCAAATTAGTGATTACTCAGGCTTCCGCAACAAGATGTGCTGTTAACTCATACTCAGGTTAAGGTTAGCCACCAAAGTCACCCGCGGCTTGATTGCTTAATACCGGCCCGGTCAGACATGCATAATTGAGGCTTGTCCGCTCGATAATAGAGTAGCGACACCACCTGCACTCACTCGTGCTTCCCACCATCGACGCTCCCTTGCTTTGGCCGTCGTCGTCCCTGCTGCATAGGGATACCGGTTGATACTCCCTAAAAAACCTTGACACCTGAAGTCCCGAATTATGCTTAAACCTGGGGGGCCAAGCTAAGACCCCGGCCCACTGCGGGAACTTTTGCTGCAAATCCCTCAACCTCGAGACTAAGCCTTGTTAGCTTTTTGAGGCGGGGTGTTCTTAAAGAACAGGAATAGACTTTGAAGGGGTCCTTAGTATCCTATTGCTTATTGGGGCCATGCCATGTCGGTCATGTTAAATGCTGACAATGCAACACATCCCATTCTTTCCAAAGCCATACGGCACACCTACAGCCAAAGCCCAAAGCCTCGGGGTTTGCCCATGGCTGAAAATCTACCATGCTGTAACACCCTGCGCACAATCCAATGAACAAAAAAGGTTGCGGGAACGCGGGACAGCCAGAAACGTCAAACCCTGAACCACTGAGCGCATGAAGGGGTGTTTGCTATGCTATGCGTTTGGTGTCTCCCTTCTCCCCAGATTCCAAGCATTCATGCCACTGCCCGCCACCCTACCGCAAGCCTTAATCACAAGCCTAGCAGCCTAGAGCCTCGAATCGCGGCATCGCAGGGATGGGTGGCAAATTCTGAAGCCTGAGTGGAAGCTGAGGCACCCAGCCCTTGTGACCATGTTCGGCAGAGGGGAAGCGAGCCAAGACTGCACCCGCAGCACCGCAAAAGGAGGACGTTGATAGCGAGAAGTCCCAGGGAAGAGTATTGGCAAAGTCTTGCGGCCTCTCTTACACAGTACCTATACCCTTAAACACTAAAACCTAAATCCTAAACCCCGAAACCCTGTCCCCTAAAACCTAAACTGTCGACGTAGAGGTCCCTTTTCCTTGAACAGAGGGCTCCAACGAGGCCGGGGCATCCTGTTTGAGCTTGGCTCAGAGGAGATTGATAAACAGAGACGGGCGACTGGAAAGGGAGTTTCTCTTAAACTTGAGAATGTAGGATATACAGAGTTGTGTAGGGTGTACAGCGTAAGTGGGGTTCTTACAGTTGTTTAAAGTTCGGGTGCGTCCTTTATCTAACGGCGCGTCTCGAAGGTTATTTTCGGCACGGGTTCAGGAGTGTCTATATAGAGGCGATGAGAGGTGTCGGCCCATGTACATTTTGGTGCATCTTTAATAAGGAACCCTCAGATTGAATATTCATAATTTTCAATGTTATTCAGGCTTCATCAATGGCACAAGATCCTACGGTTTAACGTTCTGTACGAGGGTCCCTTGTTCTGAAACTCCCAAGGAAAGGATGAGAAATTGCAGGGCCCGATTACACACAGTCAAAACAAATCATGTGCTATCGACCTATCTACCTATCTTTAGAAATCTATCTACATAGGTATTTACATACACAGACATCTAAACAGTGATTTCCTCGTCTAGACATGCAGCTCCCTGCAATCTGTTGGCTGGAAGCCAAATGGGTCTGGTAAGACTGTAGATCGTCATTGTAGGCTGTTTTGAAGTTTAGCATTCAGAGATCTGATCCCCAAAGATCTGGAGACCCTATTCCCTTCTAAAGCTTGTGTGCTGCCCCGACACTGTAACAGTCCATATTCAGCGACATATGATGGGCTATATAGAACTACATACATTATAAATACTATCGAACTGCTACAGGGTGGGGACAGTGTCCTATCTAAAGCCGCTAAAGCCCATAAGCTGGACCCCTTTTGGCATCCTATGATTCGAGGGACATGGTGGCCCTCAGCGTAGAGCAACATGTCCATTCGGATCCCACTGCTCTTGGCAGTTTCTGAATACCGGATGCTCCAAACATCCCCCACTTGCGCGGGGCCATGGTTAAGGATTTCTACTACACTTGAGGGATATACCTGGTATACTGGCATACCCCTGCAATTTGAGGGGCTTTGGATGCGCGGCTAAAGGTATGCACGGGCACATCTGCCCTACATTGCGGCCGCGAGCTGTAAGTTATGAGTGAAGAGTGTTTTTGCCTGCTCACTGGGATGGCAACAGTACTGACAGTACTGTGGCGCAGCCACAGTGGGAAAATGCTTTCGGAAGCCCGCTATAAGTATAATATCACGGGCCTCACAGCCCTGTTCTAACTATTGGGGCCCCCACTTCGAGGTTCACGGGTAGTTATAAGTAGGGTTATAAGTAGGGTAACTATGCTTATAACCCATATTAGGGGACTTATAACCCCACTTATAACTACCCATGAACCTCCGAGTAGGCCCTAAACCCTATACCCCTATAGAACCCCTAGAGATCCCTTTAAAGGGACCCTTAAAGGAACCCTTATAACTACCCATGAACCTCCAAGTAGAGTACCCCAACATGGGAGTTTCCGAAAATTAGGGGCACCTTATTTGGGGCTCTTATAATAAGGATCCTATTAAATAGGGTGCTATATTAGGCTCCCCCATTTTCGGAAACCCCCCAAAATACTATGGAGCCTATAGAATCCCTATAGATCCCTTTAAAGGGACCCTTAAAGGAACTCTTATAACTACCCATGAACCTCCAAAGTACCCACCTACTGCTGGAGCTCTGGCACCATGACTTCACACCCGGGACTCCAAGACCTCTGAACTCAGCCCTCCGGCTGATGATATAAGGCTACCTTTACGGGGCTCCTTTAAGGGATCTATAGGGGTACCTTTAAGGGCTTCCTTTAAGGGATCTATAGGGTTTTAGGGTTTAGGGTTGATGATAGTATAAATCCTGCATTACCTTAGGGACCCTTAGCTGTGGGAATTATGGTCTATTCCTTATTATGGGTAATGCAGGATTTATGTCATCAACCGGTTGATGATGCAAATCCTGCACTACCCATAATAAGGAGTATACCATAATTCCCATAGCTTAGGATCCTTGAGGCAATGCAGGATTTACATCATCAACCGTATGACTTGCCCTCAGGGGCCGGATGCCCAAATGGTCCATACCTTAACCTCAAAAAAAAATATATATATATATATATATATATACTCCTATATGAGCACATGGACCCTTAGGGTTACACTATAGAGGGGTTCTCAGCATGATTTCAAGTGGTTGTCCTTGAGAAGTCGAGCTGGTAGGAGTCCCAGGGCAGGTATGGATATTGTAGTGCAAAAAACTTGACTCATTATAGGGACCCTTTTAAGGTAGGGGCCCTTAATGCCCATCAGAAGGACCTAATAAGACCCATTTAAGCAAAATACAGTCCCTTGCCCCCTCCCCCCCTAAGGCCTATGGGTCCCTGTGACCGACCATCTCCCGACCCAAAGCATCTCGATGTTTGCTCATCTTGCAACTTCTCCTTCCTACCAGTGCATATGCTTTTCCTTCTGCAATACAGCAATCTACAGCATGGCATATAGTCATGTAGGTCATCCTGCTACAACTACGTAAAACGAAGCGATTGTCGTGGAGACCTGCTCACGTTACGAAGTGTTTGTGTTAGCGCGCTTTCATCTAGCCTTCAGACAGGAATCTTTTGATCGCAAGTTTTACATCGAGACACCGACACATGCAACAACGTAGTTCATGCTGCATTGGGGGCTTCTGGCGATCTTATGACACCCTTCGCGTTGAAAAGTGATTGAAAACTCTGAAGTCCGCCGCCAGATAGCCAAACAAGCAGGCGAGCTGCACCACACCATATCAACGATGCCCCGACACTGTGATTGGATGCCCACCGTGCTGCATAGACACCAGACAATGTCACCAAGAGGTATAGAAGGAACAAAACCAGAGACTGTGCCATCGAGCAGAAGCTTCTTTCTGCCGATGGGCACCGGTGGCAAAGGAGCAGCAAGAACCTTGGTCGCAGGGCGGGTAAAATAATTTGGGCCTTCATAATTAGAATAGGGTTTTGGGACCCATTATACTCCAAGTATAATAAGGAACCCGACAAAATCCAAAACTCTCTTCTCATTATCTACTATAGATCCCCTATAGACCCCTGACAGCAACCCCCCAAACTAGTATTGGTAATCATTTCGGCCCCTATAGTACACTGAGGGCCATTTTCTTCGGGCCGGCCGAACTGAAACGTTCCGTGCGTGTTGTGGCCCAATCGATACCTAATCAATCTGTGTAAACAGACTCGGTTTACACTCTCGCAACTCGAACTCGCCAGACGAGGTCTCTGTGTTCGGGTGCACAGCTAACTCAACTACTCTACTCTACTTCGCTTGCAGACTCGGTTTTGGGTTCAGGGTGTACAATCTAAGTAATATAGGGGCCTACTTAATTGCCAATGCTATTGCGGGGGTTCCTTAACATGGTTACAGCATAATGTACCCCAAAACCCGTCCAATTAGAAACGGCCCCTACATTAAACCGACTAAGAGTATGGCCAACAGAAGCGACGCCAGAGGACAAGGCAGAATGTCTACATCCTGAAGGCTGCAGTTGATCGATCGTCAGTTGCATGAATCTTCTACTCCATGGCTTCAACATGATCCTACGGACTTGTGCGTTAAGGTTTCAAGTGCCTAGCATATGCTCTCATCCCGACTATGATGCATAGAAACATACATATGAATATACCTATGGCATGGCAAATAAGCACACACACACATCTATATACGTATACATATACATGTATGTATATGTGTATATATATATAGATAGATATGAGTCATTCAAGTGTGTACATGTATATACATGTATATATAATTATACATATTTAAAGATATATTTCTATGTATGTGTATATGAAAATGTATACAGTTATGTTTATATATACATATGTATATATATATATATATGCATACACATACACATATACATATACATAACGTATACTTTTATACAAGTTCATATACACATGTACAACGTAATACAGCGGAGGCACTGCATGGTAAAGAGCCACCAAAAGGTGAAGAGGCCCAGCGTCATGGCAAAGCCATACGCCAAGATGGCGTAGAGGGGGGCGTCCCCTCTCACCAAGGCGGCCAGCGCATCCGTTCCTGCATTCGGCTTACATGGGAGTTTCCGAATAGGGGATCCTAATCTACAAACTGATCCCAGACAGATAAAACAAAATCTGAGGTTTTGGCTAGAACTTTCAGGCTTCGCGGGTCAGAAGACCCAGTAAGTCTAGAGCCTACCGATGGCTCCTTCTCAGAACTGTAGAGTTAATGTTTCGGGCAGGGTGTAGGGCTGTTCGGTTCTACGCAAGGCCTACAAGCCCAAAATCCAACATCTGCATCACGACAGCTGGCCTAGGCTAATCCACGGGGTCGAAATCAGCACGCCGTAGTACCATGGCAGGCTTGTGCCCACATGGTCTTTTAGCAGCTCGTCACGAAGTGGGCCGCGAACATGGGCGGTGAAGGCGTCTAGACTGCCTGAAATTGAAAGAGGCAGGTATAGTGCAGCAAAGTATAGCATGTTGTAGTCCGTCACGTCATATTGCAGTTTTGTATATCGCCACACAGTATCAGCCGGTGTATTAAGGGAGGAGCAGGGCCCGAACGGGGACCCTAGGCGTGAAGGAGCCCGTTCCTTCCTAGGAAGCCGGTGTAGAAAGCCTTGCCGAAACTTTAACACACCAAACCCTACTTGGAGGGTCATGGCTAGCCATAAGTAGGGTTACAACTCGGGTAACTATATTTATGACCCATATCAGAGGACCTATAACCCCACTTATAACTACCGATGAACCTCCAAGTAAAGCTGCAGTCACCTAAACAGCAGGTTACAAACCACATATGATGTACCCCAATAAACTACTATTTGGAAACTGGAGCCCTAGGGAAAACCACTGAAATTGCCCAAAATGCGACGCACACCAAAAACGCCAACCACATATCCTGAACCCAACAATACGGAAAAAATGGCCACACGCGCCCTTAAACAAAAGAGAGCTGGACTCGACTGAACCGTAGCTTAGCTACCGTACCACTTCCGGATGGCGTTGTAGATGAACTCCTTGTCCTTCGCTGGTGAGTTCCCTGGACCAAAAAAATCAACATTCGCAACTATGCTAGGAAAGTACGAACATACAAATTCCAACCCTAAACCTTTTCTAACCAAAGCTGGACTCTGCGTACGGTGTGTGCGGGTGTATACATGTATACATAAGTATAAGTATATATATATATATATATATATATATATATACATATACATATACATATACATATACATATACATAATGCATGTAAAAAATAAAGTGCATATACACATATGTATATACACATCTCACACGAATCCTAAAGCTTAAACGTGAGGATCGGAGGCCAATCTGCAACTCGCATCCGACAGTTCGAAGCTCGCCAAGGCCAAGAAGACCTGATTAATACGGGGCCAGAAATACTTAGAAAGGGATTCTGGGGGGCCTTAGACACGTGAAATAGGGTTCCGGGGCGGCTCATTCATTCAAAATGGGGTCCTAGGGTAAGTAAATGACAATACGGCAACCGTAGGGACTAGTATGGGCAAACAGTTCAGGCTTGCGTCTTATGTTCCGGGAAATTTCAAACGCAGTTTGGTGGCTCTGTGTTCGATTAGGGTTCAGGGATTGAGGGGTTCAGGGTTGGGGAAAGGTGGGGGTGTGTTTGGGGGCGTAGTAGACTTTCCTATTTTTGAACTCCCACATTGGAATTCCGATACCTCGGAATCAAGTTGAATACATGCCCCCTGCAACGAACGGTCACTCCTTGCAGGTGCTTATGCATCGCTCCCTTAAGATTGGGCTGTAACAAGCCGTAAACCATTTTGTTTGGCATCCAGCCTGCAACTGCCAATGCTGTGAACCAGGTGAAGAGCAAAGCTTCACTGCCATTCATCAGGTACGACTTCAAAACCCTAATCCCAGTAGATACGCTTAAGTCGAAAACCCTAACCCCTTATTCACCCGAAACCCTTCAGATTGGAATTGCGAAGCTCTTCACATGGGGACTGCTCTCGGCTTGTTCAGTCAAAACTAAAATGGGATTCCATATTGGTCCTAATTGTTGAAACAGGGTCCCTGTATATAAGGCTTCCTCAATGTGTTACCATAAGGGTTCTGCATCGCAGAGGCCTTGATGATTAGAATGTGTTTGTTTAAGCATATCCTACTGTATTCACAATAGGGAAACGTCAGGAAGAGTTTTGCTAATGACCCGAGCTTCTATCGTACCCCCTGAACCCTACCTCCAACGGTTACCGGTTCGATCTGGAAAAGAAAACCCAAGGGTTTTGGACTCGCCAAGAAACCCAGGAACATTCCCCTTGCCACTACACTGAATTCTGTTAAGGACTTGATTTTAAGCTACCAAGAATAAAGACACCATATTCCACGGTTTCATGACGCACCTGCCGCTTCCGGGCCAAGTTCTGCCGCAGGAGGTGGAAGACTGCGAGAAGTGGGAGCAGTGCAACGACAAGAAGAGCTGTGCCGCCTCATTTAGGATCCGGTGTTCAGGGTTCAGTTTAGGGTTTATATAGGGCAGGGTTCAGGGTGCCGGATTTAGATGGACACTTCTGAGAGGGAAGGTCTTGAAACCCGGCATGTCGGACTGTGTTTGCCAGGTGCCTAGAAACGAAAGGAGAGTTGCATTCACTGGGGGCTTGCGAGGCTGAACTTGTTCGGTGGATGTCCAACGAAGCCCGCACAAACTGGCGGATCCGTGGATGCGCAGGCATGCGCCTTCCCCTCAACCCAACAAACACTTTACGGACAAGTAAGCTGAAAGACAAGTCATGTCCTCAACTGGAAAGTGCAAGTGCCTATACTCTCCATGGCAGTTCCTTTTAGTATAGTGAACCCATTTTATACTATGGGGTCCTAACTTTATAAAACTGGTTGACCAAGAAAGGAACTATATACAATGGAGACTACAGCTAGCTAGAGAAGAGCGGCCACCGGATTCGTATGCTTGCACCTTTCGACTTGCCATGTGTCTTGAGTCTATAGGGTTCAGGACTTAAACGAGTTCAGGTCTTAAGCAGAAGTGGGCTCTGTCTCTGCCAGGTCAGGAGATACTAGGTGCTGCATCAACCCGTCCCCATCACAACAGAGCTGTGACCACAAAAGCCGCATGATCCGGCCAGATGGAATCGAGATAGGGGTTTAGGGATGTTCAGGGCTTTGTTGCATCCCTTGTCGATGTGTGCTCTACGGTGACGATGATTGAACTCCGAGCCCGTGGGGCCCTGGCGTACAACGGCAGTTTACGGTTTAGGAACCCTGCACCCTAAAACGTCACAAACTTCACACCCCCATTGCGAATGTCCTTACGACCCTCAGCTGGTGAAGCCGGAAAGCCACCCACCACCTTTCTCAAAACACCCTCTCCAACACCCTAAACCGACAAGCCCCTAAATCCCGAAGCCGCGGACCCTAAATCCTAAACTAAACCCTCACCCCTGATACCTTCAGCCTCCAAGTCCTGCAGAATTGCAGAAGCTGGAGCGAAATCCCTAATTGTTGTTTGATAATGTAATAAACCCACTGCTAAAGCCGAAGAGTCTCTCTCTTAAAGCCGACTAAATCTGGCTTCGAGTTGCGAAAGTCCGTGAGGAAGCCCGCAATGTAGAGGATAATGGCCAATGTGCCTCCGAGCCAGAGGACGGCCACACCGAGCTCCACAAACCTTTCGGCTCGTTAGGCTTATGGGGTTTAGTAGGGTTGCTCAAAGAATCGCTGAAGGTGACACGAAGGGCTGCCATAACGGCCATTTAGTGTAGGATTCTACTGGACAAGGGGCTGGTGATACTACGAAGGTCCTCTACTCTTGTCTACATATCTTGTCTTGGGTAGACTGTTACATATACTAAGGCTACAATTAAGGGCCTAATATATCTATGTACTATATTATGAATATTAACAACTGTTACTGAGAGGGGGCAGTACCCAAATCTTGTCTTTTGAGCCCAGATTGAGTTTCATGGACCCCTGCTGCACGAGTGACATAGATTTCGGGAACTCGAAAAGGAACCCTGGTTTAGAGAAATATGGGAGTTTCCGAAAATTTGGGGTACCTTATTTGGGGTCCTTATAATAAGGATCCTACTATTTAGGGTACTATATTAGGGTCCCCTATATTCGGAATCTCCCATATCTAACTGCCTGGCGCACAACTCACATCCGGGATGCCAGCCGATGACGCGATTTCAGTTCTTGATGGTTGAAGGCTTAGACCGGGCTCTGGTACAGCCATGTCAGGGGATATGGGAGTTTCCGGAAATAGGGGGCCCTAATATAGTACCCTAAGTAGTAGGATCCTTATTATTATAAGGACCCCAGAATAAGGTACCCTAATTTTCGGAAACTCCCATATAGCACAATGGTCCATGGTTGGAGGATCGCGGGTTGCTTAGCAACACGGCTAAGCAGCACATACCTGTCACTTGGTGGAGTTGCCAAGCTTTGCTGCTGATCTAGATTTTTCCTGAAACCCTAAACCCCAGGCACAAAAAGCGTCAACTTGGGTCAGGCTTCATCAAGTCTTTTAACCCGGCAGCTGCCTATCGCAGTCAGCCACTAACCCAACAACATAGGGCGAAAGCAAACCAGCAAGCAACCTGGTGGCAAGATTTGGGATCAAGGGTTAGATTAGGATCTATGAACATCTTCCTCTATGCTCATGCTGTAGTCTTACTATGCATGATGGAGACATGCTTGCAGCTACCATGGTCAAAATGTGTGCGTGATGGCTCATGCGCAGATATAAACTGACTGGCGCCACACAAGCTTGGAACTCCAATGTAAAGCGCAGCATCATTCTGGCTTATGCGATGTGACTATGCATGTGTATACAGTACCCAAACCCTGAACGCTCTATCGCTCTCTCTGTCTCTCTCTCTCTCTCTCTCTCTCTCTCTCTCTCTCTCTCTCTCTCTCTCTCTCTCTCACTTGTAAATGACAAAATCTTCTATGTGGAAATAGCCAAATAGATAGCTAGACTTACGGATGGACGGAGAGACATAGAGAGACATAGAGACTGATCGATACCCATAGGCCCCAAAGTAGCTCCTTTTTGGGATTACCAAATAGGATTCTAAATACGAACCCCAGAAAATAAACTACTTTGGGGCCTTAGGGTATAGTACCCTAAATAGTAGGATCCTTATTATAAGGACCCCAGAATAAGGTACCCCCCAAATTTTCGGAAACTCCCATGTTTCAACTGGTGCCGTCGGAGGAGCAACGGAGCGAAACGGATCCTGCAGACTGGCGCTACCACAGCCGGGCTCAGGGTTTAAGGGTTAAGGGTTTAAGGGTTTAGGGTTTAGGGTTTATGGGTTAAGGGTTTCGGCGCTCACACTCGGACAATCCAGGCGAGGCATATGAGTCAATGAGTCGGAGTCTGCAAAGTGAGACGATACTAAGAGGCTTCGTCACGACGCTTTCAGCAACAAGTTATTTCAACACATAAAGTGACTATGCCTGTCGACGCAACCTCTCCCCGGAATCCCCTGGCCATAAGCAGTGGACAACTTGAGATTCCGAGGTGAAGAGACGAGGCAGATCGCTTGGGGCGGGTATAGGGAGAATGAAGCCCTACAGTGTAGATAACGAGCTCGAATGAGCCGGGTGGACTCAGGCAGTGCGATCTGTGTGCGGAAGCATGATTTCCAAGGGTTTTAGGGTTTTAGGGTTTAGGGGTGTAGGGTTTAAGGGTTTAGGGTTTAAGGGTTTAGGGTTTAGGGTTTATGGAATGCCCAACCCTGCATTGCTGCTTTGACTCTGCAACTCGTACATGTACAAATGCGGGAACTTTTCCTCTGCTTTGTTGTCGGCATGTGGGTCGGTGTGCGTGCATGTGCTTGTCTTGGGGCTGGGTGGGTTGGATAGATTGGCAGACTAAGCCCCCGGAAACATGTTGAATTCGTGCCGCGACGCTTCTGGAATCAAGGGGCCGTTCCCCGGAATGCCAAGTGCTGCCTCTAGCACATCATAGACCGTAGCACCTGTTAAGATATTGTACTTAGCAGCCAAGCCCTTTAACCCGAATGTCGCATACCCGAGTTCATGCCCCGAAGATATCCAGGGCAGCAACTGTATGCGACCCAGGAGCATCAAGTTACGTAAGGGTTCTATGATACGGGGCCACAGTAAATAGAATAGGGTCTGAGGCATGGTATAGTACAGTATTGCAGTATAGTATCTATAGCGCTGCATCGTAGCGTATAGATGGCATAGCATAGCTCAGCCAGTCATAGGACATAGCAGAACATTCGGGATGGATGCGTGCATTCAGGCTGAAATACATCACAGGCTGCGCCATAGGCCCTACAACAACCCTACATACCCTTGAAGCGATCGAACCTTGAGAGAAACAGTCGGAACAGTCCTGCCGGTCGGGTTGGCCGTGCGGAAGGCAGCTAGTTCAAAAACGCACCATAACCTCTGCGTGGTTGGCTGAAAGTTTGCGGGTTGAGGCTGGTGAGTATTTGATGTATGAGATTCTGAGCTCGCAACTCGTAGCTGGCATTTTTGCTAGTACTTAACTGTAGACTGTAGACATTCACGGGCGATCATGCTGCTTCTACTCTGTTGCTGCTGCCGGTGCAAAAACCCGACGGCTGAGGGTTCACTTCAAGGCTAAGCAGACCCAAAGCGTCAAAAGTCCTTGAACAGAGAGATAATAATACAAGCCGCCAACATAGCTCCTCATCCGGAAACGCTAGCTAGCTTAAACCCCAACTCGTAGCCCGCGTGTTCCTGCAAGTATTTCGGATCCCGTGCGAGAGAGAGAATGGTTTTAAGACCCGCTGCCTGGAGAGATAAGGTCCGGAATAAAGGATTCTCATTTCCTTGGACCGGCAGAGCCAAAAAAAAGGCAGTCGCTTCCCCATTCCAAAGACCTATCGAAGGTTATTCTTGGCAACTTTGCTTGAGCTCTTGAACCCTGAGCCCTTGCCCTAGCCCCTATACCCTGAAGACTCTGAGCCAAGAGCAGGGTAATATAGGGGCCTGAACACTTAGAAGGGAGCACTGGGGTAGTTTAATTATGCTATACTTTTAATAAGGAACCCCTTAAATGGTATAGGGTGCTTATTTTGGCCCCTATACTACAGATCCAGAACGACAGGAACAACTGTGCCAATGCCCCCGCGTCTCTTTGGAAGCACTCAGGAAGCCGCCAAGCCCTGAGCTCTATCGTGCTTTTGGGGTGTAGGGTACTACTATTCCTCATTTTTGCGGCTCTTACTATTGGTATATACTATTTTTGCTCGTCTATTTTTTATGGGTCTAGGGCTTGTGTCTGTTGTTTTGAGCTTGGCTTTTACTGCTGGGTTTGGGTGAGATTTCATATTAGCTTTGCTGCAGGGGGGTTTTGCCTTCAGACGGATTGCACATACCTCCGCGTGTGGTACCCATGACTGTGCTCCCACATCCCTTTTCTCTAAACCATACATGCAGTCCAACAGCAGCAAACTAAAACAAGTTGATTTCCAGAGCCTGGAGGCCATAGATTCCTTGCTGCATGATCTTGGCATTGCATTGGTGGATGCTGACCACATCGAGGAAACAGGATTGCTTCTTGCGGCCCATGCCCATGTCGGGAATGTAAGGAACCAGGAAGAAAGTGAGGACCGACACCGGCATGGCCACAAGCATCCCAAGGCCACTGAAGGGGCACTTCGCATCGAAACCTTGTACTTCGAAGCTGACAGTGCCCAGCACCGGCGCAAGGCGTAAACAGCATAGGAGCTCCAAAACCACGAGGAGAAAAAGCCATGATAGTAGAGCATAGCTCCAGCCCTGCTGAAAGGACAGGGAGAGGTACCTCGACGGAAGTCCTTATAATAGTATACTTCTCGCTCTATTGCTAGTAGTATGTCGTATATTTCTACGAGTACTGTTTTATGGTTGTGATCATTGCTACTTTTCATAGTTTTTCATTAACAGTAGATTGTTGAGAAAATCGTTAATGCTATTATTCCCAAATATTATTAGTATTGTTAATATTGGTACTATTCGTATTCTCAGTATTATTAGTAATATCATTATGAGGAGGCTCCTCTCTTCGTCACGGGGCTTCTTCAGGCATTCAACAACTCCGAAACCCTGCAGAACACGCCTTTGCGACGCTCTGCCGACAAGCCAAGTATACATCCTCCCAACCCAACAAAAATACATCCTAAACCCTATAAACCCTAAACCCCTTTTTGAAACCTTAAACGTGTAGAAGCCAGTGCTAAGCCACAGACAGTGGGGCACCCTCCGCAAGCAGGGAGAGTGGTTTGCCGATGGGATATTTCGGGCTTGGGCATTAGGTAATTATCAGACAGTCAAAAATATTCCGGATAGTGGACTTCCAACATCCTCTGGTAGCCCACGTGTGCGACAGGAAAATGTCGAAGTAGTCGACCTGGACAAGGCCGTGTATGAGAGGTGTTTTGCCGACACTTTCAAGGGACCAAGAAGACACAACGAAAGCGAACTCATGATCATAATTTCGCAGAACGAACTACAAGCAGCAAACATCACGATTGAGGGCATTTGCTTTACAGTAAACTAAACTACAGTGAGACCTCGCAGAAACGGCAAGAATAGCCGATGTGGTTGCGGCCTAGGTCTTAACTTAAGGCTTGAGACCTCGGGGCAGCTCCACACCCAAACCTAAGTGAAGGGATATTGTGAAGGGCCAGTGAAGTGTGCATCTATTTTCTTGCTAGGATGGTCTTAGACCGCCCGCTCCAGCTCAGCTTTGCAGCCGATGGTGCCGAAAGACATCCAGCTTGGTGACTACATGCACGTTAAATACCGGCCTATCCAGATTCCAAGGGGCACTGGAGGTTCACACCTGCTGTGGTACATGATGCTGTGGTTGAACATACTGCAGAGTACTGTTAGATATTAGGGAATGCTCTGGTACATTGTGAATGGTGTTTTGCCCCCAGCATTGCTGAACTAGTCACTAGGCAGGGCCTAAGGCACATCCCAGAGAATTGCATAGCACTACAATCTCGCCTCGGGCATTCGCCTTCCCCTAACATGATTTTGGCTTGCTTAGCTTTACAACGACCCGAAAGAACCAGTCATTGGCTAAACTGAATGCAACGGTAAACTCCTTTGCCGGTTATGCCAAAATCCTGAACAAGCAAGCCAGCCTTAACAAACCCGAAAACTCAACATGGTTAACCCTTGACCCTAACCCCGGTGGCCCGCAAAGTCCTGAATACCCCTTGCACAGCCCCCCCCCGTCCCCAAGACCTGTCGCGAACGTGACCAAAGTCCAGCTTTCTCCTGTTTAGAACTTCCGGAATCAAAGCCTCAAGGCTTCAAGGGCTCCGATTCAAAAGGATTTGATGTTTTTGTCCCCTGCATAGCGGATTTCGAGTTCAGGGTTTAGGGTTCCGGGATTCACGTATTGCACTGCAGGGTTTCAGCCAATGAGTCTAGAGTCTAGAGCTTGGAGAAGGGGATGGCAAGAAGACGGTGGCTTGCAGAAGTGAAACGGTCTGCCAGAACACTTCTTCGGCACCTACATCTGACCTACTGCTGCCACTGCTACTGCCACTCCGCTGCCACTGCGATACTCATGATACTCCTGCTGCGACTACGACAACAACCAAGACTACGACTGCGACGACGACTACTAGAACCAGTAGAACTAGGAGTTAGAAGAACGACGTAGTACAGTACTACGGTTGATAATATATATTCCCGCATTACCCATAATAAGGAATATGCCATAATTCCCATAGTTTAGGGTCCTTAAGGTAATGCAGGATTTCTATCATCGTAGCGGTATGAGTGCATAGGAGATCGCGGCTCAAAATGCGAGACCCGGGAGTCGCCCTGCAGGCGATACAAAGAAGTATTGTCGTCAGCTCTAGGCCCTTAGGGTCTAGGGTTTTGGTTTAAGGTTTTAAGGTTGAGGTATAGGGTTTAGGTTTAGGTTTTAGTTTTAGGATTTAGGGTTTGGGGTTTAGCAGGGTTTAGGCTACTGAAGCAATGCTCAACAGGCATTTTCCCTCAACAGGCATTGACACAAGAGATGCTTAGAGCTTGCTCAACCCTCACGGTGTGCGCTTCGGGCACTATTGTGTAGTACACACCCCGGGCAACTATAAGTCATGACTCCGCCCCTTCCCAGTGGCCTTGCAAGGGCCTGTACTTCCACATACTCTGAGATGCCGCACCCTGAAAGCCGGCAGATCCGATCCCTCAACCCTACTTGGAGGTTCATGGCTAGATACAAGTGTGGTTATAAGTCCCGTAATGTGGTTTATACGTGTAGTTACCCTAGATACAACCCTACTTATCACTACCCATGAACCTTCAAGTAAACCCTGGAGCCCAAGTCCTTCTCCGGTAAGTCGATGGGGGATTTTCGCCACAGTCGCCCTCCGCGACGCAGAGATTCCTTTATGGAGATGCCTCCGGAACAACATGACATTCAGGCATGTGACTTGCACCCATCAGTACATAAGGTGTGAAGAAGATTGCGCCCGAGCGACCGACGTCGTCTAGGAAAGGTTGAGCCGAAAAAAGCTGTCCTCCCGCTTCGCACAGGACTGCAGGGACGAATCTAGAGAATGAATGAACATGCCCCAGCTCTAGGCGCCAACCTCCAGCAACAAAACAATAACAACAAATATTATGGCCTGCCTCAAGCCAATAAGCCATCATAATACAGTTAGCTCGCATTAGATGCATCCCCAGAATCCAAAGACGGGCAAGTCTTTCTGTCAGCTCTAAACTACGAAGATCACCGGACAGGCGCTTGCCCCCCTGACCACGGTAATATCCCTCCTTTCATGTCTATATAGAACGAGCCCTTCGAGGTTCTCGAAATTACTCATAACAAGGAAGGAACCCTACTACTCAGGCTTCTACATCCTCAACAAGTTTTGTCGGTGTTGTACTGGCTTCAGGCGTTAATGCGCGATACGGCACTGCCATGTCTTCAGTATCAACAAAATACTCAGGCTTCTAAGGAGGCAGGAACAAGTGGGATACAACGGACAGTAACCTACAGGCCGTACCGATTTGGACCAGAGTGGGGGTCGGGAAACGCATAATTGTACCCAAGCCCTTCTACACCTGGACTATGCATATGCCAGGAACCGAGGCGCCGACTGTGCCCTAAACCCTAAACCCTAAGCCGGATTCAACATAGCATTATCTACATATTCAAGACCTCACATTACCAGCGTGAGCTTTGATGTCTTGGTGCAGCCGCACCGCCGAAGCAGCAGGAGGTCTAGGATGCCGTTTCTATCAAGCCACCACGGGCATGAATCACATGCGGCTATAGTTTCATCATCTAGCCTGAAGAGCTCGCATCCTAAACATTCCTGACGGTCCTGACGATCCATTACCCAGATCCTACCCCGGCATCTACAAACCCCACTTGGAGGTTCATGGGTACTTATAAGTAGGATTCTAAGTAAGGCAACTATGCTTATAACCCATATTAGGGGACGTATAACCCCACTTATAACTACCCTAAACCCTAATCCTTAAATCCTAAATCCCCATAGGACTCTTTAAAGGGACCCTTAAAGGAACCCCTAAAAACCCCACTTATAACTACCCATGAACCTCCAAGTACAAGTTTCTCAAAGCCCTCAACCAGGAAGCCGAACCACCAAGTCCTAGAAAGCCTCAATCAAGTTACCGGCTCTGCAAGACGATCCTCAAAGCTGGATGTTAAAGCCTACTTAGGATTTCCTAACATTCCTTGTATACGTGTTTTTGTGTACTGTATGTGTATACTATGTGTATTTGTATACAGTATCATGTGCCCTCCCGTGAAAACCCATGTTAATCAATCATTCTCATCATTCAGGCACCTACTTTAAGTCCTAAGTGGAGCTCCTGGCCGGCTTTTTTGGGGTAATATAGGGGCCTTCATAATTAAAATGAGGTTTTGGGGGCCCAGTATACTATAATACGGAGCCCCCAAAATACTGAAGAAAATTATTAAGGCCCCGGTAGCATAGCACCCTTATGGTCTCCCTTATAGTAGCCCATATAGACCCCTTTAAACGAAACCTGGATGCCTCGCATCAACTCGGCGCTTCTCAGGCTGAGGATTTTGTCGATGCCGGGGCGTGAGGTGGTCGATGCTGACGACACGGAAGTCCTTCTTTCGGGTTATAGGGCGTCGGGTGGTTCCCTTTAGGGTCCCAAGCCCAAAACATTGGCGGTTTATGAGTCTTATAAAGGCTTAGAGTTATGGGGTTCCGGTTTCGGTGAGAAGTCCTTCTTGAATCGGGCGACGGGACCTCCTCTCTGGGGCTTGAGCGTTCGTTCTCTGTGTTCTTCTCTTCAGTCTTGATCGTGACCACCTCCACTGAAGTTTTGGGGGTCTCCGTCGTTCCATCGCATTTGCAGCTGGTTCCAGCGCCCATGGCAGGAAAACGCATCTCAACGACCCAGCTGTTGGCGCAACGGAGCATTGAACCCAAACGAAGCAGACTTGAGGCAATCAGCACGTGTACAAAGCCTGTTCAGTATTATATTATGCAGTACATGCCTGAAATATTTGTACCCTTTACCCTAAACTCCTAAACCCATCGTTTCGCAGTACTGTACCTAGACCCCCCAACTACCCTCTAATAAACGCAAACACCCACTATTACGGGCCGCAAGGACTCATTAAAGGGCCCTTGGGGGTTCTGGTATAAGTACATGTTATTCACATAATTAATTGAATACTTATACCCTAAATACCCTAAATAAACCCCCAAACCCTAAACCCCTAAAGCATCAGCCCATGGTTTAATAGTAATTACTGCTATACCGCCATACCCCAAACACCCACTATTCAGGGCCATAATGGTGGTTTTTTGAGTTCAGGGTTTAGGGCTGACCATCTGAGAGTCTAGGGGTTGGGGTTTAGAGCTTGGGGTTTAGAGTTTAGGGTTTAGGATTTAGGGTTCTAGGCTGACAGGGAGGTTCTGTAGAAAACCTTCGTGTAAATCATCTTCCTGAGCTCTGCGAAACCTTCGAGACTGAGCTTGAGGCCTACCTTTGGGGGCCTCAAAAGGTAGGATGAAGGTAGGTGGGATGTTCCCAAATAAGAGTCCTTATATAAGGAATCCTTAATCCCACCTACCTTCATCCCACCTTGTGAGGCCTCCAATACCTGGACCCGAAAATGTAGCGCCTTCTTTTGGTGACCTTAGTTTCTCATTCTAGAAAGCTTAACAGAAATAGGTCATCCAAACAATGGTGCTGCCTTCCCGGGATCTACGTTTTAAGGGTGCAGGTTTTGGCAATACCATCTCGGAGGGTGCAAGGTTCAGGATTTAGGGTGTAGTGAAGCAACATCAGCGACAGCATAGGTGAATATGAAACTTCTGACTTCTGGATGTCCTTGCTGCCTCTCTCCAATCATGCGGCCCAAGCCAAACCATCTTCCACTGCAATGAACATGTCATAGACAATGTTATTGAACAGAACCCGGCCTCAAGGTTCATGGTGGACGTACCCCTAACCCTAAACCCTAATAAAGTGGCCTTAATCATTAGAATAGGGGTTTGGGTCCCGTAAATGCCCATTATACAATAACGATAATAACGAACGCCCAAAATCGTATAGGCTTTTATGAGGCCCCTATAGTAGTAGTCTCTTCAACCACGGCTTTGCGGGATAAGCTGCGATTTCTTTCTGAGGGTGCAGGCTGCAAGGCAGATTCTTGATGCGAGCCGAGCACGCGAGAATATCAAAGCTGGGATCTGCTGTAAATGCTCCTTCCTGACATGTGCCTCGCATGGGGCCGGAAAACAAAGTGTATGATTACATTCCACAGCTGAACCACAGCCCAGGGTTGTCTGTGTCTCACTGCAGGCTACAAGCCATGCAGTGTCAGAGCGCCCCTTAACTGGCCGTCATGCCAGGGAAGCTTAGTCACCCCGACATTCGGCAGAAAGTCTAACGGAAGCCCGTTGCACTTCACTGTCATGTTAGCTCCGTGCTCTGAAGCCATAGCTGAATCCTAAGAATAAACCTCCTAATCTCTCTCTCTCTCTCTCTCACTCTGGATCTCTCATTGCACACGACTGTACTCGTTATTCCGTGCTGCTGAAGGCTCTTCGCCCGTGCATCTGCAGCAGCAGCAACTACAGCCACCTCCACGTAGCACTGCCACCACACTTTACACGTCGAAATAACCCCAGAAACCCCTTCTGTTTGTATGTTAGCTGTGAAACCCCGACCCCCCTCCCTCCCTCCCTCCCTCCCTCGCTCTCTCTCTCTCTCTCTCTCTCTCTCTCTGTCTCTCTGTCTCTCCCTCGCTCTCTCTCTCTCTCTCTGTCTCTCTCTCTCTCTCTCTCTCTCTCTCTCTCTCTCGGCATTCGAAACGTCAAGCCCGGCTGTAGGACACAGGAAACCCCGACCCCGAATCCCCCTAACCTCCTAAATCCCATGCCTTGGATAGCTTGGTTCGTACTAAACTGAACTTAGAACCCTAGCAAAAATTATAATTTTAGCTGTTTCTTAGGGATTATGATAACCAAAAATTTAAAAATTTTCTCTAAGTACCCCTAAGCGTAGCCGAAGCTGCAGACTGGGGCCTCCAAGGTTGCAACGCGATGGCGGCTGCTTAAAACGCAGCGACACTCCCTTGGCCCCCAGCTTTTAGGGTTTTATCAGGTTTTAGCGTGTTTTTATTAATGAGCTCCTTTTTACGTCCATAAAACCGGTTTCGACTCGCACACTCGGTTTAGGGTTCAGGGGTTATCTGGTTTGGCGTTCAAGAGTTACAGGGTCTAGCGTTGAGAAGCCCGTAAGGAAGAGTATTGGTTAGAAGGGGCCCGTACCCTGTAATAGTGGTACGGTATGATAGGAAAATAATAGGGCCCTAAGATATAATCCTTTTAGTCACTATTACAGGGTGGGGGCCCCTTCTATAGTATTGGTACTTAGTCAGGCCTCTTATGCTATGCTTACCTTTGGTTAGTAGGGAATGGAGGAATGGGTACAGTCTTAACTACTATTACTACCATTCTTCCATTCCCTACTCACTAAAAGTAACGTATAGGATGACTAAGACCCCTATATTATAGTACCCTTATAGATCCCTTGTAGTAACCCCTATTATAGACCCCTTTAAAAGGCCCCTTCCATTCCCTACTAACCAAAGGTAAGTATGGGCATGAGGGAGACACCGGCTCTTCCTCCGCCGTACCCTCTGGGACGACAAGAGCTTCAACATCCCTCACAAGAAGGGAGTTTCCGAAAATTAGGGGTACCTTATTTGGGGTGCTTATAATACGGATCCTACTATTTCGGATACTATATTAGCTTCCCCTATTTTCGGAAACTCCCAGAACAAGGGGAGCTTGAAGATCTTCTACTCCACAGGAAGAAAGGTGGTCATCAGGACCTAACCATCGCGCCTATACACTAGGAGTTTACACTAAATAAACAACTGCAGCAATAACGCAAAATTAGTTAACCGTTGATGCCAAGATTCAGGACTGTTCCCTAAAACAAATACTGGCGTTGTTCCAGGAGTATAAAACCAATAGCAAATCCGTAAACCAAGTCCCTTACATGATCCTAAGAATGGATCCCTTGATTATGCCTGGCCGGCCCTACTACCTATGTCTTACAGCAAATGCTAAAAAATGGAACCTGGATTATGCAGGATAACTGGTGCTAGGATTCCCTTGCGGTTGCTCTTAAAGCAAGATGATGATACTGATCCATGCTCCAGCTTGTAGCTTGTACCTTTCGCGAAGCGGTCGGGAGTAGAGTCTAGGAACAAGCTCCAACCGAGAAATGGCTTTGCCAGTCAAGCGAACTGTGGGTCCTTGAATGATTATACAATACTTGGAGGTCCATGGGTAGTTATAAGTAGGGTTTTAAGTAGGGTAACTCTCCTTGTAGCCCATATTAGGGGACTTATAGCCCCACCTATAACTACCCATGAACCTCCAAGTAACACATGAGAGCTGTATGCGGGCTGTCGAGGCTCCTTAACCTCGCTACGGTTGATGTTGCAAATCCTGGTTTACCCATAATAGTAACCAATATACCATAATTCCGAGTCTAAGGTCATTCAGGTAATGCAGGATTTGTATCATCAACCGTAGGCGGCGATTTCTAAAAGTCGCAGAAATTATCTATGAGCAAGGGTCTGTATTAAACAGTACGGGCAATCAAACAAAAACGAATCGATACCTAGCTCAGCCTAAGCCAAGAAGAGTTCGAGGTTTCAGGATTTCGGGTTTTTGGGCACTCAGACCCGAAAAAGTGAGGTGAGGTTTAGGCTTTGGGATGTCGAGGCCTATCTTCCAAATTGATGTAGGAACCTGATAAAGAAACCTTGGGCCTTTATTGGAGTTCCTTATGTGAGTCCTGCTATTCTGGGGTTCTAGGCCAAGGCTTTCTTAATCAGGTTCCTACATTCGGGGACGCCGTGACATGTATTTTGGAATATTAGCGGCGATAAGGGTGTGCACTGAGTAGTTCTCAGACCCAAACAGAACGCCAGACGAGATAAAAAGAACACGAGACTGCTCCAAGCCGCGCTCGCGATTGCGGCAGCTGGCTTCTGGGTTTTGTTCGTAAGATGCCCTTAGGGTCCTTAGCGTCCTAGGTGTTCGGGCGTCTGAGATTTAGGGTGCATGGCGACTTTACACTATCTAGGTTGTTGGACCTCAGGGGGCAATGAGGCTTAAAATGTGGCTTGGCTTTGCCAAGGCCTGTTCGTCCGGGCAAGCAGAGATGCGTCTGAGTGTACTGTGGCTTACTGATGCTCTCGAAGCACCGTGGCGACAAGGACGCTTGCATTAGCTCGGATGCAATAGCGGGACGGATGCAACAGCGGGGCCTCAATCGTTGGAATAGGGTGTTTGAGTGTATTATACCAGAATTATTACCTCTTAAGAAATACTGTCGGTAATTATTCCGACACCTATATCTCATGCAGCGCACCAGAGTCGCGAAGGTCTTCTTGCTCAGCTTTTTAATGCTTTTCGGGGTTTCATGCAAGAAGGGGTTGGGAGGGTGTTTGGGGCCCACGAAACCGATCTATGGCAAGATCTCCGTGCTTGCCGTGGTTCTGGGACCTTGTTTGAGGACCCAAGTTGAGGGGGAACCTTTCTGTTAGGAGGAAGGCTTGCATCTGGGAGCTTCCGAAAATAGGGTATCCTAATAGAGTACCCTAAATAGCAGGATCCTTATAAAAAGGACCCCAGACTAAGGCACGCCTAAGTTTCGGAAACTACCATCTCATCTCTAAAGCCTGAACTTGCCTGAAGTTGTCTCTCCTTTGCCCTTACAGGGGAATTTCCGAAAATTTGGGAGCGCGGGGGGGGGGGGGGGGGGGTACCTTGTTTTGGGGTCCCTAGCATGAAGATCCCACCATTCAGGGTGCTATGTTATGGGGTCCCCTCCTTTTGGAAACTCCCACAAACGTACTCTAATTACTTGGGGTTGTAACTAAGAGATCCCAGAAATGGAAAGTTTTCAAGACATGACATAGTGTAGGAAGCTGATTAGGAAACGTTGGGCCTTTACTAGCGTCCTTATATGAATCCTACTGTTCTAGGACCAGGGTTTCTTAATCAGGTTCCTACATTATCAAAGCAATGACTACATTGACTACACCCATTCTGGATGCACAGACGAAGCCGACACCTTCCACACTAACCACCACCACTGCCACCACCATGATGACAAACATGCGCAGATGACAGCATTAGGATCACCGCCACTTCTGCCACCACCATTCATCAGCAGAACCGCACCAATACTGCATGGACGGCGAGGAACCCGTTGGCAAGGATACTTCGCAAATTCGGGCGTCGTCATGCTACCACCACCAGCAGCGGAGGGTTGGTGTCACCATTAATTAAAGGCCGTAGGCATGTTGATTATGTTGCTGGCGTATGTCCTGACATCATACGTGTGGGGAAATGCTGATTGCTGGCAGTGCAGAATGTGTGGCGCAAAGATCACCAGCAGGAAATATCGTCACCAGGCGAGGTAAGGGCTAGAGTCTAGATGAACACGTTTCGACTACTAAGTACTCATACCACGCACGTCAAGACAATGGCAATTCTTGTCTAGCTGCAGCTCATGTGAACCTCGCCATGACCAGCCGCAAACTACATACAAACGATGCAACAAGCAAAAGGGCAACACACACAGAGGAGAATAAGGCATGTTGGAATGTACACAGGTCTGCAATGTGAACTAAGGTGTTCGGAATCTGCGCGAGAGAGAGATGCACAGAGCTGCAGCTACCCGACTCTTAGTTTGCCCGAGCTACACCACAAACTCCTAAAGTTGTGTTTGCCAGGCACTGCCTGCTAAGGTGGAGTTGCTCGCCAGATGAACAGGCACGGACGAAGAACGGCATGGAGCACCCTTATGCTCGGGAGCTTGGTTTTTGGAGTTTACGGCAGCTGAGGGTGTAGGGATTTTAAGGCATCCAGATTTAAATCCCAGGGTTTCGAATGATGTCCCGCACAAGTCACTCTGACTCTTTGATGGTTCGACTCTCAGAATCGGATGGGGAGTAAGTAGGCTTGTGGATGACTGATAGGTATGTTACTGCAGGGCATAGAGGGACGAGAGTCGGCAGGCATCTCATATGTCTCGGCTTTGGGGTTTAGCAGGCTGCCTATAAGGGCGAAGATTTTGTTGCTTGTTCGTACACGAAGCCTCAAACGTGCTGAGCCGCTAGGTCTCAATGCTCTCCGACAAAGGTTTAAAGTGCGAGTGTGTGCGTGCTAACTACAGTCTTTTCCCGGAAGAACATGGCATGATCTATCATAAGTGTGTGCGTGTATATACGTGTGTGTGTGTGTACCTGTAAATACATACATATAACATGTATGTGTGTGTGTACAAATGAAGATATAACTAAACAAGTGACAAAAACATATATGTATACATGTATATAAACATATATGTATATGTATATATGTACAGTAATCTACATGACTTGATTATTAAAGCACTGTATGGAATTCAGACTGCCGCAGCACTATGCTGTAGTGACATGGGAGTTTCCGAAAATAGGGGATCCTAATATAGCACCCTAAATATTAGGATCCTTATCACAAGGACCCCAAAATAATGTACCCCTCATTCTCGGAAACTCCCATATCCATTCTTTAACTTTGCTTGTATTCGAGGACCGACTGGCAACTAGGTAGACCCTAGAGTCTTCTACAGGAAATCTTCGTCTGTCTTCCGAGAATTGTGGGTAGCTCGCATGCTCGTCTTCTTCGTTGTCCTGAAACAGGTCGGCATTCAACCCTCTCCTAATTAATGGAAGGGGTTCAATGCCAATCCAGAGTTTAAATAGAAGGCCGGGGTGACCCTGAATGACAAAGCTCCGGATTACACTCTAGCATCGCTGTTTAGATGTGGGCTTTGCCAAGGTCTCTTCTCCTCCCCGCTTCTGGAAGAATAAATGGAACGGGGCGCATCGATTCTGTGCTTGCGCACCGCAGCTTAGGACAGGTTTGTCCTCGCGGGTTCCACGACCCTGACAAAAATGTCCTGGTCAATAACTGTCAATACCCACAGGCTCCATAGTAGTTCCTTTTTGGGGAATACCTTCTTTTATTCTAAATATGACCCCCAAAAAAGGAACTACTATGGAGCCTCTGGGTATACGCATGTAAGCAAGCTCCAGGGTCATCTGGCCCTGGTCCGCTCCAGGATTTTCACGCTTTGTTGCTGCAAACCGCCCGTGACCTGAATGTGGTTTAGGGTTTAGGGCTTAAAGTTTAGTGTTTAGGATTCTGGGTTTAGGATTTGGGGTTTAGGATTGAGCAATTAGGATTCAGGGTTTAGGGCTTAGGTAGGGTTTAGGATTCCGGATGTAGGATTTACGACGTGCTTGCTATGGAAGCTCAAAACGAGATCGACCTAGGCGTTACCAACCTCGATTCCAGCCACCACCCCAAATCTGCAGCAAAGTCTGCAGCAAAGACAGTGTCTGTACGGTATTTCGTCGACCGTCTACAAGCTCAGGCGTGAAGAGATCGAGAACTCCTCCAGACAACACTTCTCAGTGTTCAGCGGTCTTATTTTGAAAGCTTGGGGCTTAGGACTCTACGAGCCCAATGGGTTTTGTTCTGGTGAAAGCTCAGTGCTGGAATTGTCAGGCTTCGTTGCAATCCGATACAGGGGTCTCTTGTTACAACGAGACATCCTCCATCTAGAGTCTAGGGGTCGCTACTGGACTTTGCATCTGCGTTCCGGGTCCCTCAACTTCTGAAACTGCCATGAAGACGACAGGCGGCACTACAACTGGTCCATGGTTGGGATAGTATGAAACATGATAATTTAGATTTTGCATGGGCGTAAGTCCTCATAAAAATGAAAAATATCACCCAACTATGAGGCAGACCACTTATACTATTCGCAGACTAAAGCTTGGAAATGCTACGGTCCGTGATCGGAGGGGGCATTTAAAACTTTATCAGGACTGCATATGTAGGCTGTTGCCGGCAGGCATTTCCCGTCTGCTCGTAGCGAAGCCAGCTATCTGAACGTCAACAGGCTAACCCCTTCGCTCGCCTTGTAAGGCGAATCTCACGGTGAGATTACGTGAAGCGAAGTTGTCTTTCCATTCCTAACGCTTCATCGCACTGCACCAATGCGGCCATGCCTCCGGTTCCATCGTCTAAACCTTACTGCCATCTAGTTTGCCAGTGTATCCCAATACGAGCAGTGCTTCGACCCTCCAACACTGAAACAATCGAAAACCAAGTGGCAGAACAAGCTTAAGCACGTCCTGTGAACTACTTCAAAGTCGGCCTTCCATGCAGCCTGCTAAGATAGAGTCAGCCTGATCGTTGCCGTTAAGGGCTCCGAATCCCCAAGCATTGAGCATTCCCCCCTGTATGTCCTCAACCACCTTTCTCCAACCCAGACTCTGTTCCGATCAGCTAAGAACAATCGCATAGCCCCTCAATCCTTTGTGTTGCATCCAGGTCTCTGGCGATAGCCTCAATCCCTAAACCTTTTATAAACCCTATTGCATCCAGGTCTCCTTGCCGCCTAAACCCTTAAGCCCTGAACCCCAACCCTCAGGCCTGACCCGTAACCCCATGTCCTTCACCAACAGCTTGCAGGTCTTAGAGGCATCCACATCGCCGCGCAAGGCATCAGCCAGGAAACTGAGCACAGTGTCTGGGGGCTTGGGTTTTGTGGTTTTGTTGCCTCCCACTATGTAAGGTTTAGTATTTAGGATTCAATGATGTTAGGGGTGTCGAAGATTTAGGGCACAGGGCCCAGGGTGCAGAGCTCCAGAAGCGGGGGGGGAGAGAGAGGTGTTTGAGCAGGGAATGCTGTAGGTTTGGCGTCTGCTGTCTGCTACTAGAGGGGCGTTAGTACGTAGAATAGGGTTTTGAAGCCCATTATAAGGAGCCCGCAAAATAGTATTGGTAACTATCAAGGCCCCTATGCCAAACATCGCTTTTTTTCTGGGATTTGGACTGTCGCTATTAGGACTCTCAAGAAGAGGCTCCCGCTGGAGCAGGGGAAATGATCGTGGAGTCGCACCTTCGCTGCATGGCGGCGTCTTAAATTAGGAATGGTGCAATGACTTGGTGCCTGAATTATGAGCATGGGGGTGTGCATTTTCTGGGGGCAACGTACTCTTCTGGACGACTTCCACACCTGACGCTTGGGGGCTTGTTGTTTTAAGCAACTTACATATTCTTCGACCGCCAGATAGTTCATCTTGAAGCCACCACCCACCCGATGAAATAGGCATTATGATCGATGTTGGGATTAGGATTTGTCCTTGGATGTCTGTTGGGCTCCGGGCTTCAACAACACTACAACATTCGAGATGCCCCAGCCGGACAAGCACCACTAGCCTTACGTGGCCAGCTTCCTGTGGGAGATGGAGCGAGTATTTATTTTGTCTATTTTTCTTGTTTTTTTTTGTATATTTTCCTGGTTTTAGTTCTGTTTTCCTTGGTTTTCGGAATCTAGCCTGGTGGCCGTGACCGTTCTCCTCCCCTGACTGGAGTTCTTTTTTGTGTATTTTTCTGGTTTTTTTTGTATATTTTCCTGGTTTTAGTTATGCTTTCCTTGGTTTTCGGAATCTAGCCTGGTGGCCGTGACCGTTCTCCACCTCTGACTGGAATTCTTCCTTGCGTATGTTTTCTGGATTTTTGTGGATTTTTCGGTTTCAAAGCTTCCCAAACTTCTTCGCTCGTCTCGCGGCAGCTGCTGGACTGTCAGAAGCTCCTGCCACAATGCTGCCGTGTGTCTCTCACACGTTTTTTTTGCCCCGCGCGCTTATAGCATCCGCGAAGCTTCTGGATTGAAACTCTAAGACTCTGCGGTTGTGGTCTGGGTGGAGAGGCGCCTGGGACTGTAGAAATACATTGTATGGCCCATGTCTGCTGAACCTTAATCCGCACTGATTCCTGCACCTTTGCCCTAATGCTGAAAGATCAACGACCTGGAGGATGTTTTTTGTGTTTTTCTGGTCTTTGTTTTTTTGCGGGGGGGGGGGGGTGGTATTTTTTGTTGGTCCGTTCTCTTCGTAAAACACTATCTTCCTACGGATTCTCTGTTATTTCCTTGGGTTTTGCTTAGCTTTTCCTCGGGAAAACGCTATTTTCCGACGGATCCCGTGTGATTTCCTCAGGTTTTCCTTGGTTTTTCATATTTTCGTAGGGAAAACACTGTTTTCCTACGGCTTCCGTGTCGTTTCCATAGGTTTTCAGCAGGAAAACATACGTTACCTTGGTTATTCCTCGGGAAAATCGGCTTTTCCGTACATTTTCGCATTTTGTACGGAGTTCGTGGTGTTGTTGTTGTTACGGCTGGTGTTGATGACGTTGTTGTTGTTGATGTTGTTGTTGTCGTTGTAGTTGTAGTTGTAGTAGTCGTGGTAGTGGTAGTTGTAGTAGTTGTAGTAGTCGTCGTAGCAGCAGTACTAGTAACAGTAACAGTAGTAGTAATAGTAGTAGTAGTAGTAGTAGTAGTAGTAGTAGTAGTAGTAGTAGTAGTAGTGATAGTAGTAGTAATAGTAGTAGTAACAGTAGTAGTAGCTGTTGTTGTTGTTGTGGTTGTCGGTGGTGGTGTTGGTGCTGGTGCTGGTGTTGGTGCTGTTGTTGCATTTTGCTGCTGTTGGTGTCGTTGTTGTTGCTGTTCTTCCTGTTGTTCTCGTTGTGGTTGCATGCCTTTTGCTTCTATTTGTTACTGGTGATGCTACCGCTCTTGGTGTTCACGTTGTTGTTGCTGCTGGGTGGAGTCTTTTTCTTTAAGGTTTGGCGGCCAAGTTATGTTTACAAGGTTTGGCGGGATATGGGTTCGTTTGTGCGTCAAGCTATTGGGGGGGGATGCTAGTTTTCAGGAGTAGTAGTAGTAGTAGTAGTAGTAGTAATAATAGTAGTAGTACTAGTAGTAGTAATAGTAGTGGTAGTAGTAGTAGTAGTAGTAGTAGTAGTAGTAGTAGTAATAGTAGTTCTAGTAGGCACCCCCCCCTACGAACTACACTTGCTCTCAACCATGTTGAGACAACATCCATTTTACTCGGTATTTACGGCACCTTCGTCATGTGCGATCATCCTAAGAGGCCTAAAAATCGACTTGTCCAGTTTGCAAACTCGGGCTCTTGATTTTGGACTTGCTTCTGGGGGTGGGTTGGGGGGGTGGGGGGGGGGGATGATGACGACAGTGTTACGCGAACACACCCAGCAGTATCACCACAAGAGCCGTTTCACTCGGTATTTACGGTACTTTCGTGATGTCAGACTTTGTTACATATTCTGAGCCCCTACTTCTCGGCTATGCGTATTAAACTTTGCTGTTTGGAACTGTTTGCAAAAAAACTCGAAATTGGGTGGGGAAAAGCTTCTTCGGGGATGATCGCGACACTGTTTTGCGGACACCCTGAACAATATTTCCACAGTCAAGCGCGCACACACCACACACAACACTTCAAAAACAGACCCTCCTACGCAGAGGTTGGGCGGTAGGGGTGTTGGCGAGCCCCTCCCACGTACAGCTGGCATCTTTGTTTTTGATGTTTAGAAGATGTTGCGCTTCAGGTTTTACAAATGTTAAACCCTTCTTGGCAGCACCTGGGTTTTGCACGGTATTTACAGCGTTTTCGTACTCTCCGACCACCTGGGGTTTATCAGTTTCTTCCCCGTCGAGCTTGCAACCCCAGCTGCTGTCGCAGTTTTGGGGCCTGAGCCCCTGCAACTTCACCGGCTGTGACAGTTAAGGAAACTGTCACAGATAAGGAGCCTGAGCCCGTGCATGTTCTGCAACTATCGCAGTTAGGGCGCCTAGCAGCTACCGCTGCCCAGCCCGGATGGAACAAGTGTAGTTGGGAGGGGGGGTGGCTAGTAGTACTAGTTGTTGTTGTTGTTGTGGTTGTTGGTGGTGGTGTTGGTGCTGGTGCTGGTGTTGGTGCTGTTGTTGCATTTTGTTGCTGTTGGTGTCGTTGTTGTTGCTGTTCTTCCTGTTGTTCTCGTTGTGGTTGCATGCCTTTTGCTGTTATTTGTTACTGGTGTTGCTACTGCTCTTGGTGTTCACGTTGTTGTTGCTGCTGGGTGGAGTCTTTTCCTTTAAGGTTTGGCGGCCAGGTTATGTTTACAAGGTTTGGCGGGATATGGGTTCGTTTGTGCGTCAAGCTATTGGGGGGATGCTAGTTTTCAGGGTTTGTTTGTGCGTCAAGCTGTCGGGGGAGTGTAGTTTGTTCAGGGTTTGCTTGTTCGTCAAGCTACTGGGAGATTCCAGTGTTCGGGGCTTGTTCCTGCGTCAAGCTCTTGGGGAATTCTGGCTCGCGGCCTCCCCCACTAGCAAGCATGATGCTCGCATGGTTGGTCAAAAAACGCGTATGTGCTGTCAAGCAAGCATGCCACTCTCGCACGCCCGGCGCATGCTTCCCAATTGCAAGCACACTTTTCACAAGGTGAAGGGTGTTGCTTCTAATTAAAAGATTCATCCTAGGATATCCTAGGCATCGCGGGTTTCAAAAACGACTCCTATGCTGTCATGCAATCACGGCTTATAGCAGCGCGGGGGTTGGGGAGGGGCGCAACCCCTTCCAGTTGCAATCACGATCCTCGTATGCCTGTTTTCCACAAATCACGGGATGCCGAGGGGGTTTAAGGGCGGCAATCAAGATGCTCGCATGTTTGGTTTTAAACAAAAATATATGCTGTCAAGCAAAGCTGCGGTCACGCAAGCTTGCACATGGTTTAAAGCAGTGGGGGGGTTGGGCGGGCGCAGCCCCCCCGATTTGCAAGCATGATGCTCGCGTGGCTGGTTAAAACATGCGTATGTGCTGTCACGACTCCTATGCTGTCATGCAACCTGGCACACGGCTTACACAGCGGGGGGGTTGGGGGGGGCGCAGCCCCCCCCATTTGCAATCACGATCTCGCATGTCTGGTTTACAACAAAACCTATGCGGCGGGGCGGTTTAAGGGGGCATCTCATGAGGATGCTCGCATGGTGGGTTTTCAACAAAACGCATATATGCTGTCAAGCAAGCTCGGCACTCTCGCACGCCCGGGGCAGGCTTCCCATTTGCAAAGAGACTCTTTGCATGGTGAATGGCATAGTTTCAAAAAGACTTATATTTTATGCAGGGTGGGTTTCAAAAACGACGTCTATGCTGTCAAGCAAGCTTGCACACAGCTCAAAACAGCGGGGTCTCTGGTCTTTGCTTCTTGCTGTCTAATTATCCTGCTTTCGTTCTTGGTTCTAACAGTCCTTCTGGTCGTCCTTGCTGGCTTTCTGTCTTTCGACATTCATTTCTTCTGTTCTGTCTCTCTGTCTTTCCTGCGTTCTTATTTCCTTGCTTCTGTCTGTCCTTCTGTCATTCCTTCCTTTCTTTCTTTCTCCCCATTCTGGTGTGTTGCTTTCTTGCTTTCTTCCTTTGTTCCCGTCTTCGTTCTTTCTTTCTTTCTGTCGTCCTTCTTTCCTTCCTTCCTGTCTTTCTGTCCTTCGTCCTTTCTTTCTTTCTCCTCTTCCTGGTGTCTTCCTTTCTTGCTTTCTTTGTTTGTTTCTTTGCTCCTTTCTTTCTTTCCGGCTTCCGTTTCTCTCCTTCTTTCCTTCCTTTGCGTTCAACCTAAAACCAGAAAAATAGACAGAAAAAAACCGGAAAAATTGACAAAAAAAATACGGTACCCAGATGGATTATCCCTAAACCCTAAACCCCCAAGACAAGCGATCCCTCCTTGAACTACGAAGTAATGTAATTACAGCTCTCCAGGAGCCCCATGTCGAGTGGCTTGGGTGTCGAGTGTAACTCCCCGGCCAGGTCGGCAGCCGTTTTCTTGCGATAGTTCCTCGGGAAGACGAGCTGCGGGATGGTCGGTGGTGCCTGTGTGAATAAAAGCACTATGGAAGAGCCGTAAGGTGTGTGTGTGTGTGTGTGTGTGTGCGCGCGTCTATAAATATAAACATGTATGTATATATATATATATATATATAGATAGATAGATAGATATATGTATATATACATATATACATATACATGTACATATACATGTACATGTACATATACATATATATATATATACATATACATATACACATATACATCTTGCGGACGCAACGAAGGAGAGTCTTCGCCAAGCGGGTCAAAACATGTTGCGTATTGCAACACGGTGCCTCTGTTGGACACGATGCCATGACAGATTGTCGATGGCTTGTGCACTACACTCTACTCTCGAGTGGTCTTCATCAGCCTTCTGCAGTTGTAGCCTGGCGTGCAATGTACCATATAAGGTATACTTCTGTAGGAAGTGCATCAAGCTCAGCTGCCGTGCAAGGGCGTGCAGTACAGGAGTCATCAAGTAGCAGCAACGTACCGGCATTTTTCCAGACACAGACATAATGCCCCTGGTCAACGGAGGTTCCCCGGTGTAGGATCATTGCCACAGCCTGAAAAGAGCAGGAATTGACATCAAGGTTCTGAGTGTTGCAGAACTGCGGTACACTGATGTCATCGAGAAGACCAGTGATGGGTCTCAGTTACTTGCCCACTGGACGACGCCGTGGATTGGTAACTGCATGAGTGCGGAACCTGAGGAGTTGTAAACCAAGGGTGGCGATGTGCTGAAAGGGGGCAAGAGCATGAGTCTTCGACTGTAAATGCCAGGCCCGAACACAGTCGGCCAAGTTGGTATGCCCCTGGTAAGGCATGATGCAAACTTCCCTCATCACACAATTGCAAGTTGTGGCCTGCATCAAGCTTGCGAGCTTCCCACCTCCCCTCTGTGGAGGGAATCCGCAATCTGCACAACATATGTGTGAGGAATTCAGCTGCATCATTCTGCATGAACAACCGTGGCCAAGGACTCATCAGCATGACCCAATGCAGATTGTGACTGGGATCAAAATTCTTAGGCTGGCGCTGAATAGCTCCCCAAAGGTGACACAGTTGCCCAAGTGCAGCCTGATCGTGCGGCTGAAGCATCGCCAAGACATGAAGAATGGTATGGACGGCACTGTTCATGTAACAAGTGGTGGAGCTGGGATTTGCAAGACTGATGGAGTGCAGAGGAAAGTCAAGGAGAAGGCATTGAGGAGGCGACCTCACCAAATCTGGGCCTGGATGCTCTGGGCGAGTCCTGAATAAGGATGGCGGTCGCGCCGCAGCCAGGCGGCGAGCAGGTGGAGCACTGCACTGCCGATGAGATCGTTGAAAATAGTCCACAATTTGTCGCCGGGTCCGCGTAGCTGAATTTCCACCAGGAACTGCACCCAATCCGTTTGATAGGATTCTCGGAGCTGTCGCATCGATTTGAAGGTCTTGATGGAGTCCCCGGTAATCAGCTCCTCCATCTCCTGAATCATGTTCAAGAGCTCCTCTGTGGATCGAGATTCTGTTCGCTCCGTCAACACCAGTTCCTGTTTGGTCGGGCACCAGTGCATGTGATTCCAATGGCCCAAGGTGTCCAACCATTGAAGGCGCTGCGCTGTGGCCTTGGTCTCTTCGCTCCTTTGAAAGGCCTGAAGTCGGGTCTTCCACTCTCTGAGTAGCCCCCGAATCATGATCTCCCTGAGTGACATGGTCAGTTTCTCCGGTGTAGCCTCCATAGTCTGTCGCCACTCCGTCGCGAGCTGGAGCATCATGGGAAGGACGGAGTACTCCTGATTGGGCTTGAAGTACATGTAGAGTCGGGTGTCCTGCTGGATGGTGTGGAGCTGTTGCTCGTGGCGAAGTGCCATCTTTGCCACCTGCATCAAGAGACTGTTGGAGTGCTCTGTTGACGAGTGGCTCGGCGTTGACCAACTGCTGGTGCTCCAAGAGTCTGGGTCCGTCCATGTGTCGAGGCTCCAGGGATCCTTGTGAGGAGACATCTCGGAGGTGTGCTGCTGTCCTTTGTTCTTGGATTTCCCCTTGCCCTTGCCCTTGTTCGAGTTCTTCCCCTGTCCTTTGGCTTTGCCCTTGCCCTTCGGAGCTAATGCCGTTGTCGTCGGCCGCGGCTGTGAAGACTCGCTGGGCACGGGAGTCATGACGGTGTCCTTCTGTTCCGGTCTCGGACGCTTGTTCGCAGCTTGACCGTTCGTTGCCGTAGTGAAGGAGGAGAATAGGTGGCCGAACATCTCCAGTTCCTGCTGTCTGGCATTGGGCGGACCTTCTGTCTGCGATGGAGGCGGGGGCGTCATGTTGGTCGTGGCAGGCAACGTCATGGCTTCTGTGCTCAAGGTAGCAGGCAATGGTAATGACAGGGCAACGCTTCCAGTGTTGTTGGAGATCGAAGCGTGTGGCAAGGCAGAAATGACAGGGCTTAGTAAGGGCTCTGCGGAGCAATCGCGCCCTTTTGAGAATAAAATCCTGCGAGGCAAGCCATTGTGGGTGTTCATGTGTCAAATGGACTTTAAGACCAGCTGGAGATGAGCACCACTGTGAGCACTCAGGGCAATGATGTCGGACCTCATCGCGAAGTTCAGGATCCTGCATAACGGTCTGCCATCCCTGAGTGCGTAGCTGCTGCATAAGTTCGACGCGCTGCACCATTGGGACCGCGGCAGCTGGACCAACTCGTCTTTGCCATAGCGGGTTGTGTGTTTCGGCCTGAGTGCCAGTGCCAGGCTTGTGCAGACCGAGCGCAGCAGTCGCATCATCCTGCAATGTGTGAGCAAGGATCGATCCTGAGGAAGGTGCGGGTTCAGCAACGGTGTCAGCCTGAGGTGGGGACTGGGCGACGTCCTGTGGAATGTCAGCCGATACAACAGGCTGCGCCGCAGTGGTAGATTCATACTGGGCAAGTGGAGCGATGGGTGAAGCAGTGGCCGTACCTATGTGGATTGTCGGAACAGAAGGTTCCAGCCTTGCAACAACAGAAGCAGGGGCAGGGACAATTGCCGATGCCACAGAGTGGAGAACCGGATCAAGCTGCGGACACCACCCTTGCTCGATGTGGGCTCGTAAACCAGTCCACCTGGAGAAGTGTTTATGGCACAGGCGGCATATAGGGAGACCCACCGTTGAGTGCTGCACACGATCGAAACTGACCTGGTGCCGTCGAGTCGGGGCCTTGAGTCCATGAGCCGAGGACTGATGCATGCGGAAGAGTCGATAATTTTCAAAGACTTCTTGGCAATCGGGGCATGTAAAAGTGGGTGCAATAGGAGGCGCAAGTACAGGCCCGATATGTGAAGTTGGATCAACTAGTAGCTGGTGTTGTTTCAACCAGGCAACGGTATCCGGCTGAACAGCTCCGCCACACTGTAGCTGCTGCAAATTGGCGAGTAGTCTTTCTTGAGACTTCTGCAGGATGTCTCTTACAGGTTTGACCTTGAGACGCTCGTGGAGTGCTGCAGTCGTTTCATGGGTGAGATGTGAGGGGGTCTTTGCAACAGCACGAAGCTGTCTGGTGGCAACAGCCTGTAGCTGATTGATCTGCTTGTCCGTCAGATTCAATACATGCAAGCCATATGTTAGAACAGCAGGTATGCATGCCGTCCATAGTTTGAGTCGGAGAGCTAATCTGGGGGCATTGGCACACGTTAAGAGCGGTCGTAGGTGCCCATATGCGGTCCAAGCGGCTTGTATGCGATGTGTGATGGAGCTAGCAGCAGGCTGCTGATATGAGATAATCAGACCCAAGTATTTGTGTTCAGCTTTCACTGGAATGTTGAACAAGCGTCCGGCTGGAGTGCGCAGGATCAGGATTTGACCAGCCTTGGTCTGCTGAACATGACGTCTTTTCCATGTGGCAGCAAAACCTTTGGTGAATCGCAACAAGAAGGCCGACTTGGTGGTATTAATGTTGAGCCCGGCTTCAGTCAGCACATCAAGTAGGTGCCCCAAATTGATAAGAAGTTTATCAAGTTGGGCTGTAGTTGTGATCAACTCGCCGCCATGTATATCATCAGCAAAGGCAGTGATCATAGCTCGCACCCAATTGCGATCCCCTATTCGATCGCCTAGATCTTGAAGCAGTACAATAGTGGCCATACTCCAAACAAGTGGGGAAATCCTGCAGCCTTGTCGTAAGCCACGGCCCGCTGAGATTCGAGCTTTTGCACCCTGGATTGTCAGGTGGTAGGTGAGGCCTTTGTGCCAGCAGATCACTAGTTCGCGGACTGATGCAGGAACTTTGGCAAGCCGTAGCGCCCGATCAATCAAAGCCCAGGGCAACACATCGAACGCGTTCGAAAGATCTAAGCTCAATTGTAGGCCTCCCCCTGAAGCCAAGGGCTTGGCAGCAGGCGCAAAGCGTGATTCAAGAATGTTGTAGGGTGCAGGAGTGCACATGGATATGACCTTATCACAATGTGCAAGGACGCGTGTCAAGGCAGCGTCGGTGGATCTGCCTGGTGCGTACGCGAATTGCGGCTCTGCAGCCAGAAGCTCAATCAGATAAGGCCGTAGCTCTTTTTGCACAAGGCCGGCAGCGACTCGTCCAGATATTTCAGTGATGCCGAGTGGGCGTAAGTCCTTGGGTTTCATAGGCTGTGTCACCTTCGGTAACAGACTCATCCAAGCATCGCGCCAATCGGTTGGCACCTGGTCAAGGTGAGAGATTTGGCGATGGAGCCATGGCGCAAGCTCACGAGCACACAAGACCCAAGAGCTACTCGTCGCCTTGCCTGGAGGTGCAGCCTTGTGCGGCGGTAACTTGAGCAGGCCTTCCAGAACTTCAGTGACGGTGAAATCTGGGAATGATATTGTTGGGGGAGTAATGGGTAGAGGCGGACCAGTGGATGAAGTCGTGCGTGGTGCAGGTGGTATCAGGAGATGCATATAGGGCCTCATAGTGTCGTCGCAGACAGTCCAGCTGTTGCTGGGGTGTCCAAAGCTCGCCCTGGGGTCCTCGCAGCTGTAGACGTGGTCGCCGTTTCTGCGAAGAGAGACTGGCGGCAAGACGAAAGAGCGCCCTAACATCACCTTTATCAGTAGCTTCTTGCATACTCTGGGTGAGTGCCTGCATCTGTGCCGTTTTGGCGGCCCGTGTGGTCCGCCTGAATTCTCTGTGTGCTCGCTTAAATTGGCTATAGGCTCTCCAAGCGGAAAAGAGCCGTTGCCGGCCTGGTGGAGGCTGTTTCCAGGCCTTGTAGGCTGCCCACATTTGTCGGACTGATAAAGAGACGGCTGGAGGTTGCCAGGCTCCTGTCTTGGCAGACTTCTGTGCAGAGGGGAAGTACCGAATGGACGTCTCATGTAGATGCTGATTGACTTCAGAGATTGTGCTGCTGGGATTGGCAACAAGCCAGTCCCGTACATCCTGGCGAAAGGCCTGTACTCTGGGGTCATCTACTGAGCGGCATACCCTGAGGAGCTCCGCTTTGTCGAGGGGGGACTGTGGTTGAACGCTCCTGGAGTTGTAGGGTCTTGTGGGCACAGGAACGCTAAAGAGGACGGGCCAATGCCTGCCGCCGCCTCGCCAGCGCGTGAGTGGCCAGTCAACGGGACCAGCCTGTCGGGCGGCGACGTCGCACTGATCTTGTCTTAAGAACACATGATCGATTAGGGTGTTTCCCTGGGTCGATCGATAAGTGGCTCTCGCTCGCCTGGTCCACGAATTGAGATGTAGCAGCCTGAGGTCTTGTACAATGTCCATCAACTCTTTAGAGTCCGGTTGTGGCCTTTTCATGAAGGGAGCAGCTCTGGCACCGACAATCCGGGCGTTTGGTTGCAGGTTGGTATTGAAATCTCCAGCAATGATCCACAGGCTTCGTCGTGGGAGGCTACCAAGGAGCTGGCGCCAGGAGCGCCAAACTTCGCGTCGAAGCTGACGCGAGTCGGTGGTCTGCGCGTCCTTGCCTCTCGTCGAGCTGGTTATCAGGATTTTCTGATAAAGGTTAACCAGATCAAGCTGGCATGCGGAGCCTAGCTGAACACGAGCGTGCAGTAACCGGCCTTGGATTGGCGAAGCCGTGAGTATGGAATCTGAAGAGCAGAGATCAACGGAGATTAAAATTGCGACACCACCGGATGCTGCCGGCTCCGCCGGTGTGGATACGATGTGCCACTGATTCGTGGAATAATCAGAAATTGATTTCCAATGCGTTTCTTGCAAAAAGATTACGTGGGGACGAACCGCAGGATCTTGGGCTGCAAGAAAGTGCATCAACTCGGCATACGCATCTTGACTTAGTCCACCAATGTTATATGTGACACACCGGAGTCGTGAGAAGTCATCAAAGGGGGAAGTCTCTGGCTGGGTGGTCCGGTACATTGGCGGAGGAGCAGAAGGGCTGTGGATGGCCTGCGATCGGAGAGTATGCAATGAGCACCATCGTCCCCGGTAGAACGTGCCCTGCAGCGGACTGTGAGTCGCGCGCTGAATTGCCCGATTGTACGCCCTTTTGCCCTGCGGGGTGGGGGCGGGAGAACGGGGGGTAGCCAATACTGCAGTAGCAGCAGAATGTGCAGGTGTAATCCAGAGGTGACAGGCCAGGGTCAGTCGACCAAGGAGTCGAATGAAGGGTGGCAGCTCACTGCTGGATCCTGTTCGGAGAGATGGGTCGGGATGAGCGCATTGGTTGCCCGCATGTTGGCGGGGAGGCTCCTTACAAGGGAGCATGGGGCTCCGCACGGCTGAGGTCGTGGCCACAACGGGGGTTGTGGCTGTTGCATGCTGGAGTAGACGCGGGGGTGGAGAAGAGGTAGTGCAAAAGGGGTGGCGGCTTCGTGAAGCAGCGCCTGATTGGGGAATCCCGAGCTTCCCTCCACTGTTATCTGAACAGTCGTTGTGACACGAGATCAGCTGTAGGGGCAACAGTGGAGGTTCAGAGTGCGGTGGGTTCCAGCACTCAACCCTCGGCTCAGTGGAGGAGTCACAAAATTCGTTCATGAGGGTCCCATGATGGACAAAGTGTCTGCATTTATCGGTAACGATCAAGACAGAATCATTATCTTCTCCATGCCCGGATTTGGGACCGGGCTCAGCGACTGATGTAGTGTGCAGCGTGGGTGCGATGTGGGAGAGTAGAGAACAGGACCACGTGAAAGCAAGCAATCGTGTCTCGCACCACAGATTCAGACAGGCTAGGTGTGCGGCAGTGATCGCACCGAGGCCATTGAGCAGGCGGCTCCGACCGACATATCGATGAAAGCGAGGGCGGCGACCTGACCTTGGTTTCCGGACTGGCACTCGAAATTTTGAGACACGTAGGTGTCGGCCGAAGCAAATGCGAGCAAGTGAGGCAACACGTGCATAGGTACAAGAACGTGCCATGTAATCCTCCATCGCAGCTGCACCGTCGGACGATACGGGCAAGGAAGGGGCTGCGGACTGGGTCTCCTTAGACCCAGCACTAGCCGAAATGGAGGCTCCTGTGTCATCGCCCCCCCTAGGGGTCTCAGCAGGGCTATCTTCAAGGCTGATGTTCAGCCACTTACTTCGTCGCTTTGGGCGACTGGCCGCGTCAGGCTTGTAATCGGGATCATACACATCCGCGGTCTGTGCTGGTCGCGGCTTGTGGCTGACCTTGGTCTTAGGGCCGCGTTTCTTCTTCGATAGCCGTGGTGGTCTGCTTGGAGTTGTGCCATCGGCTTGCATAGCTGGCCTCGTGGTCTTTATAGTCGTCGCCTGAGAGCCTGGTTGCTTCTCCTCAGTTGACGTTGAGGTGGTAGGCAGTGGCTCAGTAGTGACCAAGGTGTCTTGGTCTGGTGGCTGAGGTTCCTTGGCGTCGGCGGCATGTGGTTCAGCACGATCGGTGCCTGTGGTAGTAGGCTCACCTGAAGCCGAAGTCGTCGAGGACGTTGTCGGAGCAGGAGGCTCCTGGAGAGGCAAGCTTGTTGGAGCCGGCCGCTTCTTGGGTACCTTCTTCGGTAGTTGATAGATTACCCCAGCCGGAGTGATACCCTCGGCAGACTCCCCTTGATCCACTGGGGCTGGTCGCCGTCGGGGAAGGGGCGTGCGACCGAAAGGGTCTTCAGTCTCTGATCGAGAATCCGCAGAGGGCGGATTAGGCTGTGTCAGAGCTGCAGAAGGTGCCTCACCAGGTGTCTGCTCGGGTACCATGGTCTTAGTAGATGTCGTTGGCGGCGGTAGTGGTCGCACGGATCGAAGCACTAGGCTGCCCACGGTCATCTCACTGGGGTACTCTCCGAGCTCATCAGAGAAGGATGAGAGGGTGGAGACACTCTCCTCATCACTGGAGATCTCGATCCGTTTGGATTGCTGGCCCGCTTGCTGGGCCCGGCGGAGTCGAGAACGTGCAGTGGCCTTGGTATGCGCTGGATCGGGCTGTGCTGGAGCTGGGCCAGCAGTGTCAGCCGGCTCCTTCAGCTTGGTGTCCGGAGGAGGCCCAGAGCCTGCACCAGGACGTGAGGCGGCATCCAGAGTCATCCCAGTCGCCTTTGTCATAATGGCCGCGCAGCCCAGTCCGGCAAAGGAGGTGTCGTGAGAGGAGTCAGCAGGCCCACGTAGATAGGGACGTAAGTAGATGGTGGTGGGAGGTGGCTGTTGAGTTTTCCACCTGATAAACCGGAGTCGCTGCAGTTCGCTGGTTGTTAGCTGCGCCTCAGTGCACGGTGGTCCAAAAGGGTCCAGCCAATATTCTCCACATCTGGCTTGGTCGGTAGACCAAAGTGACTGCTCGGGGGACAAAGATCCCTAGCCTCGGCAGGTGCCCCAGTGGTAGCATGAGTGACATCATCAACGGTACCTCCCGATTGTCCCACTGCTGACCCCCGTGGGCTGGTCGCCCCGGCGGGAGAGACATCCGCAGCGTCTGGCTCAAGGTCGGTATAAAGGCGGTTGAGCTGACAGGGCCGTTGGCTCTGCCGTCGCCTTCGCCGTTCTCGTCGATCCATTAGTTCACGGCCACACTGTGTCCTAGGGGCCTCAGGGAGAGAGCCGAGACGAGGCAGTGTGATAGACTGCCATGGGCTCCATGGAGAGCAGAAAAAGATAGGCCTGGAGCAACGAACCATTGAGCCAACATCAGCAACGCGGTATGGTGCTGCACGTGGAGGCAGGGCACAACAGTGATGTCTCACACAAGGCAGATCAGATCTCGGGTGCCCGACGTCCGGTGGGAGAGAGTTCTCTTGCCATGGCCAGGGCTCGTCCAGCACGTTGTTCGAACCTGGGGGGGCAAAGTAGAAAAGGGATGGCCATGTATCGAGGATGCTGGGAATCCACATTGAGGCAGGCCAGCTTTTCGCGAGCACAGTGGTGTGCGTAATCCGTGCCAAATGCATTGGTCCATCACCGTAATGCAGTGAGACCTCGCTACCTAGCAGCATGTCAGTCGGTGCACTTCGCCTGCTGTGTAGAAGCAGATGGTGGGGTGGAGCGCCGCGGGCTTCGGCTTCGACTGGCCTGTCGAATGGACAATGTGCCTGGAGTTGTGGTCCAGCAGGCAACCTCAGGGCGGATCTCTGCTTGCCAGCGACGATAAGCCTGCTCGGCCACTTGGGCAGCATATAAGAGGTCTCCCTCTGTAGGAGAGTTGGGGTCGGTGTCCTCCTGTCGAGTTTCCTTCCCTGGGTCTGTATCGTAATCGTGAGACACGGGCAGTGCTGTAGTAGCGGCATGTGAAGCACGATGGGTCTCGGCCATGGGCGCACTCGGTTGCTCAGCCATGAACTACAGATGCAGGAGGCGGTAGAGACTATTGTGGTTGACTCCGGCAAGCACGGTGCTTTGAGGCCCACACAGCCAGGATGGGAGGGCATCCAAGTTCGTCGTGTCACAGATTGCTGGCTTGTGGAAAAACCACACTGGCTGAAGTCATGCTGAAACCAAGGCGCTGGCTTCCTGAAGTGTGTCCTGGAATGAGAGCCCACGTGAGACGCCGACCACACAGGAGAGGAATCGTAACACCTGTCGGAGACTAGCTGAGCGTAAGTCCAGTGGGTGCACCACGTCCAGACATCTAAGGGCTGTGCACTATTGGAGTCAGTGGGAGGCCTGGGAGCAGCACAATTCGCAAGATCGAGACACAGAGGACTTATACTCGGCAATGCAAGCTCTCTGCAGGGTCGGCCAGCGCTCTTTTCAAGGGCAGCAGAGTGGAGCTGGGGCGGTGACGGCAGGTAGAGGTCCCTGCAAAATGATCTCCCTGTAACCCAGGAAGAACGAAGAGCCCTCGCCTTTTCGGTCGTTGTGTGCGATAAAAGCACAGGGCAAGAAGGATCATCAAGATCATGACGGCGGTCGTGGCCTTTCCACCATAGCACTGACTCGTACAATGTACTGGATCCCCGGCGGTGGTATTGGAACCATGATAGGAGCGCTTTGCTGAGACGACCCAGCCCTGGTCGTGATAGTGGGCGCCCTTGGAGTCGAAGGTCCTGGTCTGGTCGTTGGGGTTGGCGTGCCCACCGAGACTCCCATCTCTGCCGAGGCTCGCAAAGCACCTGCCGGGTCTGTAGTGAAAGTCGCCGGCAATACGCCAGGTGTCGATGCAGGGCTAGGCGGAGGTGGTCCAGCTGGTCGGGCATTGACAGGTGGAGAGCCAGCAGCACTCGAGAGTCCAGGCAGATTGACCGGAGTCGGAGGCGGAGGTCCGGCTGGAAGCGAGGAGGCCATCGGTCTGGCGGATGGATCCGGCTCGGAGTCCGGTGAGAGGGGAGACGACGTCTCATCACTGGACTCCGCCTCGGGAGCCGTTTTGGCCTTGGCTCTGGCCTTGCCACGGCCTCGGCCGCCTCCTGCGCCTCCAGTGCCAGTCTCAGCCGCCCGCCGTTTCGCCATCGCTCAGCACCTGATGAAAGGGGACGCAGTGGTCCGTCGGTGTCCTTCTGCAGAGCCCAATTTGCTATGGACAGGCGATATCGAGCTGGCAAAACGAACTCTGAGGAGTAAGGTACAAGACATTCCTGATCGGGTCGAGCGAGCAGAACAAGTGCTGAGCTGAGGACGAAGGGCTCAGCTGAGAAACCGTTGGCAGAGTCAGCGGGACCTGGCTGAGAGAGGAAGCAATCATGCTCAAGGGGAAAGGGGCCCGGAGCTGGGCAGAGGACGCCGGGCGAGGAGGCCTCAAACCTGGGGTGGCAGGATAGTGCGGTGCCGGTTTGATTCATGTAACGAAGCATGGTTGATCCCAAAGCTGAGTGCAGCACACCAGGCGAGGTAGCCTCAAACCTTGGCGGCAGCAGGTAATGGGACTCATGAGGCCAAATCGGCATTGTCAAGGCGACGGCCAAAGGCGAGGTGGCCTCAAACCTGGGCTGTGTGAGTCGGAGCGTATCCAAGGGGATGGTGCCGGGGTGAATGACACCAAGGCATGGACCACTCCAAGGCTGACTCGAATCGCACAGAGGCCCAGCCGTCCCTAAACCCTCGTGGCTTACAGGATATGCGGGTCCTAGCTGCACATGTAAGGTGAGAGCAGACGTCGCATGCAAGCAATCTTTTGTCCCCAAAGTGAGTGTACCAGCTCTAATCCATAGCCTCCAGATGTACAATGCGCGGCAGCCTGAAGGCACGGTTGAATACGAACTGTTGGCTGGCTTGACTATGCTGTAATGAGGCCACGGCTGTGGTAAGAAGGCAGAGTCGTGCCAATCCAACGTGTGGAGCATGACAGGTCGTGGTGCCGTTGTTGGCATTGTAACGGATATGGCAGCGTAGTTTTGAGGAGCAGGCGTTGCATGCTGGGACTTCGTGTGAGTAACCGCTGCTGTATACGCCCCCTGGGTGGCTTGCCAAAGAAACGAGCTCCGAGCAACGGATGGAATGGTGAGCCTGGGCCAGTCGCAATCAGGAGCAGAATACGGCGAGTCAAGCTGACAAGGCTGACCTGATGTGCTTGGCATTGGCCCGTTGCCCTGAAGATGGACACACGCTAGGCTGAGCAGCACACAGAAATGTTTGCAAGCACTGCCCAATCTGAGTCTGACACCAGCCGTGGTGCACAGGTGCTGTCCATGGATCTTGTTGGATGCTAGGGTGGCATAATATTCGCCACTCAAGGTCAGTCTGCGCAGTTTCACGGGCGAATCGGGTGCCATGGCGGAAATGCACGACACCTTCCGAAGGAAACCCGCAACGACCACCGAACGAAGAAGCCACCCCGCACAACACCAACCACACACCGCACCACACCAAGCCCCGAAAGGGGGCTACCGACTCCGTGTAGGAGTCGCAGTCGCTGCTGAGCCTTATACACATATACATATACATATACATACATATACATACATATATATATATATATATATATGTATAGATATGTATACATTGTAGATACGGTGTGTGTGCGGGGGGGGCGACGTATACACATGTATTATGTATGTATGTGCATGTGCCTCTATACATAAATCTATATGTGTATCTCTATATGTATGTATGTATATATATATATAGTTACATCATGTAGATACACATACGCACATGCTGTCTTCGTTTATGTGTTGCAGGAAAGCGCATGCCCGCCCCAATAATCTTGCTGGCTGAGTCTCCCGATCCACTCCCAAACTACTAAAATAACTTGCGCACTGTGACAGGGCTCAGAGTCTAAGGTGTGTGTCTGCTTTGGTTGGGACCCGAAAAGAAGGCCTCTGATCCTTTTGATTTTGATGTTTGTCCTTGCGAGCCCCCTGTGTACCGTCGTTTCAAAATACCAATCATCATGAATGTTCTGAGGCGGGCTGCGATGTACGGCACACCAGCTTTGACTTCCTGCTAAAACCTGGAAAGCAAGCATTGTGGCAACTGTGGCCTGGATAATCATAGTAGGGTTTCTGGGAGGGGGTATGCTATGTAAGGCATAGTCATATTAAGGAACACTAAGGAATTCTACTGGCAAACAGTCCGACGACCGATACAGACCACGAACCCGCTTTGACCGAATGTGCAGCAACATCTCCCTACTTGCCGGGTATCATGAGGAACTAGAGGTTAACCTTTTGGGTTATATAGGAATTATATAGGGGCTATGCTACCCAAAAAAGGTTAAAGGTTACTTACTCGAGGCCGAAGCTTGTTAGCTATGTCATTTTCGGGGCGGCGGGGTTTATGATTGAGGACTCTTGAACCGCTCCACGCCCCAAAGCCTCTAAACCCTCAAACACTTCGGCTGGTTTTTTTCAGCACGGTTGATGATATAAATCTTGCGTTACCTTAATGACCCTAAACTACGGGAATTCTGGCATATTCCCTATTATGCGCAATGCAGGATTTCTATCATCAACCGTGATACAAGGTTCAGAAAACCGGTCAAAAGGATGCCTATGGGAAAGAAACAAGGTCCCGAAAAACTAGGGCTTAGGGTTTAGGATTAAACTTCTAGCACCCCTGTCTTTCAATCCAGATATACCTAAAGCCTGCAAGACTTTCACTGGGTAGAGCTTAAGCCCAGGAACCCCTAAACCCAAACCGCTGAAGCCCAAACCCTTTGAAGCCTCAACCGCTAGCCGCTAACCCTCTAAACCCGTATAATCAAGCCCGCAAGGCCCTAAGCTCTACACCCTAAACACAATCGCACAGTGAACCCCTCAACCCCCTCAACCAACCCTAAACCCTGAACCCCCTAAGCCCCAAACCAACCCTACACCCTGAACTCCTGAACCCCTGAAGCCCCTGACTAAACCCTAAACCCCTGAAGCCCCGGAAAACCCCTCAAACCCTAAACCCTTGAACCCCCGCAAGCCCTGAACCCCTAACCCTAAAGCCCTGAGCCCTAAACCCCTAAGCCCCTAAACCCTGAGCCCCTGAACCCTAAGCCCCTGAACCAACCCTCTCTCTCTCTCTCTCTCTCTCTCTCCTGGGCATGAGGGCGGGTCAGCGCCCTCGGGCCGAAGGCCCCCCCATCGTGTTGATGGGTGCGAGGGGTGAGATACGAATGTGGAACACTGTCTCGGCTAAAGCCCTGTAATATACGTTAACGACGACAGTGTTTCAACATTCTCCTCAGACACATGCATCGTCATTCGTGCTTTTATCCCCCAGATATAGAAGGAAAGTATCTACGGTCAGAAATTGCGGGGATAAACAGCACAACGTACAGTCCCCCTGCTCCCGGGGACATTCGCAAAACCTTCACGGTTTTTGCCAGGCAGTGCTTCACATGAGCTTCAGGGAAAGAAGGTCATCTAGGCATCTCTCTCTCTCTCTCTCTCTCTCTCTCTTAAACCCTAAAACCCTAAACCCTAAACCCCTAAACCCTAAACCCCTAAACCCCTAAACCCCTAAACCCCTAAACCCCTGAACCCTAAACCCTAAAACCCTAAACCCTAAACCCCTAAACCCCTAAACCCCTAAACCCTAAACCCTAAACCCCTAAACCCTAAACCCCTAAACCCTAAACCCTAAAACCCTAAACCCCTAAACCCTAAACCCCTAAACCCCTAAACCCTAAACCCTAAACCCCTAAACCCTAAACCCCTAAACCCTAAACCCCTAAACCCCTAAACCCCTGAACCCCTGAGCCATCCCAGCAAAGGCTCACGAGGTCCAGCCGGGCCCCTGCCTGGATCAACCTCGGCAAGGGGGGGCGGTTTTTTCCTGTCGCGCTTGGGGAATTCTTAGGGTTTAGGGTTTTGGGGGTTTAGGGGTTTGGGGGTTTAGGGGTTGGGGTTTAGGGGTTTGGGGGTTTAGGGGTTAGGGTTTAGGGCTTGGGGTGTTACTGTAGGGTTTGGGGTTTAATGTAGGGGCCTTAACAAAATTGAATACGGCTTTGGTGCCCATTTCTCCTACAATCATACTAAGGAACCACCACAATAGTATCGGTTAATTATTTAGGCCCCTTTTGCCTCCCACCCAGCTAGGACGAGCCCGCACCGCGGAGCTAAGGGTTTAGGTCAGTTTTTCCACCCACCCAGGACTCATAGGATTTATGTTGTTAGGGTGTTCGGGTTTCAACAGAAGGTTTCTCGGGTCTAGGTCTAGGTCGTTTGCTGTATGGCTGCATGGGAAGCAGCGCCGCCGCTGACCCCTAAACCCCTTAGACTTTCAGGGGGATCAGATTGCCGCGTGGGTCTTCCTGACATGATCACCCCGGCTTCCCATACAGTGTATTCCGTTTAAGCCATACTCCTCACTTCAAGGCACATGGCATTTGGGAGGACATGGGCAGGGTCAGAACAAAGACCAAAACATAAACTTCGGACCTTCGTCAGAAGGATTTTGGCCAGGGGTCGCAAGCATTTATACATCTAGCCAAGAAGCCCTAAACCCTAAACCGCAAGGGTTGGGGGTTGGGGCTTAAGCCGTCTGTACCGGCTTCGGCTTGCTCTTGGGCTTTCGGGGCTGAGGGCTTTTCGGGGTACCCTGAACCCTAAAACCCTAAACCCTTTTTGGGCAGTATTCCTCGGGAGGCACAGCGTTTCTGTTTTGGGTGCAGGGACCCAATCATCCGCGCCCTTGATGAGTAGGCACCCCGTCGTTAAGGGTTGTTGATATGAAGTTCAGACCCCCCCCACAAGAAAAAGTCACGGAAGCGCATGAAGGGCCCAAGGGTCTGCGTTGCGTGGCCGGGGGTTCTCGGATCTACTGTTCCAGGGGTTAACGCAAAGGCTCCATGTACCTTTATAGTAGATACTTTAGCCTCAAGGGGGTCCCGCTAATAGGTACTTTAAAACCTAAGTATATACTAATTATATGGGTACCATAGACCCTTATACCCTAAACCCTATGGGACCCTTTACAGAACCCCTTTAAAGGAACCCTATATGGGCACATGGAGTCTTAGGGTAATGGCATCCGGGTAGCACCGCAGCGCTTTCGAAGGAAGATGTCAGAAGACATGCCATCCTGTTGGACATGTTGAGGGTTTAGGGTTTAGGCTTTAGGGTTTAGGGTTTGGTGTGTTGAGGGTTTACGATTTATGGTTTAGGGTTCCTGTTCGACGTGTTGAGATTTGGAGGCATTTGTCGGGTCTTGGCAACTGGGCTTTCTGCAGCTTTGGGTGCAGGTGAAGGATGCTTGGGGTCTACCTGGGGGTCTCCGAAAATTAGGGGTACCTTATTTGGGGTCCCCTATCTTCGGAAACTCCCACCTATGCGTTCCGTGTAATTCCTTTCTATTTGTTGTCGGGCTTCTGTTTAAGGAGTCCCGAGCATGAATTGGCTGGCTGGCCAGGAACAGCTGATTTCCACATCCGCAGTTCTTGGTATTGCCTGAAACGGATATCCCAAGAGCCCGGTGTATACTAAGCCCAATAAGAGTGGGGATGCAGTACCGCTGCAGAGGGCTCGCAGTCCCAGAGTCAGTTGCGCAAGCGCCGCAATGGCAGTGACCGCTGGGGGAGGAGGTGGGTTGGGATTCCTAGTATTGAGGGCGCCTTCATCAGAAGCATGGGAAGAGCAAAGCCACACCCAAGGTCCGAACCCTTCATTCTGACCTCCTCATGTATCTGCAGGTCGACATGAGCGTCTTCAAGGGACTCAAGGGATCTTCATCCTAAACCCTAAACCCTAGCCAACCCCGAATACTGCGGCAGGTACCTTGACGGGAGCCCTTGTTTGATTCAGCTTCGGCTTCACCAGGAGGCTCTGAGAAACATTGGTATTGTGCGCTTGCAGACCTGAGGAGAAGCCTCTTGGAGTTTGGGGTTGTCAGGATAGAGTTTAGGGTTTAGGATAAACTCCCTATGCCCAGCTCCCGAAGACGAACTCCAAGAATCCTGAGCTTACGAACTCGGAATCCCCCCCCATTGGACAATGGACTTCGAACTCAAATCCAACCACCACCAGCCCCCTTCGAAACAGCGATCAGCAGAGTCTACGTCTAGCTCAGCGGCAGAGGCGTAGCGCCGCTGTAGTGGTAGGCGTAGGTACCTCACGGCAGCTCATCCCCACCATCTCACTAGATCTCAATCATCTTCGGAATCCGCAACATCATCCTCAATACATAGCACCAGCACCACCAAGAGCAGCAGCACCGACGTCAGCGTCAGCATCAAGACCGTGGCACTGCTGATTCAATGATCACCGCAAACAGAAGCATGCTCATGTTCGCGGCGACATCTGCCTCCATGCCTACGATAGGGGCCTTAGTAATTAGAATAGGGTTCTTCGGGCCCATTAGACTATAATTATAATAAGGACGCCCCCCTATCCCCCGACCCCCCCCCCCAAAAAAAAAAAAAATAGCATAGGCAATTATTAAGGCCTCCATGCCTACACTAAACCCTAAACCCTAAACCCACGAAACCCAGGGCCAAAGGTACTGAGGCGAGACTGGCTCCAACGATGCCGCAGACCCAGACAAGCAAAGAGCACCTCCAGACTCGAACAGGCTCGGCTCTAGAGGGTTTAGGGTTTAGGGTTAAAGCTTAACTTTCCCTAGGGATCTAAGGACTCATAATCTGAGGCTTTTGGGCCCAAAGACCATACTATATAAGGCTTTTGGGCTATGTTGATCCCTAGGGTTTAAGTTACCGTAATAGGGATCTACAGTAAATGTAAACCAACACATTGCAAGGAAGGTTATGACCCTCAGTGCCATTGTTACAGATGATACCCTTTGTTCGCTCTTCGCGAAATGCTATGTGGCCCTTGCACTGGCAACCGTCGCTGTCGCGGCTGAGGACTTATTCTGCAAAACCCTAAACCTTAATCCCTAAAACTTCTTGTGGCGTAGCCTCTAGCCTTCAACCGCTTGAGATCCCAGGGGCTTCGGGGCTCCCAGGGGTTCGATCTTGGGGCTGCCACCCTCTCTATCTACGTGTCTATGGATCTACCTATCTATCGATCTACCTATCTATCCATGCTTCTATCTATGTAGACACTGGGCTTTGTTCGGGTACTAAGTAAGACACTGGGCTTGGGGCTTCGACTCGCACACTCGCTCACGCAGGCACGGCTTCTGAGGCTTGGGGTTTAGGGTTCAGGGCTTAGGGTGAAATGAGTACACCTCTTTGCCACCATCACCCGTAAAACCGGCTTCTGGATGTACTGCTACAACGCACCGTCACCTGCGCACGGGAAGAACTTCACAAAGCACTTCGACCTTTCTTAACAGAATTCTTCAAGCCCTACCGGATTTTTAACAGAAACCTTCAAACCCTAACGGACATCCCTCACCCCAAGACCCAAGTCTTCCCCCCAAGGCCCAGAAGGGAGTGGTAACCCCGACACCGTAAGCAGCTGGTTTAGGGTTTTTGGGGACCCTAACCCTGGGTGAACCTACCAAAACCTACCTTTTTTGTGGGTCCCTACAAAAAAACACTAGGTTTATAAGACTAAGAACCCGCACAAAAGTGGGGGGTGGTAGGTTAAGGCTGAGCCCTAAACACTAAACTCTAAGCCTAGACCCACCCTTTACTTCGCTTCTCCTCCTGCAATGAAAGGCGCTCCCAGTGGACTCAGCAACGGCTTGGTGAGCTGATGATTCACATCCTTAGAAGGATGTCCGGAGGGGCTTTAAAGGGTATCATTAGGGTTCCTTTGTAGGTTCTTTAAAGGGCCATAAGGGATCTAGAATAAGGATTTCGGGAGGGCTTTTCAAGGGTACAGTAAGGGTTCCTTTGTAGGTTCTTTAAAGGGCGATAAAGGGATCTAGAACAAGGATTTATATAAGGGGGGTTCCATCATCGGGGTTTTGGGCTTTAGGGTTTTGCGGGCTTCGGGTTTAGGCTTGAGGGGTTTGGGGTAGGTTCCTGTGAGGTTTAGGGCTCAGGCTCCGTCTAGAGGGTGTGGCAAAAGGCTTTGTTCTTGAAGGGTTTAGGTTAGAAGCTGCCCCCACCCTGTAATAGTGGTACAATAGGAATATAATAGGGCCCTAATATAATCCTATATAATCCTTATAGTCACTATTACAGGGTGGGGGCAGCTTCTAAGGTTTAGGTTTAAAAGGTGCCTATAAAGGCTGACAGGGTTCGGCAAGGCTCTATGATCACTGACACCTTCAGCACCCAAATCCATCCGAACCACCGCTCTCAGTTGTTCTCGGCTAAATTTCTCGCGCTGCTGAATGTAGGTGCTTAGAGAGCTTAGGGCTTGGGCTACCCTGGTAAAGTTATAGTATCCAGTGCCCCGAGACCACGAGAAACAATGTACACATGTTGGTGCACTTAGAGCGAAGAGCTACTGCTCGCGCCGGAACCTGTTAAGAACGAACAACCCTTTTGAACCCGTACTGAGGCCGATGCGTACCCTTTTGTATCCAGGCCTATTGCGACTGCCGGGTACCCTGAAGAAGAAAGGAAACTGAGGGCCAGGCAAATCTGCAGCACTGCTGGCTGCAGCACTCACCCAAACACACAAGACATAATGTCCCGCATGCGACCACTAACCCTAAAACCTAAACCCTAAACCCCACGAGAAGCTGCTTCAGGAAAACCCATACCCAAAACACCCCACGTCGGAAATCCTCAACCCCAACTCAAGCTGCATTCCCCTACCTACCACCCCTCAAAGGGCGTCATCGGCCCAATCCGCGATCCAGCGTCAACTCTACAAATCTACGGGTCGGATTTTGGGAGGAGCTATGATTCCGAAAGCTTGGCTCAAACTACTCCCAAAAAGCCCTACGCCTGCACCTCTGCACTAGCGAAAAGCCCTGCAATTCGATGGAGGGCTGGCGAATACGATTTACGGGATTTGAGGATTTAAGTTGCGAGTAAGCCTCAACCCGAGGGCTGAAACCATTATGCACCCAAACCTTGAAGCCTATAAACCTTACCCTGAGGGTCCATGTACCCATATAGAGATACATGAGCCTTAATGTAGTCCTTATATAGGTACTTTGGGGCTCATGTATCTCTATATGGGTACATGGACCCTTAGTTTTATGCCTAGGTGGTAAATTGGGCAATCTTTGATATCTTTCAAACGGGCCGCCACACCTGCCGCCACCAAGAGGGAGACCACCTTGGCCGAGGCACCTCCAGGCTGGCTTGGGGTTTCAGTTTAGGGAGTTTAGGGGTGTTAGGGTGTTAGACCCCGACGAATAAACCCCTCCCCTCCAAGGATTGTAACAGGGATCCTCAAATTCAGGCTGTTGACGGGTGTATTTCTCAGGAGAGGAGTCGGAGTAAGCCATAGCAAGCACTGCAGGATCCTAAGCCCTAAACTCGCATTAGTTTCTCCTGATCAACTGGCCCACCTTTGCTTTTATCCGTGCTATGCAAATCATGGACTCGAAACTCCTACTTTACCGCCAAATAGATGCCCAAGACGCGCCAAACGGCACCTAGCCTTTTAAACACATAATATGAAGAGGTGGTAAACCGCAGGTCATGTGGACAAGGCTGTTAAGACTTTAAAAGACCTTATACTTAACTGCCATAGACCCTGACAAACCCCTATAAACCTCTATCAACCCCTTGCAAAACCCTACAAACAGGCCTCCATAGCCTAAAACCTTTTGCTCCATGGCCTAAAACCTAACCCTATCCCTCCAGGGATCTCATAGCTAGGGCCCTAGACCCCTTAAGGACCCCATAACAAGGTCCCTGGAGCATAGGGTAAACCTTAAACTCGCGGCCTCCATGTAAGAGTGCTGCGTGCAGTCCCTCCGCCAGCTCCTCCCTAGACGCGTAGGCCATGAGCTCCTCCGGGGAAGCTCCGAGAATCCCATACGTTTCTTTCGTGTTTTGAGATGTTTTAAGGGTCTCTTCGGCACTCACACTCAGATTCTTTGGATGATGCTGGGTACGACGGCTTGACAAGTGAAAACTGAGATGAGTTTTCCCAGAGTTTGGCACCAATCATCACAACTGAAAACAGGTAGACGAAAAAACAGCCGAAAAAACCACCGCGTTGGACTCTAAAGGAAAACCCTACACCCCCATGTAAGCCGATCATCTGCTATACGTCCTTATACAAACCCTGCAGATTAAAAATGGGTAGTGCTTGGGATGCCATAAGCAAGCCCTCCGAGAAAGATCCTCCCCTTGATCTTATGTTTGGTTAGTAGGGGATGGAAGAATGGTAGTAATAGTCGCTACAATTATACCCCTATGGGGTTTACTGTAGGGCTTCTAGGATGTGGAGAGAAAGGGTTCAGGGATTTAGTAGGGTCTCGTTCGGGTTCCCTTGACTCAAAGGGGAAAAGGAGGGACCCTTAATGGGGACCCCTACCCTATAATGGGCTATAGAATGGGCTATATAATAGCTATATTAAGGGTATATACCTAGGGGTCCTGATTAAGGGTCCCTCCTTTTACCCTTGGATTGATTTCATAGGGGGAGTTTCTTCTGTCTACGCCGGTGTTTTCCAAATGCAGGATTTGGGATTGGGGCCAAGCGTTTTCTCTTGAAATCGCAAGTAGCCTCAACTACTGATACAACCCCTAAACGCTTGTTAGGAACATGGGCATCATATTACTCGGCGATGGATGAATGCCGTTCGGCGTTGGGCGGGTGAGGGTTTGCGGGTTTAGTGTTCCTTGTCTCCTTCAAACAAGGCTGAAGACCCATAAACAAAAAAAAAAGTCATGTGCTCATCACCGTCCTGGATCGCTTCCACCCCGCCACCGGCACACGCCATGGCAAATGGCGAGTAGCCTCAGATCCATGCTTATCGTTTGTGTTATGTAACTTATGCTCGAGTTGTGGTTTAGTATGTCTTCCAAAACGTGTACATATCTGGAGGGGTTTAAGACTTTAGAAGGGCATTTAAGTCACATGAGCCGAGACATTACCCCATGGACTCAATGGTGATATGCTGATTTAAGTTCATGGTTTAGGGAAAAGGGTTCGTCATGCATCCCGAAAAGCTAAGCTCTGTTCAACATGTTAAACAGAGTTAAAGGTTTAGGGCACGTTCCGGCATACGCGGGTCTGGGTATGCAAACTCTGTAAAGCCCTACCCACAAGTTCTGGATGATCAGTAACCCTGTGTCGGAGTGAGACTGACAGACTGCGTTTTGAAGCTCCGGGTGCTTAGCAACTAACTATAGTAATTAACTACTTTTCCTCGTGCTCGAGAGCCGTATGAGGCTCAGAAGGATGAAGAACACTGGTGACTCTTGGGCTCCCATATACTCACTTGCCCTTGACCCAGCCAGTGAATTCCTAGGCTATCCTGAGTCCACAAGTCCGATTTCATGATCGCCAGCTATGCTAATTGCGTCCCTACGCCAGCCTTACAAAGCTCTGAACCCAAGCCACAACATGACCCGACAGGTGTGGGGTCATGAAGGCAGAACCCCGGAACGAGAAAAGCCCCTCTACAGACCCTAGATCAACACTGCCGACCCAAGGCACCAAGCATGTTCGGCACGTGGCAACCGAGGCCCGCATCGTACAGGATCTGGATTCCTACCCAGGGGCTTCCGTTCTGGAGCTCTTAATGAGGAGCTCTGTTTGTTATGACCTGCTTTTGAGCTCGTGGTCTTCATGTAAGGATAAGGCATCCCAAGACGAAACCTAAAGAGTAGGAGTAGGCGGAGTAGGATGCTCATCTTAGGAACCAACAAGGAATGACGTTCAAGTCAAGAGTAAGGTTTGAGATAGTCTCGGGTGCAGGGTGGAAGACTTCAGATTCAGTCAGGCTCATGGTCGGAAACCAAAACATGTGCCGTGGGTGTGCCGGGAGCGCAAGTTCGCGAACGCCGACTCGGAGTATCTATCGCACTTTACGATGGATTGGGGGACTGTGGAGAGAAAGCGAGTTTGGTCGAAAAGGTACACGGCTCCACAAAGGGAGCCGCAGAACCGCCAAGTGCACAGTCGGGGGCGCCCAGCAGGAACGGCCACCAAATACTACTTAAACGGAAGAACACAGTAGTGTTGTCTCGCTGTAACGGAGAAAAGGAGTACAGCGTTCGTGCTGCTTCCAAGGAACCTCATAGTTAGGGCCCTAGGCCCCTAAAGGACCTAATATTAAGTCCCCCGGAAGCATAGGGTAACTTCTGTCGTGTCTAAGATCCGGAGCGGCATGGAACTGAGAACTTGCAGTCCTGAACCTCTACTGTCCCATGTAGCCCCTTCTCTTGGTGAAGGACGTAACCAAGACGCTTTTCATGCCAAAAAGGACACACTATAAGTATAGGTAATTATTGTATTGCCCAACTTCCCCCTCTCAATCCTTACAACGTGCACCTCACGGGGCTTATATCATCCGGGCCTGCGATGAAACCAATTTCCGCCTTTGATCTTCGGGTCTTAACAACCGGCGGCTCCCGGCTTGCATTTCCCGTGCAGTGCTCGTCTGCGACCGATCTTCGAGAGATGTTTGGGACGCGATAAGATGAAGGTTTCCGAGAATAGGGGACCTAATATGGTTCCCTAAACAGTAGGGTCCCAAAGTAAGGCACCCCTAATTCTCGGAAACTCCCATAGTAAGGTTGGCGATTGAGCGGGATCGACGAGAAACCCTTTCTTGGCTCTCGATTGCCTTCTCATGCCGGTGTCTCGACCAGCTCTTGCAAAGCAATGTCCTTCTATGTCTGTCGTGTGGTCGGGGCATGGCTTGAAGACAGGCATTTCAAGATCCTCGAGGGGGTGCTACAGCTTTCGGCTAGCTCTTCGACTCTCGCCGCTTGTACTTCCACGCAGCAAGACATGATCAAAGTTGGCATGCATCTCATGACCAAATCCCCTAAAACCTCAAACAGCACTAACCCCCCAAACCCGAAACCGTAAAAAACTCCAACCCCCCCCTAAACCCTAAACCCTGAAAAAAACCTAACCCCGAAAACCCTAAACCCCAAGCCCTGATGTTGCGGCGCACATCCTAGCACCGACTGAACTGTGTAGGCGCTCGTGACTACCCATAAGCTCCATAGTGGTTCGTTCTTGGGATTGCCTTATAGGGTTCTAAAAATGAACACCCACAAGGAACTACTATGGAGCCTCTGGGAAAGCCATGCCTCAAACCCTGATCCTAGCGACCTGAACCCTGTAATAAAGTGGCCTTACTAGTTAGAATAGGGTTCCTTTTAAATGGGTCTAGACGGGCTACTTTAAGGGATCAATAAGGGTACTATAACTAGGGGCCTTAGTAATTAATTACAATAGGGTTGCGGGGTATACTATAATACTGTAGTTATAACGCACCCCCTAAAACATAGTATAGGCAATTATTACGGCCCCCCTAGTGAGCTGTAATGGTTTACGCTCTCACAACTCGGAAATCCCAGATGAGGTCTCATCGTCTCTCGCTCCAGGTTGTTGGATTACGCATTTCACGTCAAAAATCGCACCCCCAAGACAGGACGACAGGGTTTTGGTTTTCCCTCTCGCATGGCCGAGATCTATGCCAGCTGGGTTTAGGGTTGAGGGTTTAGCTGCACCTCATTAAGGCCCCCTTTTCCTTGCGACTGGACTCAAGTCTCCCCTAGATCCATTGTAGCCCCTTTACAGTTACAGGAACCCTTTTGAGATCCGTTTTCGGGTGTCTGACCTTCGGCATTGTCGGCTACTGCCGCCCAGTGAAGCGCATTGGCGCCGTAGCCATCGGCATGGTTCCTTTGAGGGTCCCAATAAGGCTTGCTATGAGGGCTTAATATACGGGCCCCAACAAATAGAATAGCGTCAGCTATACTGTACTTATAATATGTTATGTAAGGAACCCCAAAATAGTATAGGTAAACATTATAATAAGGCCCCTCTAGTAGTTAGTAGATTGCTATAAAGGACACTACAAGGGTTCAGGGCTCATGCAGTTCATGGCCTTGCTCTCTGTGTGACAGATTCAAATTTTAGCCTCACCTTCACTGTGAAAGCCCCATCCCTGAACTGCAGCATGTATATATATATATATATACATACATACATACATACATATATATATATATATGTATATATATATATATATATATATATATATATGGCCTGGCTCAGTCAGGGCAGGGTTGCAGGGTTAGGGTTTTGATCTGAAGCATCCCAAACCGCGCCGCCACACACCCTCTGAAACTCACTACAGCGCCCTAAGCCCCAATCCGCGGACAACACCAAACGGGGAATCTGAATATCGGTCAGGGCACGCATCCGCGCCCGAAGCGATAAGAATCCTGTCATGGCCACCATGTCAGAGCTTGCGTTCATGCTCAAAACAAAGATTGGGGGGAGTGTGTGTGCGCTTCGGGCGTGGAGCTAGCCCTCAGGAGTGCATATGTGGATGTGCATTTACTTGAGCAGATCCAGACACACATGCGGATCTGGATATAGACAAGGTACAGATTTTGACGACAAATATGCGCATAGATGCATTTTGTGTTCAGAAGGCTCTCAGGCATGTCTATCTGTCCACTTATCTATCGATAAAACCATTTCTCAGTCAACATATCTGTTAATGAACCGATCAAGCTATGTATCAATCTATCTGCCTGTTTGTTTGTCTATCTGTTTATCTTTGTACCTACCAACCTACCCACCTAGCTACCTACGGACCTACCCTTGCTAGCCAGCTCGCTGGCTATCTTTCGGGATCTATATGTCTAAAAACCCGCCTAACGACCTATTGGTCGATCCACCTTTCTATCCCTCTACCTGTTTCCGTATCTAACTTACTCGCAACAAACTCTGTGTCTATCTCCCTATCTTTGTACTCACTCATGTACCTGTCGACTGTCTATATCAATATCTGTAGTTAAGGTGAAGAATTGGCAGGTGTTTTCAAAGGTCTGGCGACCCGTGTTCTCCTTTTATTCAGGATACGATCATCGGGGAACGGGATCGTCTGAGATTCGGCAATTGGACGTTGAGGACATTACCGAAATGCCCAAACAGAGCCGGATATTACGTTCTCATTAAGATCCGAGGCTATGAGGCCACGGTTCCTAGCAAGGCAATACATACAAATTAATTACGGCAAGAAGAAAACTTCAACATGGCAGCATGATAGGCATCAAATTTGACGAGATAAAGACCAATGTCGTCCCAGCCGCATCTAAACTCATTCCCCATTGCCAACCAGCCCCCGTGCCTGAGGGACTCGTTGCGCTTCAAAAATGCGCACCTTGCTCGCTCAGCACGACCGAGACATGAATGTCATGCGTAGAGACATGCACCTGGCTGAATCCGTGAGCGCACCGGTCTTAGAAGCATGCAGTGGCTAAAACGGGACCCAATATGTCGCCTTGAAGGTCGGGCTCATTCGAGAAGAGGATATGCACCCTGAAGCATTAAAGCATTACCCTACATAATCCTCTGAGGTCTTGTAGGTGCTGCCCGAGCCACATGTGCAGAGCGGATGTCCGCGCTGCAAATTGACAGAGAGGCTCCGGCTCTGCGATGGCATCGTTGGGGTCCGCCTTCACAGACGTTCCTACATAAAGGTCTGCACCACTAGGGCAAAGCAACCTTCTAGTTGTTCTCATCAGAGTCACCAGTGAATCCTTCCGCATCACCTCGCCATCATCATGATCATCATCATCATCATCATACTCGTATTCGTCACGATCGGCAGCAGAACCACCATTCCGTGTAATCCTGACCCTCACTTCAAAAACTCAAACATACATACAGACATACATACATGTATACTACATACATACATACATACTTACTTACTTACTTACGTGCATATAATATACTTACATACATACATGCGTACATACCTCCCTACCCACCTACCTACCTACGTACATACATGCATGCATACATACATATACATATAGGTGCATATATGTATGTGCAACAATAGAAACAATATATAAATATAAATATATATATATATATATGCTACCCCCCCCCCCCATTGACCTACCTTTGTTGGGGGTCTCAGGAGCAATGAGTGGCAATGATGCATGGACAAGGGAGGGCCTATTTTTGTCGCCATTATTTGTTTGCACCTGTGGCTTTTTTCGCGTGTTTGTTATAGATAGTACTAGTACTGGTAATAGTAAAGAGTAATAGAGTAATACAATCATAGATTAATAGACGAATAGACGAATAGACTAATAGACAGAATAAACTAGTAGACTAATAGACTAATAGACTAATAGACGAATAGACGAATAGACTAGTAGACTAATAGATTAATAGACTAATAGACTAGTAGACTAGTAGACTAAACAAACTAAACAGACTAAAAGACGAAAAGACTAATAGAGTAACAAAGCAACAAAGCAATAGAGCAATAGCAATAGAGTAATAAAGAAAGAGTAATAGTACAAGAAACAGTGCGCGCGAAGCGCGTGACCCGCAGGCTTTGCTCCATGACTTTATGCATTGGTATTGGTAATAGTAATAGTAATGGTAATAGTGCTGCATAGTAATAGTAAAGCAGTACCAGTAACAGTAGCAATAGCAGTATTAGTAGTACGAGTAGTAGTAGTAGTAGTAGTAGTAGTAGTAGTAGTAGTAGCAGTAGTAGTAGTACTAGGAGTAGGAGTAGGGATAGTAGCAGAGTAATAGAGTCATAGAGTCATAGAGGAAATAAAGTAGATAGAGTAATAGAGTAATAAATAGAGTTAGTGGAGTAGTAGAGTAATAGAGTATTAGAGTAATAGAGTAATAGAGCTTTTGGAGTAAGAGAGTAATAGAGTCATAGGGTAATAGAGTAATAGAGTCATAGAGTATAAGAGTATGAGAGTAACAGAGTAACAGGGCCCAGGGCCCCAAGCAAACAAAAAAAAATGGCAGCAGAAACAGAAAACTAATGTGGCCAGATATTCTCGGCCCCAAGTTCAAGACTCCAAAAGATTGAGGCCTCTCAGCACTTTGGAACTGTGAGAGCTGCAAAACCTGGAGCGGCCCCAATCTTTTTGAGATTCAAGACTCAAAAAGATTGAGGCCTCTCAGCACTTTGGGACTGTGGGAGCTCCAAAACACTGAAAGGCCTCAATCTTTTTATGATTTTGAAGCCAAAACGCTGGGAGGCCCCAAAAGATTCAACAGACTCAATCTTTTGGAGGTCTTAGGAAACTAGCCTTAAAATCAATAAGATTGAGGCCTCTCAGTGTTTTGGAATCTGGAAGCTGAAAAACACTGAGAGGCCTCAATTTTTCTGAGGTTCGGGATTCCAAAAGATTGAGGCCTCTCAGTGTTTTGGAATCTGGAAGCTGCAAAACACTGAGAGGCCTCAATTTTTCTGAGGTTCGGGATTCCAAAAGATTGAGGCCTCTCAGTGTTTTGGAATCTGGAAGCTGCAAAACACTGAGAAGCCTCAATTTTTCTGAGGTTCGGGATTCCAAAAGATTGAGGCCTCTCAGTGTTTTGGAATCTGGAAGCTGCAAAACACTGAGAGGCCTCAATCTTTTTATGATTTTGAAGCCAAAACGCTGGGAGGCACCAAAAGACTCAAAAGACTCAATCTTTTGGAGGTCTTAGGAAACTAGCATTGAAATCAATAAGATTGAGGCCTCTCAGTGTTTTGGAATCTGGAAGCTGCAAAACATTGAGAGGCCTCAATTTTTCTGAGGTTCGGGATTCCAAAAGATTGAGGCCTCTCAGTGTTTTGGAATCTGGAAGCTGCAAAACACTGAGAGGCCTCAATTTTTCTGATTTTGGTTATAGTTTCCCAAGACCTCCAAAAGATTGAGTCTTTTGAGTCTTTTGGTGCCTCCCAGCGTTTTGGCTTCAAAATCATAAAAAGATTGAGGCCTCTCAGTGTTTTGGAATCTGGAAGCTGCAAAACACTGAGAGGCCTCAATTTTTCTGAGGTTCGGGATTCCAAAAGATTGAGGCCTCTCAATGTTTTGGAATCTGGAAGCTGCAAAACACTGAGAGGCCTCAAATTTTTTGAGGTTCGGGATTCCAAAAGATTGAGGCCTCTCAGTGTTTTGGAATCTGGAAGCTGCAAAACACTGAGAAGCCTCAATTTTTCTGATTTTGGTTATAGTTTCCCAAGACCTCCAAAAGATTGAGTCTTTTGAGTCTTTTGGGGCCTCCCAGCGTTTTGGCCTCAAAATCATAAAAAGATTGAGGCCTCTCAATGTTTTGTAATCTGGAAGCTGCAAAACACTGAGAGGCCTCAATTTTTCTGATGTTCGGGATTCCAAAAGATTGAGGCCTCTCAGTGTTTTGCAGCGCCCAGAGTTCCAAGGTGCTGCGAGGCCTGAATTTTTTTGGTTTTGGATACAGTCTCCCTCGACCTCCGAAAGATTGAGTCTTTTAAGAAACTAGGTCTTTGGGAATGCCGCTCCATTCGGGTACACCCCGCCCCGACCCACCCTTGCCTTTCAAAAAAACCAAAAAGGGTAGGTCAATGGGGGGGGGGGGTACCATATATATATATATATATATATATATATATTATACATATGTATGTATATTTTTATATTTAAATTTAGATATATGTACTTATAAATGTATATGTATGTATGTACGTACGCACGTATGTATGTATGTAATGTATGTGTGTGCGCGTATGTGTACTGTATGACTGTATGAAAAATCATATGCATGGCGAATCAAAGTCAAGCACGTTGATTTAGAACACCAAATAGCAGGATCCTTACTATAAGGACCCCTAAAGAAGTCCAGGACCAGAGCGAATTTTCATCCTTCGAGGACTAACCCGGCACGGCAAGCCCAACATCCGCGACGGTGGCGGGTTTCGGGTGACCCGAGTGTATCAGGGAGGCTACGACTTCGCGTCAGCGCAAGCGTAGTGCGCCCAGGCCCAGGGAGTATTGGACTAACATAGAAAGGATCGCAGGTTCACTGCGATGTGGCTCACCGCATGCGCTCAAGCTCTTAAAAAAGTCTTACTAGCACCCCTAAACCCCAAGCCCTAAACCCAAAACCCCGAAACCCGGGTCTGGCCTTCTCCTGCAAAAGGGAGTAGACGAGGAGCGGATCCCCGACCAATGCAGCGTAGCAAAGCGGCGTCCAACCCTTCTCATTGCCTCGTATCGGTCTCTAAAAGTCCGTTTAGTAAGGGTCCCCTTGAAGCGTCCCTTGAAAGGACCTCTGAGGATCCCTTGAAAAGGGTCCCTCCGTATCAAAGCTCAGGGCATGGATCTGAACGACTGTTGACGCTAAGTCGACAAGCAGCTGCGCGCTTCTGGTGAGAAGTATGCATCCTCTATGCGTACATGTGTACGCATAACAATGTATGTTTTTGGCACACGCAATGTAAACAACAACAGCATGGAGGCCCGAACTGAGAAATAGACTAGGTTTGAGATATATGCCACTTCACTAACTATTTGCATAGGAACCGTACGGAATAGTCAGGCTTCTTTTATCACGGTCAGGTCAATGTGGAGCCGGGCACGAAGCTGGGGAGCGGGACGCTCTGTGCAGGAAGTCCCCTAAACCCCTAAACCCCAACCCAAAGGCCTGAACTACCGAAGCCCTGAGACCTTTATAAGCTCTGAACCCCTAACCCAAAGGGTCCAAGTATCATTATGGTACATACTTATAGGGTATTCTGGGGGTCTAAGTATATACCATAATGATACTTGGACCCTTTGGGTAAACCCCTACGGCTCAACTCTTAGGAATTTCCGGCAGGAGCGGAGCGACCCAGAAAGCAGGAAATACGGATTCACACCCTACAAGGCCCCCGGAAACCTCCAAACCATGCCCGACACCCAAGTGCCAAGCCCGAATCTCTCTTATAGCCGAGTCACGGTCAAGGATGCCCGTGAAACAGTTCTGATGCATGAACCTTACTTAGAGGATTGGGGTTATAAGTAATTATAAGTATAGTTACCGTACTTATAAACCTAATTACTAAGTCCCATGATCCCTTCAGTAGTTATGAGTGGGGCTACGTCGCGGTGACTCCGGGCTTCAGAAGAAGGATTGGGAAGCTTGGCCCTTGAGAGTCTTTGGAGGACCTCTGGAACCCTAGATACTTGATCCATCTATAAGGTAGCTCCCCTGTTTGGTTTAACCGTGATTCTATATTTAAGATCCAAACAAGGCACTGTAATGCTTTCTATAGACTGAAGAGCAAAGCAAGGGTTCATGGCTTCAGGCGTTCGAGCTTCAGGGACCTGGTTCGAGCATGGCAGTTTCTCGATCTAGAATCTAGAAACTGAGTGCCTACGGGTGCCAACATAACATGGAGTCCTCAATAATTGAACTAGCGTTTGGCACGGTTGTATTCTCATTCCTCGATAATTAGACTAGGGTTTGTGGGGTGGGTTCGGGGGTGTATACTCGTGTATCGTCCTAGTATGGAGCCTTTCAGGAATAACATGATCGAAAACGAAGGCAGCTTCTGTGGCCTCAAGCGTCGGAACCGAGTTTATGCGGTATATGATACTGTACTTGTACCCGCGACTACAGTGACTAGAATAAGGTGATAGACCACATCCATATTAGCAGACTCCTGTGTTGCGGAACCTAGGTTCGATTGCAGGCAGGTGCGATGAGCTGAGCATTTCAAGGTAAGGAAGGACCCGACCGCCTTGATGATGTTACCAGGTGAACCCTGAACTCCGGGACAGGACAGTGCAAAAACCCAAACCTGGCCCAGGAAACAAGACGACAAAAATCTGAGCCAGAGCACCTTCTGCACATGAAGGAAAAAGGAACCCTTCGACTCTCGCAACTAGCACAAGGCGGGCAAGGATCTGAACACTGTCGGCGTAAGACAAAACAAATCTCCACCACAAATTCAGGAGGAGGCACAAACAGCCCAAACCAGCAAAGGAGATGCAACCAACCATACCGAACCACGCCAACAACAAACTTAGTCCCATGGTGAGTCCCAGACATTAAATCCCCTTACCCTTGCCTTAAGGACATGAGGAGAATGATGTTCCAACAGTCTGGCGTCTAACTTAACGGAACCCCTTAAACTAACTTTAGGATGGCCTGGTTGGGAGTATCGCGTCCGAGGTAAGGCGCAGGGATTTTCCTAGTAGGGTCCCGTATGGCAGGCTTGTACAGGAGCTACCAGGGGATGCCATTACTGATGATGCCCACCTCTATAGAGCCAAGGCAACCAAAAAACAATGCGCAAGCCCGTACACACCGCAAAAGCAGAAGCTTCGACATAAGGGTCTCTCCTTTCGTTGATGATATAAACCCTGCATTACCTTAAGGACCCTAAGCTATGGGAATTATTGCATATTCCTTATTATGGGTCATGCAGGTTATATGTCATTACCCGTTCCACTCGTTTAACAACAGGCCTCGTTGTCCAGCAGCCCTGTCAAGCCAAAGGCACTCTCGCCTGACCTACACGCTTCCACCTTAAACCACAAGCCCATCTGAGTTCAAAATCCCCTAAACTCTAAACCCTAAACTAAACCCCCAATTTCCTAAACCCTAAACCAAACCCCAAATTCCCTAAACCCTAAACTAAACCCCCAAACTCCCCACACGAAGACCCTGACGCCGAGGATCTGCGCCATGAGATGCTCCGCCGGATCTCTGGCTTCGGATTGAAAGCCTGGAACGAAGTCGTAGTCCGGCCTCAGGGAGCTTCCCTGGTCTAACATAGGGCCCTAATGATTTTAGAGTACGTGGGGTTTTGGGGAATATAAGACTATAACTATAACTATAAGAAGGAGTATCCCTCAGCCTGGTTTACTCGGTTTAGGTTTAGGGTTTTAGGGTTTGGGGTTTAGGGTTCAGGGGTTGGGTTTAGGATTGATAGGGTTTAGGGTTTCTGGTCTACTCGGGGTTCCTTTAAGGGTGCCTATAAGGACCACTATAAGGGATCTGTAAGGGTACTATACGGGGTTCAGGGCTTTAGGGGTTTTTGGTTTAGGGTTTTAGGGTTTAGGGTTGGGGTTTAGGGTATGTTTTGGCTTTACTGTAGGCGTCTAAGATAGGGTTTGGGGTCTAACATAGGGCCCTAATACTTTTAGAATAGGTTTTGGGGGCCATCATACGAAATTAAAAGAAGGAACTCCCCAAAATAGTATAGGCAATCACTAAACCTGGTCTACTCGGTTTTGGTTTAGGTTTGGGGTTTAGGGTATGTTGTGGCTTTACTGTAGGGTTTGGGGTTTAATGTAGGGCCTAATAATTAGAATAGGGTTTTGGGGGCCATTAGACTATAACTATAATATTAATAAGGAACCCTAACAATAGTATTGATACTTATTTAGGCCCCTATATTACTCGGTTTTGGATTTGAGATGTAGGATTTAGTGTCTGAGGCTTGCCTGGACCCGACGAAACGTACATTTCTTGTATTGGACCTCTTCGTCTGGAACCTTGCCAAGGCCTTAATAATTAGAATAGGATTTTTGCGGATTCATTACGTTAGTTATAGTATAATATACCGCCCAAACCCTATTCACTACTATAGTTATAGTATCATATACCGCCCCAAACCCTATTCTGGTTCGCCAAGCACGCCTGAAACCACATCGGACGGACCACGTAAAAAAAAAAAAAAAACAGGCTCAAGCCTCCAAGGACACGTAGCAGCAGTGCAATCAACATCACGTCGTCACTATCATCATCATCATCATCATCATCATCATCACCATCAACACCGTCATCGCCATCATCATAATCATCATCATCACCACTTCCATCTCGCTTTCAATACGTGTGGTCGAAGAAACAAGTTTCACAGAACTAGCGATAGGGAAAAAGCATTCACAGCAGCAAAGGACAAACATCTGCAGGTTTGTCTGTCTGTGTGTCTGTATGTATGTATGTCTGCTTGTGTGTATATGTATATATATAGGTATACGTACATGTATATGTGTTCGTATATGTATATGTATGTGCATGTGCATGTGTATGCGTATGTGTATGCATGTGTCCGCGTATATGTGTCAGTGTAAGTGCATGCATATGTGGAAATTCATATCTGCATCTGCATGCGCATCTGCGCGTGCATGTGTATGCATGTACGTATGTATGTAGTGTATGAACTATGTGCATACATATTCATAGTTGCGTAATATCTTTTGTCTGCATGTATGCATGCAAATGCACATATAATTTTAATGTGCATGCATATGTATGCGCATGCATGCATGCATGCATGCATGCATTTCTGCAGGTGAGTATGTATGTATGCGTGTGCATGCATGAAATTTTATGGTTGTAGAAAAAACGAACAAGTCACTGTATGCGTGTGAATACGTGTGTATGAGTATATTTGTACATATATGTATATACATATTCGAATGTATGTAACACTAAAAAGAGAGAGAGAGAGAGAGAGAGAGAGAGAGAGAGAGAGAGAGACAGAGAGAGAGAGAGAGAGAGAGAGAGAGAGAGAGAGAAATGGAGAAAGTGTGTGTGTGTGTGCGTGTGTTCAACCCTCCGTAGCCTGGGTGTGTTATAACTTGGGGCTTTAACGGTGCACATAGGAGTCGCAAAAGGGTGTGCACGGTTTATCATTGCGGAGCATCCAACCAGGAATCCAAACCCAAAACCCTTCATAAACCCTAATCTATTTAGCCTTTACACACCCTACTTCCGAGAACATCCGATGAAGAAACTGCCTGAAAGTACAAGCACCGCAACCCAATGATAAACAGTAATACCGCAGACTTCATTGCTCTGTCGGTACACCTCTCTATCTCCGTCTATACATATACACACATCGACATACAAGCATGTATATATATATATATATATATGTATATACACACATACACACATACACAAGCATAAAGAATACAGAGGGCGTGTGTGTACATTTGCACATGCAACAACCTGGAAATAGATGCACAAATAGATTTCGCATGTGTGTATTGAAAAGAAAGAAATGCTAACGCGCGTGAACCCGTTCATACGTAATGAGATACGCATACACAGATAGGTAGGTAGCTAGATAGATAGTCAAACAGATACGAGTAATTACTGGTAATCCGTCCGTCAGCCAGTCAGTCAGGTCAGGCCAGTTGAGTTCGGATCGGTTCACTTACTCGGTTACCTTTCCCAGAAGAGAAAGGACTGACGAAGGGATTGTGGCCGGGGCGCTTGATGGGCAGGCCGGTAAAGTGACGATTCTGCAGGTTCAGCATCAGGCGATAGTTGTGGTAGTCCTTCCTGGAAACTTGACTCAAGATCTGGGGTTCACTCGCCAGAGCTTGGGGAGATATGACTTCCACGTCTCTAATAAAAGCTATGGGGTCCAAAGGTCGATTATCCTCGAGAAGAAGCACAGTTTGTGGGTTTAATAAAGTTTAGGTTTGTACGGTGGTGAGAGCCAGTATTGCAGTATGGCTGCGCAGCAAACCCTGAAGCATGCAGGCCTTCTGCAAGCTTGAACGGTTCGCCCAAACACGTGAACGTCATGCAAACAAGCTGGAGGTTGAGGAATAAGGGGCTGCTTGCTTCTCTGTCTCTGTGTCTTCAAGGCTCGTGGGCTTTGGGTGAGCGGGTTCTTTGCTCCACTGTTATAACAGTTGAAGGAAAGGTGAAACGAGGACGACAACAAACAAGACCCTGGCGAAAGGCAGCCAGCGCAATAATCACGACTGAACTCATCCTGGCTGAGCACACACTTGCAATGGGGGATCCATGCATAGGCTGTGATAGCATCATGTCCTGCTTCAAACCATGCCACGCACTGAAAATACAAATTGTAGTCTTTGGCTCTTGGTCTAGACATGCACAGATGTAAATACTGACCACCTTCAAGCGCCATCTCCCAACACGATGAGCAACAAATACTCGTTCACAACAGCAGTGCCCGTAAATACTAACCTTAACCCAGACTCTAAACCTCAAACGCTGGACCCTAACTCTACGCCCTTGTAAACACGAAGCCTGAACGGAACGCTGGACCCTAACTCTAAGACTCTAAGCCCCAAGCATGCCCAAGCCATAAGCCCGACTTGCCGCTGTCTGCAGGCTCGGAGCTTGCCGAGATAGGAGCTGATCTTGTTCCTGAGCATCGCCTGTTCCCACGGCCCTCACCCCCGGGACTACCAGACGGAAAAGCGGACGTCTATACGGGTGTTTCCAAAAATGTGGAAACTCAAACATAGTACCCTAAATCCTAGGATCCCTATTAGAAGGACCCCCCCAAAAAAGGTACCCCTAATTTTCGGAAACTCCCATACCTGAAGCCTATGCCGACGGGAAACCCAAAACGGCTTCTTCAGTCCTAGAGGCCCCAAACTTGGAGTCTTCCCAAGCTTAGCCCTATGCCTCCAGGGACCTTATTATGGGGTCCTTAAGGGGTCTAGGGCCCTAACTATGAGGTCCCTGGAGGGATAGGGTAGTTGCTGAGTTCATAAGCCTCAAACAGTGTACCACTTTCAGTTTTATAGTGGGTGATACTACCCCAAAAAAGTGCAAAGTGTATCCACTCAGCTACTAAGCAAGCTTCAAGTCCAGTGATTCAGTTCGCACCGTCTGCCTGTGGCTTCCGGTGCTGCAAGCATGTGGGCTTTCGAGGCTTCCGAACCCTAAACCTTTTTTGCAGCAGGCCTCGTTGTCCAGCAGCCCTTTTTCCTAAACCGAACTGGCGCCTTCAGCACGGGGGCAATTCTCATGCGATCCTTCTCGAGGGTGAAGAAGCCTCACAGAGCTCCATTCGCTTAGGGCATAGGGTTTAGGGGTTTAGGGGTTTAGAGGTTTGGGGTTTAGGGGTTTAGGGTTTAGGAGGTTTAGAGGTTTGGGGTTGGGGGGTTTAGGGTTTAGAGGTTCAGGGGTTTGGGCTTTAGGGTTTAGGGGTTTAGGGTTCTACTGCCACGACCACTACAACACCTACTCCTGGCAATAACAGTTAGCTATGATAGAAACGATAGTAATGAACAAGAGTAGCAGCAACACAAAAAACACCAAAAAACTACCAACATGACACTAGCAATGTTAACAGCTGGAGGAGAGGGCCAATGTTCTTCATGCCATCCATGATCGACGACGACAAGATGCCTCTGCCATGCCCATAGTCCGGGGTTCAGGGGTTTGGGTTTAGGGTTTGGGGTTGACAGTGCTCTAAACCCTCCTCGTTCATGTGCATGCGTGCATTCTGCAAAAACGGCGACGGCAACATGCACAGCCCAGGCTCGAGCATTAACCAGCCCATCCAATCGTGTCGTTTAGGTTAGGTTTTAAGCTTCTGGTTTCGGCGGTCATTCTCGGACACGCCAGGCGAGGTGTTTCATAATTGGTCGGTCCGAGGTGAAACCTATGTTGGCGTTTGAGGGTCAGATTTTGGGGCAAGCAGGCGCAGATTTACACCTCGATCACCAGAACCCTAGGCCAAGGGCATCCCAAGCTAAGGGGGAACCATTGTACACCATGACGCGACCTTAATGCTTGATTAAATCATCGGGACTCTTACGGGGGTAGGGTGAGGGGTGGTAGATGCCATGATAAGGACTATTCAAGCCTATTTGAGGAAGTATAATCCCCTACCCCCCTATGTACCCCCTACCGCTCTAAGGGTCCCTATGATTAAACTTGCCTACATTGGCCTATATCCATCAGAAAAGACCTTGACATGGAAAGCGGCTCTCAGCAAAGACTGGACGCCGATGCATGAAGTTCGACATACGCAAAACGGTTGCTATGGGGGCCTCAATAATTCGAACAGGGTCTTGGTGTATGTTCTACTACAACTAGGTTTTTATGCGGAACCCCAAAACCATCCCAAAACAGTATAGGCAATCATTCATGCCCCTTTCTTGCAAAACTACAAAGCCCGCCAGGACGGCCTTCGCCAACCGGCTCCTTGACCCAATCGAAATTGGCCGCCAAGGCCTACGAACTCGTTGGGTTTTTTGTTGAACTCGTTGGGTTTGGGGCTTGGGGTCCAGAACGGCTTGTGGTGGTCGGGGGCTGTAGGTAGGGTAGAGCTTGGTCTAAGTTCTCGTCCGGGGAGCAACTAGGTGCTTCGCGTCTTGGCGAATAGGAGCTCTTTCTTCTGACAGCCCTGAAACCCCCATACCCTAAATCCTAAAACCCCATAACCCTAAACCCCTCACCAAATTGCCTGAACCCTGAGACGACGGCGGCGATGCGATCTGCAACCGAGTCACCACCACTTACTTTGACCTGTAGGTCTTACCCTACACCCTAAATGCTAAACCCCAAATTGCCGAAACCCCAAATCCTCAACCCCAAAACCCTAAAGCCCTCAACTCTCACTCACTCACTCGCACATTGGTCTGACGTCCAGAGCGAAAACATGCAGGCCCCAAAAACATAGCCGACTGTAGGCCATGCAGGGCAAAGAACAAAGCAGAAATGGCAAAAACGGCAAAAGCCGGAGGACAGGGAGCGAGAGAGCAAGCTACGACCTGTCCGAGGCAGAAAGAGCCGCGGAGCGAACAATCGCGGTCGCCCGGCACACGAGTTCATCGTCCATCACATCAAAAGGCGATCGACGAGTACTCAAGCGATGTCGGGTACACGCAGCAAGACGGGGGTGAGACGCAAAAAAGACAGGATTCCCATGTACAGAAGTCTGGCGAAGAACTGCAGATGGCAGCAGAGAGCGCCACAACTCCAAACCAACTTGGCTGAGCCGTCCCACAATCCAGATGGAGCCACCAAGAAGAACGTGGCGGCAGACCATGCGAAAAGTGACAGTAGCATCAAGCAGGGTTTGCAATGCACGCGGAGGCTCCGAGGCAGGACCTACCGCTGAGTCCAGAGCGGAGCGCAAAGGCCGGAAATGCTCACGGAGAGAGACAGACCAGGGGTGCGGTGCAGTCAGGGCCGACCACAAGCGCCAGTTGCCATGCCACTGATCAGGCAGCCTCCAACAGGCGGGGGCTCCAAGGAGTCCATCCCACCGAGGCGAGACGACGCGATCTCGAAGCTGCGGAGGGAAGTCATCAGCAGACGACGATTCAAGCAGGTACACCCATTTAACTCCACCGAGAGCCATGGGTCCGTCCGGGGCAGGCGGAGGGGCGGCCGTGTGGGTATGACACGCAAGGCCATCAGTAGTGGCAACCTCAGTGGGTTCCGATGCCGAAACAGATTGTTCTGCTGACGGCCGTGGGAGAGCCGTATTATCGGGCCAGGCATAGGGGTCAGCGACCCCAAGTATAGCAATTCGTTCAGCGCGAAGCTCATCTTCTGTGCAGGGCCGTTCAAGATCGGCCGCGAGCCGTTGTGCAGGCGTAGCATTGAGAGGTCCGGGCAATCGCATAGGAGGCAAGCCTCTGTGTGTGCGGGGGCCTTTCCTCTTGGTTCCAGAGCCGTACACGTATGAAGGCCCAACAACAATGCGGAGACCGTGCATGCAGGATGCAGAGACTCGAAGATGATACTTTAGTCTGTCGGTGGAGTGGTGATCATGATGGCACCACAAGCACACCGTGCCGCAAGTGTAGTTGGTGAGGCAGTTAACAACCGAGTGCTTACGGTGAACATGTGCCGCAAGAGCATGGGTGCTAGGGAGTGAGGCTCCGCAAAGAGGGCAAGTCTGAGGCTCCAGGGCGCCTAAGACCCGGGTGGAGCGTGGAGTAGCGAGTTCGGCCCAAAGTTGGTGAAGGGCCCTATAGGCGGAGCCATATCGGCTCAAGTGTCGGCAAGTCTTGACGAGAGGGCCGGCAAAACGTTGGATGAAGGAAACCGTGATATGTTCTTGGGGAGTGGGCCCTCGAAGACCGTGGGCAACTTCCCGGCACGCGTCCAACAGAAGCTGACACCACGGTGTAGCGCGGTTCCAGGCTGCATCAAAGACTGACTTGACACAGTCGGATGCGCGGGTAAGTAACATAACAGTGAGGCGAACCCGAGCAATGCAACAGGCATCGGCGGGTGTGGTGAGGCCGAGGAGAAGACACAACAGCGGCCGGGAAAGAACATGACCATAGCGCCATGAGCACACGAGCTGGCGGGCCATGCGCTCAAAGAACCCTTCCAAAGGGGCCAGAGCCCGCGCAGAGACCGCCAAGGACGTGCTTAAGGTCGCATATGCTGCCGGAAGCACGCGCCCGGCAGCCCACGCCTGTTTCAGTCGCCAAGGTAGGCTAGCACAGGCAATCAGACTCTTGGCATGGGCCCAAGCGGCGTGTGCTCGCTGAGTGCACAGTTCCACATCCCGGCGGCCGGTATCCTTGGGAGCGCAGACCACTCCGAGATACCTGTATTCAGGCGAGAGACGCACCTCGTGTCCAGTGTCAAGGCGCAGCTGAGCTGGGGCGGTTAGTAGAGCAGCACGCACTTGCTTAGCCCCTCCACCGCGGATTTCAACCATCAGCTCAGTCTTGCTCGCCCCAAGGTTTATGCGCAGGTTAAGCAGTTCCAACGTCGAAATAGCGATGGTAGCAAACCGGGGCAGTTGCACTTGAAGAACTTGCGGTGTAGGAAAATCCGCCAGGATGGCAAGATCGTCGGCCCAGCCGATCGGCAGCACATCTTCAGACCGTCCGATAAAGCTGCCTGCTGCAAGTAGGCCGATGCCCTCAGCGTGACAGGCTTGCTTGATGTGTTTAAGAGCGATGGCGAAGAGAGCACCGAAGAGGACATCCGCTAAACCGTCCCCTGGGCGAGAGCCCCTGGTGGCCAGGTAAACGTTGGAAGACAGTCCCAGACGCCAGTGGGAGTACTCCACACAGTCTCGGAGCAAGGCTCTCTCCTCAGGCGGAATCCCAAGTTGCTCTAGGGCACCTTGGTCCTGGAGTGAGCGGGCGAGTGCCGCAAGATGAGGCTCCTGGGCAACTCTTCCGGGGTGTTGCGCGGCAAGGTCATCCCCTTGAAAGATGAGTCGCCTGCTTACCTCATAATACGCTGCTTGGACATCCACAAAAAGAGTGGCCAGACAGTGCTGAGCTTGCTGGCACAAGTCGACTGCTGAGCGGTATACAGCAACAGCAAAGTTGACAGGAACGCCCGGGCGGCCGCCGAGCTGGAAGTCATCATAACCCTGCAGAACATTTTGCCCTATTGTGGAGCGAAGATGCCCGTGCCAAATCTTGGCGACCCCATTGAGAAGAGCGATTGCCCGGTAGTTTTGCGGCAGGGAGGCGATGCCCTTCTTGTAGAGAGCACAGTAGACCGCTACTTTGAAATGGAAAGGCTCTTTGCCTGTCAAGGCAATGCGTGTGGTGACCTCCCACGTCCAGTGTCCGGCATGGACAGGGAAACCAGACCAAAGCTCATTGAGTATGCCATCAGGGCCAGGAGCCTTGCACCTTTTTTGTCGACGACAAGCGGTCTCCATTTCCAAGAGCGTAGGCACAGCCGATAAGCATGCGGGAGCTGGCTGAACAAGCCACGGTCGCATGATTTGCGGTATGGAGGAAAGCTCAACCTTAGTCGCTGCTTCCTGCGAGCGAAATTGCTCTTCAAGAGATGCCTCAATGTCGTACCCACCGGCAGAGTGGACCTGGCGCCTTTCTGCGGCACGGCGAGACGCCCAACGAAGATGTTGAATGGCCTCTAGAGGTCGGCCGTGCTGATGCCAGAAATCAGAGGCAGACTGGGTAAGTGAAAGGAAATGCTGCTGCTTGTCACGCCTGGCCAACGTGTGAGCCTTGGCCTGCAGCCATTGCTCCTGGACAACCATGGCAGAAACAAGAAGCCGGTTGTGGCGATGCACTAATCTCGCCGATGAGCGACGGGGCTTTGCCTGTCGACTCCAGCGGGCTAGAACCAAACGCTGGGCAGCAGATCGCTCTTGACGCTTGAGAGCGCGAAGTTGGCCCCGCCAGTCACGAAGTTGGGCAAGCCAGCAGAGGGTAGCCGCCTGGATATATGGCTGCTTAGGCTGTGGCGGTGGCCGCGCAGGGAGTCGCCTTATCCACCGCCGATGCGCTCTATTGAGTGCTTCGACCCAATCACCACTACCAGTTCCTTCCTTCGCGAGGGGGTTAGCCTGCTTCCACACTGCTAACCCCTCCTGGAGTGTTTCAGCCCCAGTACTGCGGCGCGGAACGGAAACACGACCAACAGCACTCCGGCGATGCAAGGACGTGTGGAGGCGCAGAGCCACATGGTCACGTTGAGTATTAACGATATCAAAATCCCAGGCCTGACTAGCAATGGAGTGAGACCAGCTGCCTGCGTCAAGGAGGAGGTGGTCCAGTCTCTTACGGCGCCCGCTAGTGTGCTCCCAAGACCAGCCATCACCCTGCTGAATGTCGGCCCATGTAGCCGGAGCCTGCAGCCCCAAGACCGTGAGGAACTCGAACAGATGCTCATCATTAGAAGTAGCTTCATGGGAAGCCAGCAGGCTGCCAACTAAACAGCCCCCTTCATCCTGGGCACAGAGGTCAGCGTTGGCGTCGACCCCGACCAACAGGCCCCGAAGGCGCGGGGCACGTTGTAGGGACTGCCGAAGAGCATGCCAAAATGCCGAGCTTTCACTGTCTGGTCTGTCGGCGTGAGGGGCATGCGCTGAACAGATCGTGAGAGGGAGCCGAGGATCAGTGCACGTGATCACTAGGAAACGCGGGGTGGAAGTAAGGATGCGGAATGAGTCGAGGGTCAGTGGGGGATGCAGAACGGTAGGGCTCACCCAAATTTCACATCCATACTGTCCCTTGGCATGGCCGGACCTCCAGGTTAACCAGCCTCCGGTACTCCAGCGTCCGGCGGGTGCACGTGTTTCCTGCAAACACACGACATCGACCTTAAGCTGAGAGAGTTGTTGATACAGGTATTGCCGGCGGGCGCCGAAACCCGAAGGATTAAAGATACTACATTTTGCATCTTTAATCGACTGGATGTTAGCCGTAACAACGTGTAAAGGCAGCGAAGGATGACTTTGAGCTTTGGGCTCGACGGCAGGTTGTGCAGAATCAGTAGGTACCCAACTTGTGCGCCCGGGGTCCAATCGGACAACCGGCCCTGATGGCAGGAGCTTGGCACGGGGAATAAGCCATAGCCACGCGAAGTCAGCCCAGGTGGGAGACCGGACCGCCTGAAATGCGAAGTGGAGAAGCCAGCTGTCGAGCTGACCAGAATGTGCCACTGAGGCAAGGGCATCGACAAGTGTGTTAACCTTGACGCCGATGTGACTATGCACATGACGGAAATGCGTGGACACCCTGGCTTGGACTGCCTGCCAGGCTGCCCGAGTAAATTGCGCTTGAGTGCAGTGAGCAGCTCCGGTGCCAGCAGCAGCTTGTAAGGCGCTAGCATTATCCACGGCAATGGTAACGCTTTTGGGGCAAGAGTGGGTGGTGAGCTGCCAGAGGTCGCAGGCTGCTGCGCACCACTGTGCAGCAGACTGCAGCGCAGCCAACTCGGCATGAAAGGACAGGGCCGCAGCGGCACTGTGGCCTTCAGAGGGCGGAAGCCAGGGCGTTACAGGAAGGGATGCAGCGGCCCAACCAATACGTGACCAACGCCCTCTTGCAAAACCCCAGACAACAAAAGCCCATGATCCTTGAGAAATTCCGCTGCCATCAGTGGCAATGAGCAAGGACTCCGGCGGTCCGCCTGGCCACAAAGGCTCCGCCTCCCAGGCTGCATGGTAAGAGAGTGGAAGACAGGTAGGTAGGGCATCGGCCAGACCCTGGGTCCACCAACCCTGATGAAGTGCTGCTTGGAGGCGACAGACTGACTGCATGTCAAATGACCAGCAGCCAGAATTCTCCGGCCGCCACTGGCCCGGCGCACCCCAGGCAGCCAGGTAGCAAAGAAACAGAAGAATTGGACAGAGTGCACGGTAGGAGAAGGGCACGGGCGGCCCTCGGAAATAAGTGCCAATCACCCAAACGAGCGAGAGCCATCCAAGGGAATTGCATGCAGGCCGACATGCTTTGCTGGGGGGCCCCGTATAAGCTGGCTCATCCAAGCCAAAACCTCGAGGCGTGTAAGAGGCCGCTGCAACAGTCGACCGAGGGGACATATGGATCACCTCTGCCGAATCAAGAAGGTGGGTCCATGGCCACCAGCCCTCAGGTTCGCCTTGCATAGCAGGCAAAAGGGCCCCTCGCACAGGGTGCCATCGTTGCCCTGGCGCGGCATGCAGAATCCGGTGAACAACATCCGGCTGGCGCCAGAGGACAATCCAGCCTCCCCCTGCAATCTCCAGACGTTCGCTCCAAATCCCGTAGCGCACAGCACTGTGGAGAGAAGGGAAGGCACGATAAACTGGAAAAGTGATGGAGGGGGCCCAGCCATCCTGGACGGCATGCAAACAACTGCCGTCATGCAAACGGAGTAGTGGCGCGCCTGCACCTGATTCAGGCAAGTTAGGCACATTGCCCTGGAACCGACGTAACTGACTGAAGAAAGGTTGCGCCAGTTGGCGAAGGGATGAAAACGAAACAGGAGATGGCACAAGAAAGGCTCTCGGCGCAGGAGCGCCGACAATAAGTATAGTGACCCACCCGGCAATGCCTAGGCCGGGAACCCAGTGGGAATCAATGGAGAGTGGAGCAGGGAGGACCGGCACGAGGGAGATGTCAAGGGAGTTCCACCCTGTCGCATGCACCGCTGCCGTGAGGTCAGAGAAGGGGCCCAGACGGCCTTGAGCGGGGCACCACAAGCAATGCCGCGGGCGCCCTAGAGCACTTGATGGAGCAGCAGGCTCCGCGGGAGCAGCGTGTGCTCCAGCATACAAAATCATGAGAACAAAGCGCGCCGGCCATCCACGAGTGGCGAGGAAAGCAGTGGCCCAGGTTGCTAGGGGTGGCCGCGGAGGCGTACCAGAAACTGCTGGCGCTCCAGTGTCCGGAAAATGGACCACATCACCATTCCGGAGCTCGGCCCAAGGCTTATCCTGTGGCTGGCCAAGCAAAAAGCAGGGGTCAGCATCGCGATCAATGAGTAACTGACACGTAGCCTCGTTGGCCAAGGCATGTACCGTGTGACAGGCACCAAGGAGACGATCTCCGCACAAGGTTTCAATAATAATGTTACGGAGGTCTTCATCGGCAGCCCACAGGCATAGGTGCGGCACATCATCATAAGTCCACGGGACCGGGCCCCATCTGCCTGGGTAGCGGACGTGGAATGGGCCTTGAAATGATTGAAGACGAGAATCCCACACAACTGGGGCGGAGACACGAGTGCGCATAGGCCGCTGCCCAGGACGCCACAGCACCAAAGGGAGGTCCACTTCGCATCTGAAATCAAGGGCCCACAGTGCCAGGTGTCGAACCCTTACAAAGGACGGCCCATGACCATCATCACGAAAAACCGGAACCTCTAAGGCACTTGCATCAAAGTCCGTGGGAAAAGCCAGCAGTAAATCGCCGTCGTGCCAGCGAACAGCTTCTTGGGAACTGGTGGTCGGGCCGACAGCCGTGGGCGGCCCTCGAAGAGAGAAAATGGGGCCGGGGGAGATGCCACGGATAAAATCCAACAACCAAGCCAAATCTGCTCGGTTAGGCACAAGGATCGGCATTTGCCACTCGACAGAGAGCACAACCAAACATACCATCGTAGGAGACGGGGCGACGGGCACAAAAACCAGCTGGTCCGGTGACGGGGACGGCCACACCGGGGAGATCTCGTGTGACCAGATCGGCTCAGAGCCCGTCAGAGCCAGCCGAACTTCCTCGACTGTATCATCCGGCCGCATGACAACCGCAGGATCTTCACCGACAACAAACGGGGAGAGGAGCCTGCATGTAAAGTCACCGGGAATCGACTCATGGAGGGCCCGGTCATCGGGGGGAAGGCGCCACGGAAACTTGCCAACACAGCCAGGATGGTCCGTGAGAGCCTCAGGCGGCGCAAACATTGCTGCGGACGGGCGGAGAAGTGTACCCAGGATCAGGAGCCACACTGCCAACTGCGTTGGTGTCCTCGCAACTGCAAGCGCGACGGCAGTGCCCGCGGTATCGGCTGCTGGGACATGATTTGGAATAAGAGTGTCACCATCACGAAGGTCGACCTCACCCATGCAACGTCGAAGACGGTGTTCGACCTGCCAGCCAGAAGGTAGACAGTCGTCACCTCTGGTGCGATCGAGAAGGACACACTCAGCGGGTTCATTGCTGAAGGGTCGGTGCAAAATAACGTGGGCAGCACCCGGTGGAGCCCGTCGAACAAAATGACAACAGCCGTCCGCGTGATAGCAGGCAGGAACCCATCGTTCCGAACCGGGTGCACACCGTGGTCGCACAAACTGCAGGCTGCCAGGTAGCCACTGCGACCCGGCATGGACCCACCGACGCTCACACTGAAAGAGGGGATCCCCTTGTGGCTGCCAAAGGAAGACCCATCCTCCGTGCTTCACCCGGAAGGGGAGATGCCAACATATCAGATGTGGCAACCAATCGACGAAACGGTGTCGGACGAAGGGCTGCATTGGCACGTGGGGGTGGTTGGGGTCGGCATTCCAACCAAAAACATCTCCATCTCGTAGCCCCATCGGAAGACTCTCGAAGTCTTGGCACCGTGAAAGCGAGGGAGGAAGGACGAGCTGCGTTTGTAGGGGCCGCCACAGGGCCAAATGGACACGCATTTCGCGAAGTGAGAAATGACGAGGAAGCAGTAACGCAGAATGTCGGCCCCCGGACGACACAACAACCGTAGCCAAGTCATCCAGGCCCCCAGGGAGGAGTGTCAGCGGCTGGTGTGCAACAGTGGGGCCGAGCAAAACATGTCCGCGACTCCAGCGGCCGCAGAACTCGGCCACCAGCCCGTCAAGCGTGGCACCGGCGACGTCCCTATGGAAGTAGGCTGGAAATGCCCCCCCATGAAAAGGGGAGAGGATATGGTAGTGAGCCTGACCGTGAGAGAGAACTTCTCTCATAGGCTCAGGATGTTCAGGGCGCCAAGCACTGGCACGGGGGCTCAACTCATCCTCAGAGTCAGTGGACGAATGTGCCGAGCTAGGAGTGCGGCTTCGAACTCGTCGGACGGCTGCCACCAAGGGAAGCCAACCCGCAAGCAGGCCGCGGGCTGGTACTTGACGCGAGACTGCCAAAATAGCGAGCGAGAGCCAGACAGCCTTGTCGAGCTGCCGGCGAGGCTCTGCGCTCCAAACGGAGATCCATCGGTGCTCATAAACATAGGAATCAAGAACAACATCGCCATCGCGAAGAACCACAGGCGCAATCGTGTCCTCAGGCGTCGCACCGAGTATGGAAACATATTCAGGCAAAGTATGTAATTCTTCCGCTAGCTCAGAGCGACAGGTGCGGGCCGTAAACGCCAAAGCTGACACTCCATCGCGGCTTTCGTGGAGGATGTGGGCACGGCCTACACTTGTAGAAGCTTGCATGAGATGGACACCATGCCCCGGGTGCCAAGGAATGGGAACCCAAGAACCCGGCCAACGGCTACGAAAGGAGCCATCGAATGTCCCTTCTTCCGGAGACCAAAAGGCACCTGCATCAACGCGGGTAAAGATCGGGCCTCCGTGGGCCGGCGACCACACGCCAACCAGGTCCGTTTGCGCTACCACAAAGGGTGCTGTCCAGCGCACGTGGGATCCCGGATTAAGCAGGACATGTGGAACAAAAGCACTAGCATCGCGTGTCCCAGTAAAAACCTCAAGAACATCAGCAGTGCGGAGACTTAACTCCCAAGACCTATGGCTAGGCCGAGAAGAAAGTAGTGAGGGTGGCACCCCTAGATGCAAAATAGGCCAACCGGACAGATGACGCAGAGTGCGGATTAAGCAGTCGAAAGAGCAGCGACCCGGAACCAGAAAGGTTCGTACCACGTCAAGGTGGCAGGCAACAATGCACACACACCTCGGCTCCGCACCAATGTCGGGCACGAGGGCCAACCGGTCCCGGAAAAGACTGGGCCACACGGGGACCACATCACGGATCCAGTCCCCGTGCACTTCCTGATAGTGTGCAAGGAGCTCTGGGTAAGCTGTACGTGCTGCAATCTCAAAGGGGCCCTGGACACCCGTAAGAGGGCACACAAGGACACAACGCAGCCGGGGCTGGCCTACGACCTCAGCAAGAGTACGCGCCGCCCTCAGGTCTCGCCACCCATAAAGTCCGACTTCAACAACATCGCGGCGTGTAGGCCTTAGGTTATCGGCCAGCTGTAACATGGAGTGTACCACAGGCAGAAGGAGGGCTAGGCGAATTGGTAGATGGCGCAGAGAAAAGCCTCCAAGGAGCCAGAGGGGAGGCCGCCAAGAACCACATGAGGAAACCGGCGTTGGTGGAGGTGGGCCGAAGGGCCCAGAGTCCAAAAGTAGGCAATCACCGTCCCGTAAGTGCACTGGTCGTTCGGCATTCCTTCTCAGAGGGTACGGCTCCCGCAAACGACCAAAGCGACCAGCCAAGGTGAGAGCACGGCTAGGGCCCACAGGTAGGGTCCGCGGGAGGCATACCGGATGCAGACCCCGGTGTGTGCGCAGCACTACCGACGCAAGGGTTGGGTCCGCAGCCGCTGGGATCAGGTGGATGGCCTCGGCATCTGGTTGAGGTTGAACAGGGAGAATCCGCTGCCACCCGCGTCTGCCAGAAAAGTCCTGAAGCATGAAACGGAAGGTCTGACCCGTT
>CAJNDT010000835.1:497500-578197 GCA_905221615.1 Symbiodinium sp. CCMP2592 | reverse complement strand
CCTTCGTCCGTCCGGCTCATGTTCATCCTCCTTCAACAGGCCATCCGCCACCTCATCTGGCCTGAACAAGTCTGGGTGCACCCATGAAGGCTGAATCTTTTAACCCAACGTCACCCCTGCCTTTGTCCGTCCAGCTGATGTTCATCTTCCTTCACTTGTCCATCCGCCACCTCATCTGGCCTGAACAAGTCTGGGTGCACCCATAACTGAGCCCAACATCACCCCTGCCTTTTTGCAGCCACCTCAGACTCATCTGGCCTGACCAGACTCAGAGTGCACCCATGAAGGCTGAGCCCATTAGCACCCCTGCCTTGGTTCGCGCGGCTGATGTTCATCCTCCTTGACAACTTGTCCTTCCGCCGCACCTGGCCTGAACAAAATGAGAGTGCAGCCATGAAGGCTGAATCTTTGAACCCAACGTCACCCCTGCCTTTGTCCGTCCGGCGGATGTTCATCATCTTCCTTGACTTCTACATCCGCCACATGTGGCCTGAACAAGTCTGGGTGCAAGGCTGAATCTCTGAACCTAACATCACCCCTGCCTCTCACCATCTGCAGGACCTGCAGCATCTGGATTGGTGTCGAAAGGCGACACCCGGCTCCATGGAGCCGCCCCCAGCCACAGCCGCGGCGGCCACTGCGCAGGCAGAGCACCCCTGACCAGGTCATGTATGCTCCGAGGCTTCATCTCTGTGTGCAACTGAGCTCCAGGCCTCAGCCTGGGGCTCCTCGTCGACCTCCTTCGTCGACTCCTGCACTTGACGAAATTTGATTTCGGCTGTGCTCTAGGTGCAAATCCCATACCAGGCCTTGGCCTGGAGCTTGTCGAAGACCTCCTTCGTCGTCGACTCCTGCTCCTGACGAGGATTGATTTCGGCTGTGCTCTGTGTGCAAATCCCATACCAGGCCTTCGCCTGGAGCTTGTCGAAGACCTCCTTCGTCGTCGACTCCTGTTCCTGACGAGGTTTGATTTCGGATGTGCTCTGTGTGCAAATTCCATACCAGGCCTTCGCCTGGAGCTTGTCGAAGTCCTCCTTCGTCGACTCCTGCTCCTGACGAGGTTTGATTTCGGCTGTTCTTTGTGTGCAAATCCCATACCAGGCCTTCGCCCGGGGCTTGATCGAGACCTCCTTCGTCGACTCCTGCTCCTGACCAGGTTGGATTTCTGCTGTTCTTTGTGTGCAAATCCCATACCAGGCCTTCGCCCGGTGCTTGATGGAGACCTCCTTCGTCGTCCACTCCTGCTCCTGACGAGGTTTGATTTCGGCTGTTCTTTGTGTGCAAATCCCATACCAGGCCTTCGCCCGGGGCTTGATCGAGACCTTGTTCTTCTGCGGCTTTTGCTCCTGAGGAGGTCATGTTCTCGGTAGCGCTATTCACAATTCGATCTGCCCGGTCTCCTATACCGAAATCTATTAGTCGTCATGAAAGCTCGCGCCACAAGAACGCACATGTTAAAGCGAATGACCTAGTGTACACCTGTAGCTCCCACAGCCCTGCCTAGATTTGACCGCATGCGCTTGGGTCCAGATCGCCCATATATCATGCGCACAGCACACATCGCCACATGCATGCCCAGGATAGCATGGGGAACTAGTAATATTCTGATGGCACATGTGTCGCATCCACTCAGCTGCAATCAACCTCATCATCAATCGTCTGTTCTTGGGACAGATTGCAAGCCCGCAACAAAAGCTTGTGACCTCAAACGCCAGCATGCGGCCAGTTTGTTGGGAGATTGAAGGCTTATCCTTTCACATCCCCAACAAGTCATTGCAGTAGCTCGAAGCACAGATATCTCCCAATTCTCCTGTTCCCACAATATAAGTGGATGATGTCTGTTGAGGCTGGGGTACAAAGATACACAAAGTATGGGTACACATGGGCTGGTTGATGCAGGTTTCAAGAAAATCATGCAAAGCAATCAAATGTGCGAGGGAAGATGACCTAAGGATTGGGCCGATGTGGAAGCGAGAGCGCATGATTCAATCACTTTTCTAGCAGTAGTTGCTTATCAGACCTAAGTTACCCTGCAATGCGGGCTTTGTCCTTGCTAGGTACGAGGGAAAAATCAAAGTGATGAATCATTTGTGCCAATTCGGTCAAGTTAGAGCATACAAGAAAGCAATCGCAGGGGTTGCGACAAGGATGCAAGACTGTAGTTGGCTTCGACTGTTTAACGAGGTTGCAGGCTTCTGTGATTCGACTTAGTATTCTACGATTGCTGCTTCCATTTGATGCTCCGACCTTTCCAAATTCGAGGCTCTACCACTAAACTCTAAACCCTACAAGCCCCAAACCCTAGAAACCTCTAGACTCCAAACCCCTAAACCCTAAACCCCGAACCGCTATGCATCGCTTCAGAGGCTCTGCAGTGCCCGACAGGCACTTCTACAAGGCACAATATCGGACTTTGGGTTTTCGAATAAAGCATAGCTATGAGCACCAGCAAAACAAGCTTTTACGACCTAAACTTGCCACCTCAACCCCAAATCCCAAAATTCCAAAGCCGGTAATAAGAAATAAACCTTTTTAACACCTAGCCCTACATATTTTCTTCAGCTGGCACTGGGACTCCTTGAAACCCTGAATCCTCAAACCCCGAGCTCTGAATACTAGGATTTGTAGGGCACCTAAAGTAAGCTATAGGATTCGACTCTGAGTCCAACACCTCTCTTCCGGTGGATCCTGCACCGCCTGGCAGCCAAAACTGCACAATGAAGCAAGCCCATACTTCAAGCCTGGTCTCTGTCGCCTTCTGCACTGGCGAGGTCGGCGTCATTGGCTGCTCCTGACAACAGAAGTTGCCACCAACATAATTAGAAGAGCAAGCAAGCCAAGTCCCGACCGATCACCTGGCCTCCTTGTGTGGCAAGTCTTCCACCTGACCCATACACACTGACAACAACATAGCCAAAGCAACACACAACCACCCGGCCTCCTCGCCCTTTGTTGGCATCTCCTCCTGCTTCGGTTCCTCCTGAGAACAGAAGTTGGCACCAACAGAATTAGCGGAGCAAGCAAGCCAAGTCCCGATCACCTGGCCTCATCGTGCGAGGATTCGTGCACTGTTGTCGGAGAGTCTTGTTTCTCCTGACAACAGAAGGTGCCAACGACATAATTAGATTCGCAAGCAAGCCATATCTCGATCACCTGGCCTCCTTGTGTAGCAAGTCGTCTTCCACCTGACCCAGACACACTGACAACAACATAGCCAAAGCAACCCCACAACCACCCGGCCTTCTCGTCCTTGTCTACAATCTCCTCCTGCTTCGGTTCCTCCTGATAACAGAAGTTGGCACCAACAGAATTAGCAGAGAAAGCAAGCCAAGTCCCGATCACTCACCTGGCCTCGTTGTGCAATGATTCTTGCGCTGGACTCGGACAGCATTCTTTCTCCTGACAACAGAAGTTGCCAGCAACATAATTAGCGGAGCAAGCAAGCCAAGTCCCGATCACCTGGCCTCCTTGTGTGGCAAGTCTTCCACCTGACCCAGACACACTAGCCAAAGCCTGTCCTGTTCAGCCTTTGCTACAATCACCTCCTGCTTCCCAGCCATGCTTGCCAGCACGAACGTGAATTAAGTTATGCCAGTCTGCAATGTATGTAAGGATTTTGGTTTTGGGGTTAAAGCTTTAAGGGTTTAGGGGTGTCGGCACTCAGACTCTGTTTGGGGATTTAGGGTTTAGGGTTGCCGTTTGGGCAACTTTGGGATCTGCAACTAGGGATTCTGGCAGCTGGTAGCATGCATGGTCACATGGTCATGCGCATGTCATGGTTCATGGCTGGTCTGATCATGAACTGAAGCCGCTGGAGCAACAAAGGCAACACGGCCACGCGCTAAACCCTATCTAAACCTCCTATACCTGCAAAGACATGCTGGCACAGCACTTCGGAACGGATTTAAGCAAGCCGAGTCCCCTGCCAGCTGTAGTTTCCTCCCCAGCACATCACCAGACCTGCACAGGATCATGGCAAAGCAATACGGGACACCCCTAGGTTGGTGGCTTTAGGCCAGGTCTTGGTTGACGAGCTCATTCGATGTCAGGGCTCACAAGCATCAAAATCATGAGCATGAAAAGACAACACTTATGATTATCAACGGCCTCCCGTACAAAAGGGCTTGCACACTTCAGCAGATACCTGCCAAGCGAGGACTGTGGCCACCCCAGCAGGCACATTAGCCCATTCGTCCTGCTGTCATCTGCCGGCACTGGCAGGTTGGCCCCAAGGCAGCCACATTCCCCAGCGGTGCAAAGACCCTTGCCCCACACCCGGCCAATGGTGTGAGAGGTGCCTGTGTCATGTGCCGGGCACCCCTTCGGTAGGGCCGTTTTCACGACCCAGAGGTTTGCAATCCCGAAGATCGTTAACTTTTGTCAATAGCTGAAAAGTCATGAAATTGATCAGAAATAAGCATGAAGATCCAAAGCCAAGATGCATGCACAGTAAGAGGCCTCCCTTCCCTGGCCCTTGCCCTGCAGTGCGGGTCCCAACCCCAGGCGACGGATTTGACACCGCCTTAATGCGGGCACCGCAGGCCCGTGAGTCACGACACCCCTCTTCTTGCCTTCCGCCTGCAGATTAGCACCCCAGCGGACACTTTAGCTCATCGTCCCGCTGTCATACCCCTCGAAAGGGGCGTTGGCTTCAAGGTGCCTGGGCCGCCCTGTCACCCGGCCAACGGTAACACACCGACCAAAACCCACAAACCGGGAAGTCAGTGTAGGTAGGGCTGAGAATGTCAAGGCTCACAAGCATCAAAATCATGAGCATGAAAAGACAACACTTATGATTATCAACGGCCTCCCGTACAAAAGGGCTTGCACACTTCAGCAGATACCTGCCAAGCAAGGACTGTGGCCACCCCAGCAGGCACATTAGCCCATTCGTCCTGCTGTCATCTGCCGGCACTGGCAGGTTGGCCCCAAGGCAGCCACATTCCCCAGCGGTGCAAAGACCCTTGCCCCACACCCGGCCAATGGTGTGAGAGGTGCCTGTGTCATGTGCCGGGCACCCCTTCGGTAGGGCCATCACCACGACCCACAGGAACCCAACAGCCTCCCACCAGCACGATACTCCGGTCTATCGGCAAGAGGCCATAGGCACGGGGTGGGCCCTGCCCCCGCACGATATGACCTCGTGCCTCCAGATAAGCAGGGGTGCCAGCGAGCACATTAGCTCATCGTCTCGCTGTCATTCGGATCGGGCTCGTTGCGAGTTGGCCCCAACACCCCATGTGCTTTCTAGCCGGACCTGCACCCCACACGGCGGCCAACCCGTGTGCAGAGATTTGTGAAGAGCCCGAAAATCTCTGTTGGTAGGGAAATCACACCATGCAAACGACAGACTGCCGAGCACCAAAGCATCCATGCCGCATTGCTTTTCCTAGCTACAGCTTTTTGTTGATGCTTCATCGTCATATCTAGCCAGCAAGCTGCTCAAATCAGCATGTTCAGCATGAGATATCTTAAGGCAGCAGCCCCAAAATCTTTTATCCTACCGAGAGCTTGAAGCCCGCTTCAACACTGTGTTTTCGCGCTTGGATAGTGCTGAGACGGATATTGCAGTGTTGCAAAAGACTAAGAGTGTGTCTGGACAACAGGGTGTGGACCTGCTTATGGAGGTGCAATGCCTTGGCAAGGTCCTCAAAGAAGCCCTCGAGCCGCTGAATCGCCTGGAGCACTTGTGTTGGAGGGACCGCTTCACAGAGTACATAGGATCCATGAACCCCCTCTCCCTAAACCTCCAAGCCCCTGAACCCCTAAACCAAAACATGACATGGCATGACATGACTGAAGTAACCCCTAAACCGCAACATGTCAAACCAAAACATGACATGGCATGGCATGAGTGAAGTAACCCCTAAACCACAACATGTCGTGGCATGACATGCATGATCTAAACCCCTAAACGAGAAAGTAACATGGGATGGCATGTATGATCCCTTAAACCCTAAACCCCTAAACCAGAACATGTCGTGGCATGACATGAGTGAAGTAACCCCTAAACCACAACATGTCGTGGCATGACATGCATGATCTAAACCCCTAAAGCAGAAAGTGACATGGGATGGCATGTATGATTCCTTAAACCCCTAAACCCCTAAACCAGAACATGTCGTGGCATGACATGAGTGAAGTAACCCCTAAACCACAACATGTCGTGGCATGACATGCATGATCTAAACCCCTAAAGCAGAAAGTGACATGGGATGGCATGTATGATTCCTTAAACCCCTAAACCCCTAAACCCCTAAACCAGAACATGTCGTGGCATGACATGAGTGAAGTAACCCCGAAACCACAACATGTCGTGGCATGACATGCATGATCTAAACCCCTAAAGCAGAAAGTAACATGGGGTGGCATGTATGATCCCTTAAACCCCTAAACCCCTAAACCAGAACATGTCGTGGCATGACATGCATGATGTGACCCCTAAACCACAACATGTCGTGGTATGGCATGTATGATGCAACCCCTAAACCCCTAAACCAGAACATGACATGACATGGCATGACATGCATGATGTGACCCCTAAACCACAAAATGTCATGCTATGGCATGTATGCTGCGACCCCTAGACCCCTGAAGCAGAATATGCCATGGAATGGCATGTATGATGTGACCCTTGAACCCCTAAACCCCTGAACCAGAACATGATGTGGCATGCCATGCCTGATGTGACATGCATGATGCACTAGCCCGAAACCCTTAAACCTGACCTCTAACCCCGACAATCTCAACGGCCCTAGATCTCGCAACTGTTACTACGAAGCTACAGAACACAACTGGTTGCAATCTGTGTTTAGCTACACAAGCCTGTATTGAAGTCATCTGAAATGATGGTTTTGCCACAAGTTACAGAACGCAACTGGTTGCAATCTGTGTTTTGCCACAGAAACCTCTATTCAAGTCATCTGAATTGATGGTTTTGCCACAAGTTACAGAACGCAACTGGTTGCAATCTGTATTTTGCCACAGAAACCTGTATTCAAGTCATCTGAATTGATGGTTTTGCCACAAGTTACAGAACGCAACTGGTTGCAATCTGTTTTTTGCCACACAAACCTGTATTCCCGTCATCTGAATTGATGTTTTTGCCACAAGTTACAGAACGCAACTGGTTGCAATCTGTATTTTGCCACACAAACCTGTAGTCAAGTCATCTGAATTGATGTTTTTGCCACAAGTTACAGAACGCAACTGGTTGCAATCTGTATTTTGCCACAGAAACCTGTAGTCAAGTCATTTGAATTGATGTTTTTGCCACAAGTTACAGAACGCAACTGGTTGCAATCTGTATTTTGCCACAGAAACCTGTATTCAAGTCATCTGATTTGCCACAAGTTACAGAACGCAACTGGTTGCAACCTGTTTTTTTGCAGCAGAACCCTGCAACTAAGAATCATTTCAATTCATGGTTGTGTGAGAAAAATACAGAACCCAACCGGTTGCAAGCGAATGCCATGCCTCGTCGTCGGGCGCAAGCAGTCTTGTGCCACCACAGGTGTAGGGTTTGGGGGTTTAGGGTGTAAAGGTTAGGGCTCAAAGGCCTGCAACGACAGGGTTAGCGGCGCTAGGGTTTAAGGTCAAGGGGTTCAGGGCCTCAGGTTCAGGGTTTATGTGGTTCGGGGTTTCGGGCATAAGGTCCAGGGGTTCAGGGTTACCAGGGCTGAGGTGAAGGTCGATGGCATGTGCAAATTGGGGGCTTGGCAACTATTGCTATGGAGGAGTTTAGCCTTACAATTCAGGATGAGGCATCATGTTCAGAGCTCAGGGGAGTAGGGCTTCGGGGGTTTGGGTTTAGGGTTCAGGGTTAAAGAATTTGGGCATTTAGGGTCTTGCTTCGGGCTTCTGGGCAAGCACTCTAAACCCCAACCCCAAAACCCGAGCCGACCCCCACCAAGGCACCCTGAACAACTCAAGACCTGCATAAAGCCCCACTACCTGCCTAAGCCAAGAGGGGGCTTGTTCAACCCCCACCAAGGCACCCTGAACAACTCAACACCTGCAAAAAACCCCACTACCTGCCTAAGCCAAGAGGGGGCTTGTTCAACCCCCACCAAGGCACCCTGAAAAACTCCAGCACCTGCCTAAAAACCCCACTACTTGCCTAAGCCAAGAGGGGGCTTGTTCAACCCCCACCAAGGCACCCTGAATAACCCTATCACCCCACTAAGCCAAGAGGGGGCTTGTTCAACCCCCACCGAGGCACCCTGAATGACCCCGAAGACTAATATCCCTGCACCCAAAACCATCTAAGCCCTAGCAACCAAAGAGTTTAAGACTTGGGATTTAGGGAGTCGGCTTAGGGTTTAAGAGTTTAGGGTCGTGTTCATAGCTGCTGCAAAACTGTTCCATGAGTGTGATGTGTGGTGTTAAAAAACGGTTTCCCATGTGATTTGCTGACAACAAGTTTGATTTGGCAAAACGACAGTTGAGCACACCAGAGGAAAACATGCAAAACATTTAAAATATGCACAAATATTTCGGTGTATGTGTGTGCCCAAAGCATGAAAACATGTGTGTTGGCTCCACAAAACTCAGCTTCAAAGCATGACATAATTGGTGTTTTTTGTGCTTTTTTTGCTTTCTTTCCACGGCAGGACTCGGAGGGTGAAACACCCAATCGGAAATGAAAACCCCAAATGACACGATAGTGGCTTAACAGTGAGCGTGCTGTGCCCTCTTTCGGGGAGGCAGAAGAGATCAACAACGGGGAAAGCAAGCGGGAGGCGAATAAGGCTGCCAATCCCAGCGCTGGAGTCGCCGTACCACGCCTGCAGGGCGACCTCAAGGCGTGACTTAGTGAAACCCTTCGGGACCTCGACTGACAGAAGTCCGCGATCAGCAGACGTGACCAGGACGTGGGTGTTAGGCACAAGCCAGCTGGTCGCCGAATGGCTGGGCACAGGCACAGAAAAGGCACCCATGTCCGGCAAGGGTAGGGTGACATCCCTACGGGCAACAACAACATCGCCATGCCTTAGGGGTTGAGGCGTGCCCTCATCCAGGCGAAAGCTCGCAGAGGGAAACAGGAGCTCAAGAGCCTGAAGAATGGAGGGTCCAGGGGCAGAACGCACAGCATCCAAGCAGAGCAAAGGTCCGCCTGCATCAACCAGCACGGTAACGAAGTGAGGGCTGCGCGCCGGGGAAACAAACCGTACACAGCGGTCCAACGCAGGAGGTTGGGCAGGCACCGGGAAGCCTCGGCCGAGAATGCCGCCGGCGCGAAGCAGGACACTCTTCAAGGTATCAGTACCACGGTCGCCAGGAAAAAGGAACCAAACGGCATCACCTGGCGAGACCACCTGAAAATGGAACAGCGCTGTGGAGGAGGGGGCCAAGGTCAGTCTTTGGCACCAATCCGCCGTGTCCCAAGTACGCGAAGAAACGAGGCGCTGAGCGAGACGATGGTGCGCTCCCACGCCAGCTTCGTTATCATGCGGGATTCTAACCCCAGCGTCAGCCGACCTCCGAGAGATAAGGACCCCATCAGCGGGCGGCTCGGGATCCGGATGAAGAAAGACGGACTGGCAGCAAGAAACCAAGAGAATTAGCCAAACAGCAGGTCGGAACCCGTTGCCCAGAACGGTACCAAGAAGCACAGGCGAGCTCAGCAGCATCCGGCGACCAGCAGAAGTAGAGTCGCTAGCCGGAGGGGCACAGGCAACCGGGGTCGCACGGCGACGCAAGACCACGAGCGGTGCGGGAGCATTTGCCTCGAGAGGCAGAGTCGGGTCAACCGAGTGTTCACGATGGAGAACAATCAGGCTGCCACGGGCAAGAAATTCAGCCACACTATGCCCTGGTACTGGCTCACCGTAGGCATGGACAGCATCTTGGAGTCTGGCCCCCGGACACACACCAGGCATATAAGGGAGAGCAACTAACCCCGCGCCAAGCGGCCGAAAGTCGATGACACCCGGAAGACGACCATCCGTGCACTGAAGGGCTACAAATTGTACCGCAGGCAAATGCTCCAACGGAGGCAAAATCCGAGCAAAATGACTAAAGGTGGCACCTCCACTGGTAACATCCGACATGAAGTTGCCCATAACCGTTGAACGGATGGCCAGGTGGTCCGCGAATAACGGCGCAAATGTGAAAAAGAGCCCATTGGCGTACACCACCACAGCGTTCACACCAGTCTCAGAATGAAACGCGATCTCGGCAGGCCCAGGAAGAGAAAGGCTCGTGGAAAAGACGTCCTCAAGAGACAATCGAGGGGACAGAGAGCCTTGTCTGGATGGAGGCACCGGGCGAGGGAGCCTAGCAGCAGGCCAGACTTGCAGCGCATCCCCCTGGGGAAGCAGCAGCACATAAGCTTGTGGTGTAAACCACGCGTTACCAAGGCGGCAGAGGCATTGGGTAACATCAAAATGCAAGCCTTGCTGAATAGCCGCATCCCGGATCACAGACGCACCCGGTTGATGGCGGAACGTATCAAGGAGCGACACATAACCTCCAACAGCACGAAGATCAACAGGGATCCTGATGCGGAACCAAGGGAGGCTGAGCTCTGTGAGCACATATTGCTCCGGCGGAAGAGAGGGCAAAACCTCTACTTGACGCCGCCAACTCCATTCGGCTGTTTGAAGGCCGAGCGCAGAGCACACCTGCCGGAAAAGAAGAGCGCCGTGCATACGATCATCGACATGGAGAACCTGGGGACAGTGCTCCAAAGAAGGCGCAAAGACTCCAATGTCCCGGACTGGGTCCGGGGTCCGATGAAGAGCAGGCTCGACACAAGCACCCCCAGGGAAACGAACCGGCGCCAGATCGGAGGCATCTACCGTGGCAGGGACAGAGCCGGTAGTGAAAACAGGCTGACCACGGGTGGTGCTGACAGGCCACAACTGCACAGCGTGCGTCGGAGTACAACACAGCCAGAGCAAAAGGAAAGCACGAAGCTTGCGAGAGCTCGGGCACAACCTGGCAAAAGATGCTCCGCAGCGCCTAACATGGTCCAACATCCCCCCAGGTGCCTGGTTGATCCGACGCAGAGCCGAGCACGCAACACAGAAACAGAACCCAGCAAGCGTTGACAGCACGCCAAGAAGCTGAGGGCCGTGAAAGGACACAAAAGAGCCGTCACTAGACATGGGCAGATCTGCCGCTCCAGGGGGCATGCAGAACAGACTGCTAAGAGGCCGCGGATGCCTGTTGACCAGGTGATCATCAACAACCAGCAACGCCAGAGCCCAAGGGAGCAAACAGAAGGCGAGCAATGCAAGCACCCAGCGCCAACTAAGGCGTGCACCAAAGTTGGGGCGATGGGGTGTCAGGCGTCGGGCCGCAGAACCGCTGACCTGGGCAGGAAGGGACATGGTTGTTGAAACAGAGCTTGCACATGGACGTCCGAAGCCAGTTTCATTGCGAGGTAGCCCTTGAAAGGACCTCCGCGTTCGACCAACAGAGAGGGATGCAGCCACTCTTGCAGAGTAGCAGGGGCATAGCTGTATGGGTCGAGCAGGCCTCCAACGGTGACATGCGCTGCTACAAGAAGGCCCTGCGGCAGCCTGCTGACAGCACCAGCGCAGGCGCAGAGACGGGGCAGCAGCTCGCATATCGCGTCGTACAGGCCCTGAAGAGCGCCCAAATCCCGACCTTGCAGCACCTGCTTGATGCGTTGCCACACTTCGACGCAATGGAGTATGACTGCGCTCTCGGTGTCGCTGTTGCAAACCATAGGGATAATAGCATCTTGCTCGGGGCATGAAGATACCTCTCCTACACAGTCGCCACCCTGAGAAACCGCAAAATGTAGAAGGGCGATCCAGGCCTGCTCCCACGTAGGTGTAGCCTCGGGACCAGCCGGAATGAGCTCCGTATCGTCCTCCTCTGTCGTAGAAAGCGCGGGTCTGGAGGCCTTCTCTGGTGTGCGACCCGTTGCTGTCGTAGGCCACGGTGAACCGAGCTCCACATCCCGGCGGGGACTCTTGGATGGCCTGTCGGAATATCCAGCACTGCGTTTCCGCCACCTTCCCCCCACAGAGACCGGTAACATCGGCTCCCCGGGAACAAGTGGTGCTGGTGCTGTCAGTATAGATCCCACACGAGAGCCGGGGGCAGCAAAACCGGCCGGGCTGGCCGCATCCAGTGACGGGAGAGCTTCGCCGGAGCCGTCGAGTCCGAGAAGGTCCGCGCCAGGCGCACCAAAGCTGGCCTCTGAGCCTGGTCCCGGGGCCGGCAGAACTGTTGGGCGTCCTGTCTCGCCAAGGTGGCGGGTCAGCGGTGCAAGGGAACCACCTTCGGCCATGACTAGCGCGTCGCCAACTGCAGTGGATCCGAAAGCACGGTGAGCAGCAGCCATGCGCAAGACCTCCTGTTCCTGCGACGGAGTCCAAATAGGCCCTAGCGCACGCAGAGCCTTTTCGACCTGTGCAGCAGTGGAGTCCGAGGGGTGCTCGGCAAGGATGGACTTCATCTCCTCCGACGCGAGCACGGTGTCTTCGTCCAGCCGCTGGCCCAAAGCTCGGACCTGAGCTAGCAAGCCCACAGTATGCTGCCCTAACAGGCAGAACCACTGTTGTAAAGCGCCAGCCAGGTCGATTTTGGCTCGGAGGTTGCCAGACAAGCGCTTGGCCAGTCGGTTGGTGGCGTTCGAGCGCCGCTGCAAACTCTGTTCTGCCGTGACATCCGTTGACACAAGGGGCGCAGGATTCCATAACTCCTGTGTAGACCGCGTAGATATAGATTGTACCGCCTGAACGACAGTAGAGGGGAGCCCAAATTCCACCTTGCTCGGCTGGACTTGTCCATCTCCCTTGCTTTTCCCTTTGTTGGGAGTCCTGGCCTGGGATGCTGCAATATTCCCCTTCGGAGGCATGCTTCCGTGATGGGAGGCGAGGAGCACCCTCGCTGTAACACTGCCTTTCCGGGCCTGCACTCTTGCACGAGCGCGGGCTCTTCGCCTGCGTCTGTGCCAAGGCGGGCTCTTCGGCCTCTTTCCTCGACACTTCGTCTCGACCAATCCACACCAACCAGAATCCCAGCAATACCAAAGGTACGATGGGCCAGTAGTTGCGGGCAGTCATAAACTGAAATACTGTTTCCCAACCAACCGCAAGCTGCAGTGGATGAGGGGCCAGCGGCTGCCAGCACGGCTTCAGCCGATTTAACGGCAGTGAAGTGTAAGCTGGGCTTACAGCAAGGCCTCCTGAGGCCAGAGCGAGCGCGCCGAAATTGCGGCGCTGGGGTCAGGAATGGAAAGTGGGGCTTAGCCACTCCAAATTGGAGACGAAAGCTACAACCTTTCCTCGAGCCGTGACGCCTAAAGCCCTCAACCCTAAATCCTTAACCCCAAACCCCTAAAGCCTAACACATCCCCAAAAAAGGGCGTGACTTTCTCGCCTGCTGCTGGCCACTTTGAATCTCGATCGTGTCGCAGGCTTCGTCATGAACACTGAGCTCCTACCCGGAGGTTTCGACCCACACACACTCGCACAAGGCAGGCATGGCTTCAGATACTAAGTCCGCTGAGCTCGCTCGGAGGTTTATGGTTTGGGAGTCTAGGGCTGTTTAGGGTTTAGGGAAAACGAAGACCTACTAGCCTACGCCTTCATGCCTCTTTTACACAAGTGGCTGCTCTCAGGATAGAGGCGGTCTTTTTGGGATTCTGTATTGACACAAGACCGTCTCGGTATGTTCAACAAACCCGTGTTGAACGCCACAACTCGCGGCTTCGGGCCATCATCTTGCGTGTTTACTAACACACACGCCATGCGACACCAACGAGCACCAGAAAAGGCACTAGAAGGGTTACTGAGTGGGTATGTTGAAGGTTTCAGAACAATAATGGGGATTGCTCCTATCTCAACCAGAATCCCACGGCTGCGTCTCTGGCTACGAGGCAACCCGGCACTTGCCCGCTAGCATCAGGAATCAGGAACTTGTTAGATACGCAAAGGGCTGGCTCTCTCTCAATAGGAACAGAGGTACAATGATTTGTTATACCTGAAACCCCGAAACCCTAAACCGGTTGCCTGGCTAGGGGTCTCAAGATGCAAGGCCACTTCACGGCGCATGTGGAAGGTTTAACGAGCCGTGGATCTATCAGCAACCTGTGAGATGATCAGGACAACAAAATGCCAACTCAATCTCCGGATGCTACCTAGACTCCGCTTAGCTAGACCCCCTGTCCACCATGTAGCAGGTTTCAGTGCCCTCCTCAAGGCAAACGCTCCACACCCTCCGCCTAAACTCCGTCCTTGCATACCCTCTCAAGGCGGCACCATCCTCTGCTCGCCCAAGATTTCCGGCTGAGTAGCGTGTCCTGCCGGGCTTTCGGGCTTAGGGCTGAGGAATGGATGCTGATAGCTCGACGAAGCCATACTTACTTTCTGTGATTCAAGCTTGTGAACTGTTTAGGCTGGTGTTAAGTCTGGACATCATAACGACATTAACAGCTCGCTCAAAGCTGCAAGGAACCCGAGAACTCAGGCTGTGTATAGTCATGGCTCCTTCGTCACATGGCGGACGTGCGGGCAAAGAACGGTGAAGTAACGGCATCGCTCGACGTAAGCCTCAAAAGCACGACTGTGTGGACACTTTCGGCCCTTTGAGTCTCCAATATACAAAGGATGACATACGAAGGAACCTTAATTAGTTATGATCGCTAGGATTCCTGAACTCAGGATGAATCTTCAGCTTTGTGCTACGGTCTCCAGATGTTCCCGACGGGGGGCTATGTCGTTCTGGCACAAAAGCTATCTGACCAATAGAAGCTCAACATCCGGAATGCCGCAATTAGCCGCTTACGTAGTGCCCGAAAGATGGAGGCTGGACACAGTTGCAAAATGTCCATGGAGGTGCAGTATGAAAGCTAAACGGTTATCACCGGGTACAACACACGGCCCAACTCCATAAGTACTGGTGAAGGAAGTATAGCCAGGAGCCCATCTTTCGAGTTGCTGGTGTTCAGAATGAAGTTTGTAGAGCCGCGACGACAAAGGTCAGTCTTTTTGACATGCGACAGGCCCTCAACATTGAATGTCTACATTAAACCATCTAGCATGCATGTATATGTGTGCACATGCTCACATATGCATGTGTAGGTATGTATGTATGCAGGCATGTAGGTAATTATGAAGGTATGTATGTGCGCATGTGCATATGCAGCTGTACATGCATGTACACATACATAAATACGTACATGCACACATACGTACATGCATGCATTCATACATGCACATGCTGTCGAGACATGTACCCGCACATATACATACACCAACACCTATGTGTATACTTGCACATACATGTATGTATGTATGTGGGTGCAAAGATGTGTAAGCCTACAGACGTCATTCCTAGCTACCTACATAATTACATAATCAATCAAATGCGAACTTCTATGTATGAGGGTTGAGCCATCAGCTTTTGGCAGGTTCACCTGGTTTGCAGGCGAACTCAGGATCTTGGGCATAGCGTGTTGACACGGCCTTCATGTGGGGTGTAGGCTGGGTTTAAGGCCTAAGGGTCTCAAACACCTAGGGATTAGGGTTTCGAAAACCTTTCCCGTCAAGCCCGAGTGCAAATCCGACGTCTTGATAACTGGAATAGCAGGCCGCGATCAAACATACACAATCGCACAATAACAAGTAGGATTTTGGTACAACAGCCCTGTTCCATAGCAGCTCGAAAGCGGGAATGCTGAGGATGGCCTCAGTTGAACCAGTCACAAGAACAGGTCACCAAACGCACGCGCATGCACCCAAACTCGTGACAGTCAGAATGATTGCAAGCCTCAGGGCTTAGGGTTCACAGTGCGCAGCATGTTGATTAGCCGGCCGAAGACTGCAAAAGCTGATTGCCCCAGAAATAAGATATCAACCTAAAAGTTACAGGCCAAACGGAGAAAGAGCCTGTTTCTGTCCCACAATTGCTCCAGTCAACTATCCCTGAAAGAATAGGAAGAGACGTCCACTCTCCCCGGGGCCTACACGGCCGGACGAGCGTCTCCGGCAATTGCATTTAGAACAGACTGTGGTATCGATGTCATTGCTCCTCTACTGTACAGGCCAGAGTACGCCTTAACCCTCAACCCTAGACTCGAACTCCAAACCCCAATCCCTAAACCCTCAAACCTCCATTCCCTAAAGGCTTGCAGAAACCCTCACAGGGAACTACAGAAACCCTATTTCTCTGACCCTGGACCGCTCAAGCCAAGCAGCCATTTGGCGATGCGCCAGTTCGCAGGCCGCCTGGTTTCCGGAACTTTGAGGGATGTGAAGGCTTTACAATGACGGCCTTCATAATTTGAACATGGTCCCTGTCAGGGTTCTTTCAGGGTAAAAAGGATCTGCAAGGGTTACTACATAGTTTCTATGAAGGAGGCTAAGGAGGCCTCAATATTTAGAACAGGGTTGGTTTGGGAGTGTTTTACTGCACACTTGTATGCGGACACTTGGGTGCTGCACGGGACTACCATAACACTACCGCAGATTGTTTCGAGAAGTACGGACACCTGCGAAAGACTTGCTTCGTCTTTCAAGGTGGTTTCCCGAGCCGGGCTGGAAAAACGACCATAATTGTTCCGACCTCTGTATTGCCTCGTCTTCGGGGATTTCAGTGCCTTGGGCTTCAGATCGTTGGTTCTTAGAATCAAGGCGAAGAGGGGGTTAGGCGTCTGGGAATGTATTTTGCAGCTGGGGGGGGGGGGGGGTATTTGTGTCACGCTGCCAAGAACACCCCAAAATCAACGATATCACTCCAACAGGAAAGCACCTGTGCGCTGTACGATGCAAAACACTTTCTGATAGTAACCACGCTTAAGAGTAGACTCATCGAGCAGTTTAACAAACAAACTCAGGAGTTTGTATAGGATATGACTACCCTACCCCCTTGAACCTTTTTTTTGTAGCAGGCCTCGTTGTCCAGCAGCCCGGTTACAGCAAAGAGCCCCCCTGTCCCCCGCTTCTTCAATCCCCCCCCTTGAACCTTGAACCCTAAACCCTAACCTCCAACCCTTATAAACTTGTGATGACAGATACATAAGACTAGGGCAACGCAAGGAACAGGAAGCGTCTGAGCATAAGTGACGTCATTGCGACATAGCCCGTAGCTCGACTTGGTGATCTTAGACTTTGAACCCTTGAATCCTGGAACTTAAGTCTCAAAGGGGGATCTTGGCCTGTAGCTGAGCCCGAAACATGCGAAAAAAGACAGCGCAACACCTAACAAAAATGCTTGTTGTTGCAAAAAGGTTTCTAAGGTTTAAGGGTTGGGGTTTGTTTACAAGGTTGAAGGGTTTGGGTTTAGGAATATGGTCGTAATATCGTATAAAGCCCCCATAAGCCCAAGGGTGTTCAAGAGTGACAGTGCTGTAGAGGAGCTATTGGCTTTAGAGGTGTAGGATGTTGAAGCCCTCAGACATGAAACAACATGAAACAACTGTGAATCAGGCTTGGGACTATGCATACCCCCAAACCTGAACACTTCAACATTGAATCTTACATCTGTGTATCTCGATTCTTCTTCTCTTCTGGGCTACTGTATACCGTGATTCTCTTGTAGGATCCTAGCCATAAAACTAGCTAACCTGAAAAAACAAAGAACTGAAGACTAAACTTACGTCCCGTAAAGGATATATACACCCGGGAACCATCCGCCCAAACCTGCCTGTGGGCAGGAGAAATAGTCATACCAGATGTAGAGAGGCTTTTCCATGAAGTCCTTCTCAATGGAACTGAATTGAAGTGAGTACGTAGTTGGCGACAAAAGCATCTTGTCCGAAAGTTAGGGCCCGCGGGCACACGTGGTTTCGGGCTTGGGGAAGAAATACCCAGAACCCGAAACGTGCTGGCTTTAGGGCGGCAGTGGAGCAAGAGTGTTCAGGGTGCTTTTTGGCTGAATCCTTTCCTTGGCTCAGTTGTGGCGAGTTTTTCTGTGACTTTTGATAGCCGTGTGTGGGAGAGAAGGAATGGAGGCCGGAAATTCCTCACATTGCGCATAATGCAGGGGCAACAATGACAGGAATGGGGGTTTTGGATATGGTGTATCATACTTGCAATCAGGACTGTGAGGGAATACTGCTAGCAACTCTCCCGATTCCTACCACATTACATAAGCCGGTCCTCGGCCGTCATGGCATGTCGTTGGCCGACGTAAAGCCTTGCTGAATGGAAAGAAACTGTAATTTACTGCCACATGTACCGGCTTAGCAGTACATGAGAGTCAAATTTCCGGCTAGAGGTTGCTGGCTCAGGGTGTAGCGACCATGACCAGCATCAGCAACAACATACCCTACACCATCACATGCTGAAAGTCAAAATGCTGGCCCCGCCTCGCACTATCCAAGAAAGGCAGGATTCTCAAAGTGCTGATCCAACTTACCACTTGTCCAGTTCTTGTTGCCGGCGTTTTCCCGTTAAGGTACAACCCCTGGCCCGAGATCACAAGTCCAGAAGACCCCAACCCCAAGCCTAAAGCCGCTAACCCCCTACACCCGATTTCGGCACTGACTCTTGGACACTTGGAACTAGTAATAATGTCTGTGTCGTTGCTTCTTCCTTTGAGCCGTCTCCGCAGCCTGGACACCGGTGTTGCTTGCTGCTATCATTCGATGGTTCAGGGTCTCGGGTTTAGGGTCGTTTAGGCCCCAGGGCTTAAAGCGCGTTTAAAGCTGAATCGCCCGAACCGCTAGGAACCGCAAACCATCTAACAACTTAAGTGAAGCAGCTCGATATTGATGTTCGCATGGATCGCCGTCTTGCCACTCAGCACATTCTTCAACGCCTGCTGCAGAACCTGCAACATCTTGATCAAACTGAACAGCCATGGCCAGCGCACGCATGATTCTTACGTAAGGTCGAGCCAGTGGTTTCCACCATACGGGCAAGTGCCTGCGTTCTGGGCACATGAGAAGAAAGTTTGGGGGTTCAGGCTCTAAGAGACTCTGCGTCACCACCGCTGGTGTTTGGATCGGTTAAATGCAACAGTCAGACCCCTTCAGTCTTCTAGGCACTCGCAATCACTGAGCTACAACAGACTCCATGCTGAAAGCGTAACAATGAAATCGAAACCGTAATGACGACTCTAAAGTCACCCCAACCGTCATCACAATAATCACACCCCACTAACGCGACAGCCCTTTCCCCGTGAACTGAGGGAGTCTGTGCCTTGAATTGCTCCATGTGCGGATCGGGATGGCCAACGCCCGCCCATTGGTGTGAAACAAACCTTCGTCCGGAGCTCAAGAGAACAACTAAAGGGGTGTTTCGTCGATCCGTCTATACATCCGCCCTCATGTCTGCATAAATGTGTACACACAGCATGAACAAACACATCAAAGGGAAATAGGACGAAACAAAAACATCTGTATATAGAATATGAAAAAATATGCACACATACAAGCGTCGCAGCCCCGCGTTTGCATGGATCTAATTGTCCTTTTCGCTTCATTCTCGTATCTCACCTCCTCTGGCTCATTTATTTGAGCGGCCCTTCCGTTATATTCGTATATACCAATTCTCCATGTCGCGCTTTCTGGTCACGCAGCTATACACCGCACCTTCACATCGACAGCTTTCCCTGCAAACATCACCAAGAAACAGCAACAACAACACACAAGAATCATGCCTTCACTACTGAACATTGAAACCAAACCCGGCTCAACTCTACATAGAGTCTCCACTCCAGCTCTTTTTTGTTTACCCTGTCTTATAGTTGGGGTCCGACAAGGAACACCGAAAAGGAACCAGAATGGAGACGACAGAGAGCCCGTTGTGTCGAACAAGCCCAAGGCGCATGGCGTTCCACTTCATATCGTCAAACTCCACCAACATGCCTTCAGCCAGCAGCTCCTCTCCGACTCCGACAGCTAAGGACATGCCTACTTGGAGGTTCATGGGTAGTTATAAGTGTGGTTATAAGTCCCCTACTATGGGTTATAAGTATAATTACCCTACTTATAACCCTACTTATAACTACCCATGAACCTCCAAGTAGGGTTCAGGGCTTTTTACAGGGTTCAGGGTGTGGCTGGTTTTCGATGAGCCATCTTTTGGTTAGGATTTCGCTGCTTCAGCCAGCAAGGTACTGCAGTTTAGGATCGAAACTTGAAGAATTACCGAAATCGTTCTTCCTTAAAACTCCCGGATATGACGATCGTAGACCATACCCCAAAACCCTCTGCTAACCAAGGCCCAGATGTTAGCCTTTTGGGTTTGGGCTGAGGGTTTCTTCAGGGAATCAGGGTTTAGGGTTTAGGGCGCATCACATTCTACAACTAGGCATGTGAATGGATGCTGTAACCAACGGAACACAGGCAGAACTCTCAGGTTCGATCTGGTAATATAGGGGCCTTAATAACTAAAATAGGGTTCGGGTGCATAACTCCAGCTACTCTACCCCACTGTCAGTTTATCGGTTTAGGGTATCGGGCTTAGAGACTTGTTGCATCGTAACCTCTCTCGTCCTCGAACGGCCGGATGCTCGTCATCTCGATCAGGCTCTCCGCTGAAACGACATACCTTGTGAAGAACGACTGGAACATGGGTAACCTTTGAACGTACATTGCGGTTATATAGGGGCCAAAATACTCCAAAAAAGTTCTGGGTAACCTTTGAACGTGTATTGGGATTATATAGGGGCTATACCGGGCTCGCATCTTCAGTCACGAGCTGCTACAAGGTCCATTGCCCTGCAGCTAAAAAATCGGCAAAAAGCGTGCTTACATCACATGCATCACGGATGCGTTATGGTCATTCTCGTTTGTTGTAGTCGGGCTTTGCATGTGCCACTTCTCTGGCCATTCGGGTTGTGCATTCTCTTGCTTTCCCAGACCATGTCCGCCTGCCTGAGCCACCCCCCGTTGCGCAGGAAACGCAGAGAAAAAGTTTGAGACAAAACCAAAATAATCACATGCGACGATGCGAGGATTGTTTGCAATTTTTGTCTTCCCAGACCCTTTTTCCATCTGCCAGAGCCGCCCCCAGCCGCTCAGGAAACGCCAAGCGGAAGAAAAGCCAACGCAAAACCTTATAATGCATAAAGAAAGCAAACAATGCAAACGTACGACACAAAAAAGAAAAGTCCGAATGCGACAAAACGAAACGAGTGCAAACTGAACTGCTCGAAGCACCCATAACTACCCAGTAACTACCCTAAACCCTGTAAGCCCCGAAGCCCCGAACAACCCCAAAACCCATATAGCCCGACACCCTTTTTGGGGAGAGACTCTTAGATTAGCTTGCCCTCGCGAAGCCCTAAAACCTAAATTTGCTACTGGACTCAAGTCTAGCCAGTCTACGACCCGCAACAAAGCCCTGAACCCTAAACCCTAAAAGCCCTAAAACCCTAAACCCAACAAAAAATCTTCAACTGATTCCACCGAGCAGAGGCGCATCTCGTAGAGCTGAGCCGCAGACAGAGTCCTCGAGAACCTCTGTCAAACCAACCGTGTTTACGATAGCAGTCAACCTTTTAAACTCATGCCTGCAACAACGGGGTTAAGTCAGTAAGTGATGTTAAAGCGCATGATCGTCGGTAGAGTTGCTGCTGCTGCCAGGAAAGGCTGGAGTAGCAGCAGCAGCATGTACTAGTAACTAGCAGCAACAGCAGTCGCGCGACACAGATGCTTTCAAGAGTAAGGCTGCTGGTAAGCAGCAGAAGTGTCGCAATCTTCATGTTGACTGGCTGCAAAACTGGGCAGCCGATGACAAAATGCCCTGCGAGGGTTTGGAGTTCAGGTTAGGTGGCTTTATAAGAGGGTTCAATCAAGCCCTCTTTTCTGGCATTCCCCAAGACCTTGAACCTTGTAAGCCCTACACCTATACCTATAAAGCCCCCAAAGCGTAAGACGGCCCAGTTCCTGAGCTTCCCGCGAGCTTTTCACCATGGGGAGCTCATCCAGGTTATCATCCGAGGCCACCATGATTCGCGCACCTTAAAAGACCCCAGAGCCTAAATCCTGGCCTGAAAGAAGGGCTGAGCTGAGTACCTTTTGAGGTGCAGCGTCAAATTCAAGGTTAAATAATGGCCTTCTGATGGTAAGTTGCAAAAATCAGCTCCGAAATCGTATCTTGCATTCGGAATTCTAGTGAGCAGCAACCGCCACCTGGACTGTTGGCCTACCGCCGACGTTCTTGCTCTGGGGCGCAAGTCAAGACTTTAGGTTGGGGACCTTGACCTCGCAGCTCTAAGTAGATCACCAGCCAAACTCAGGCACCCCAAAACCCTGGCAGGGCTTGGGTGGGGCCTGGGTCAGTCTTATGCAGTCGGAGATTCGGGCTTCTTGGGGTCGGTGGGTCCCAGGCGGAAGGTGCAGCGGGGCATGTCAAGCCAGAAAGCTGGGCTTCGTAGACATTCTTGCATCATACCTATCGAAACTCCGCGATGGCAGACAGGCTCTGTCATCACAAGGAGCACCACAAGACAACTCTGCGATTTACATGCCCCGAAACCACAAACTCACGGTAAGCCCCTGGCGGTCGGGTGAAATGTCGTGTAGATTTTGAAGTTTCATCAAACCTTATGTGCAAATATCTGTCCATAGGTCCATCCATCCATTCATCCCTCCCTCCCTCCAGCCAGCCAGCCGGCCATCTATACACGTGTAGGTATACCTGCGAGAAGGCGTATGCGCACAACTTTGCTAGTGGCTGCGGTTGCCTGATGATACTTACTGGATGGTCTTTCCAAACAACTCACGCTTTACCCCAGTCCAGATGCCCAATGGTGTGTAGCTGCCCGCAGTGCGACTCATGTATTAGTACAGCAACGTCATCAACCGCATTCAGACTGCTTCTGCTGCTGGGCTCTAGACAGCAAAATGAGAAGCACCATATTGTAATGGATTGCCGGTCACCTCAACACAAGAAAAAAAGCACAACTGCACCCTCGCATCAGATACTTGCAGCCCGGATGGTCTTTGATGCTACCAGTATGAACCGGCTTCATCAATGCTAATTAGCATAAAGGATTGCACAAATTATGCAATATGCATCTGAGCTTCTACTGGAGCCCGAAGATTAGGCCCAGGCGCGGTGTTGCCGAGTCGTAGGGCAGCAGGGCAGCTCTCCAGCTTGAAACTCAATCGGCAAATTTCTTGTCTCCCTCAACACCACCCAGAGCCTCGAAACCCCTGTGTTCAAGGGCTGGGTATGGGAACCTTTCAAGGAATCCACAGAGGAGCCTTTAAAGAAACACTCAGGACGTAAGACGCAAGCTGGGAGCTCAAACTTTGCTACTGGAAGGTCAGGAAGGACTGGGTACTTTCAGCCAAGCCGGGCCAACGCAACCCCTACCATTCCCCAAAGATCGAAAGGCTACTATACATGGGTAGTTGTCCAAAATTATGGTTCCTGTTTGGATACCCTGAATATTAGGTGCCGTACTGTATTAAGGACCCAAAAATGCACCATGATTTTGACAACCACCCACATTCTAGGCCCCTGACAGTCTCCAAGCTAAACTCTCAAGCCCAGTTACAGCAGGCTAGTTAGGTTCAATCCGAGATATGCGCTCTCGAGGGGACATGCAACACCCTGAAGCACAATGGGCCTTACTCCTTGTTCGGGGAGGGGGCGAAACCTGAACCTTAAACTATACTGATAGAACCCTAGCAAAAATGATAATTTTAGCTGTTTCTTAGGGGTTATCATAACCAAAACTTATTTCTAAGTACCCCTAAGTAAACACTGAATCACTTCCTTAAGCCTTCAATCGCAACTCTCACACCCCGGAGCCGAATCAGCTGCCTGCCCGAAGCCTGCAAAACCCTGCAACGTGGGGTAAAAGCCCCTGCAGAGCCCATGTTCAGCCTAAAATCCGACCAAAGCAGCCGAACACTGGGCAAAGGGCTGAAGACTTTAGGACTTTGGGGTTTGCGGCTTTACGGTTTGAGGGCTTAGGGCTTTTTCGTTTGGGCCTTTCGACGTTTACAACTCGCACACTGCAGGCAACGCTTCTCAACAAGTCTGAATGTTTCTAACCCATCAACCGGTGTTTAACATTTAGGGTTTGGAAAGTTTTGAGGGGAGTGAATTTGGAGTCCCGAATGAACTGATTCTCCACAGTAGTTGCTGAGCTCCAAGCACGGCGAAGATCCAAATTCGTTGGTTACAGAAGGGTTGAGGTGCACGCAGGGTTTAGGGGTTTAGGGTTCAGGGAAGTCGAGCTTTATCCGCAACCTGGTGGAATCGACGTCTTAACAGCGTCGTACTTAAACCACCGCATAGAACTTTTCAAGGGTCTAGCTAGATGGCTGTGGTAAGGAAAGGTCTCCTGGATCCTAAGAAACCGAAACATTTTGGGGGATCCGTCATTTCATTTCCTTACATAAGTCCTTTTAACATAAGGGCTCCTTAATCTTGTTTCCGCATACAAGGCCTTATAAAGGCAGGTTGTTTGGGGCTAAGGTTGGGTCCAGCAGGAGCTCACTGTCGCGCTTTCTTCCTGCAAGCCATGACGGTGCAAAGCAGCAGAGGCGGCTGCCTCACGGGAAACTGGTCAGGGTTTATAGGCTTTCAGGTTCAGGGTTTCGAGTTCAGGTTTACGGCCAAGGGAAGTCAACGATGATGCGTGCTTTGTCTCTACTTTGGGGGGCCAAACTTTTAGTCCACTAAGCGCGAGCCTTCTAAATGGGTACTTGGACCCTGTGTGTCGGCGACGTCAATGCTGAGGCCTATGCAAAAATCCTGGCAAAAAAAACAAAACACAACCCTAAAGAATCCAATCGACCCGCTGCAATGCCCTGTTGCAAACAAGCCTCTCGGATGACATCCTGGTTTGGGCGATAGTCAATGCAAAGTGCCCCTAAACCCTGAACGCCTCTCTCTCCCTCCCAGGCATTCGAAACGTCAAGCCCGGTTGCAGAACAACTAAAAGCCTAAACCCTTGAAGGAATACTCCCCTTCAGCAGTCGGATTGAAACTCCCTCCGCGAGGAGCCCCTGCAGTCTCTGTACTATAGGGGAGTTTCCGAAAATTAGGGGTACATTATTTTGGTGTCCTTAGAAGAAGGATCCTACTACTTAGGGTACTATATTGGGGCCCCCTATTTTCGGCAACTTCCATAGGGTTACATGCAGGTCTTACGAAAATCAGCAGGATCTGCAGTCGTAGGGCGAGGTCGCGCATACTGAATATGAACAAGCCCTCTAGGATGGGTTTCGTGCTGCATAAACAGCCGAAGGTTTAGGGTTCAGGGTTTAAGGTTTACCTGGACCCTAAGGAACCTACCTTTTGAGGTCTCCCTAAAATGATTTCTTTAATAAGTCCTTAAAAAGGTAGGTCACGTGGGGCTAAGGTAGGGTTCATCAAAAGCAATCGCCTGAAGAGAACTTTTACAGCGCACCGTCTTCTGACCTGCCTGGCAGTTCCCCCGGTAGTGCACCCTTCTCGCGAGCAGCGACCGCGGCATTGATGGTGATCCTGAAGGTTTATAATGGCGTATCATGGGGTCTAGGACAGACCACATGGGAGTTTCCGAAAATTAGGGATACCTTATTTGGGGCTCCTTATAACCAGGATCCTGCTATATATAGGCTACTATTTTAGAGTCCCCTGTTTTCAGAAACTCCCACCACATAAACTACATGCTTTTCGACTCTTGGTCTCCCTCTGTCGCTCTCTGTCGGGACGGGTTAGGTGCCCAGGCCACTACCCAGACGGAGGACCTAAAAAGTAGATCCCTTAATGGGGGTTCCCATAAAAGTACCCTTAGTAGTATAGGACCCCAACTTAGGGGATCTACTTTCTCACCATACTTTCTGGTGCAGTGGGTGATTACCCTCGAACTATCTGACTGTTGTAGGAGTGAGTTTTACAGGAAGTCTTCCCAAGGTAAACGATGCATTCGGACACATGCTCGAGTTATGGCAGTTTCTCCATCACCTCTCTCTCGCTTTCTATGTACACAAAGGTACATAAACATATCAGTACATGATATGTGTATGTACAACAAGCGTGTATGAGGGTCTCTGTGCGCATGCGCCTGTGTACCAGACTGTTTTCGTGATTGTCCTGCCCGGGCTTGACAGCATGGGTCGCGGGCCCAGCCTCCCGGATCACAAAGCTGCTGCCCTCTCCAGTGGAGAAGCTTTCTTCTCAATTAGCCGGGCGCAAAAAAGTCAATCTTACTGAGATAGACTAAGTGTATAAGTGAAGGTCAAAAAGTGTAAAGCTTTCCCATTGGCCAAGTCAGAAAATACATTTTTTCATTAACCCCTTCTTGCAGCTCGGGGCTCCTACTGATGCCCGCCAAAAACCAGCAAAACCCTAGCTGGGAAGCGTGTGTAGTAAAGGACAACATCGGACAGTGCTCCGTGACTTGCATGTATGTATACATATATACAGCGCACACACACATACATAAAAGCTTGTACGTATATCTATATATATATATATGTGTGTGAGTGTGAGTGTGTGTGTGTGTGTGAGTATGTGTACATGTTACTGACGGCGGAGGGGTAAGCAGAGTTCATGTAGTCGCTTGCTCAAGTACTCCTTTATTACAGAAACAGACACCAGACCAGTCCTGTTCACGGGCAAACCAGCAGCGAACATCGCCGCCTGAAAGCAGGGAGGCTCGTAAACAGAAACATCTAGATGGGAGTTTCCGGGAATATGGGACCCTAATATAATATCCTAAATGGTAGGATCCTTATTGTAAAGATGCCACACAGGATTTGGGTGGGCCGTGAGGATTAAACTGAGCCCTGCTCAGATGCAGCCCAAGAAGCCTCAGTTCAAACCAGGAACAAATCATGGATTCAGTTTTGTAATCCTAAAGAGTCCAAGGTTCATTCAGTTCATTCCTTAAATTTCTTAAATGGAGACGGGACGCATCAACAGAACCAGCGGACTGCGACGGCCTCCGCAAAACCCCCGAGCCCCAACAGCGACTGACAAACCACCGATCAAGTAAGTTCAGACTTTTTGACGCTTGGGTACACTTCTCAAGGTTACAGGCTTGAGGTTCACAAAAACCCACGATATCGCCAGAAAAAACATAGACATAAACAACACAGCCGGCATTTTCGATAAACCCCCTCCTTAGGTACACCAATACATAAAGCCAAACAGGGACGTCCATGCAAATCTTATGTCTGGGCGGTTGTTTGATAACACATATGCTCTCGCCTTTGCGAAGCCCTCATAGAACCCTGCAAACCTCTTATACAACGCTCTAAGGCTCTATGGCCCTTGGAAAACACTGTCAAAACCCTGGGAAAAGATGACGTCGCAGCCTAGTAAGTACGAAGCGCTTCTTGGCACCCACGACAGACCACGGTATCCCTCCAGGCGCTTGCAGAATAAGCCCATTTTCTGGCTTCTCGTGTGACTGCATGGGAGTACGACTGGAAGTTATCAGCACTTACTCCGATCTCCTTACCTTATGTGGAAACCCATAAATCAGGATCCTACTGTTCAGCGGATGTAGCCCGAATTCTAGGGCCAAAACAAAAGGCCTTCCCTTTCCGAACTCGAAAACCCTAAACCCCTAAAACCTAAGCCCTAAACCCTAAACCCTAAGCCCTGATCCCCAACTAAGCCTTGATTCCAAAACCCTCATCAGGTAGAAATCTGATGAAGAAAACCTGGACCTATAACCCCGAAATAGTAGGCTGCACATAAGGGACCCGAATAAGGCCCAAGGTTTCTTCATCAGTGTATGGGTTTTAACTTTGGTTATCCGACTTATAACCCTACGTAGAACAACCCATGAACCTCCAAGTAAACCCTGCCTATAGTGTCCAGAGTTTTTACGTGACCAGGGAGAAAATTTAAGTATAAACTGTTACTTCATAATGGGTCTTTTAAGAAAAAGTGTTTAAGACCTGGCAATCCTTTTTTGGCTAGACGTGGCTTCCTTTCTCCGTCGTCGTAACGCGACTCTTTGTGAGGTCCAGCTTGCATTCCAACCTCACTTGGTGTTTGATCAAAATTATGGGCCCCTTTTTGGTCCCGTAAACTGTAAGGTATATACTATTACACAGACCCCAAAAGGGCCCATAATTCTGATCAACCCCCGCTCGTCCATCTTCCTAGGGGAAGTGAAGGTTGACCTTGAGGGCTTTAGAAAGCCTCCGCGCTACTGGACTCAAGTCTGAACCCTAAACCCCTAAACCCCTCAACCTCAAACCCCAAACTCTGAACCCCCAAAGCCTAAACCCTGCAATACCCTTTTCTCTTCTGCCAAGCAACCGGCCCAAAGACTCGGAGACGATCGCTCCGATGTCGGGGAGGTAGGCTAGCGAGGGGCCGAGGAGCCGGTACAATCCGAGGAGACTGCCATTGCAAAGGGGCAGTATCCTGGGCTCACTCAGGGTTTAGGGTTTGGGGCTTTAGGGGTTGAGGGTTTAGGGCTTGGGGGTTTAGGGGCTTAGGGCTTAAGTAACCACCACATTGAGTGTCTGGATACGCCTTGTATTGTGGAGTCAACTTGACTTCCCGAAAACGCCCCTGAACAACTATAAACTCCAATCAACGCCTGACACTGACCTATCTAAGCCCACTCACGTCTCAAAACCTAAACCCTAAACCCTAACCCCTAAACCCTAAACCCTAAAACTGCCCGGAGTCCTGTAGACGTTCTGCTGAACCTCTTCCAGGCGTTGTGGACGAGGAGCGCCGCGCATCTTGAAGAAGCGCACGTGCAACGTGTGTAGGAATTGCCCTTGCTTCAAGGGTCTAGAGTCTAGGTTTGGGGATTCAAGGTTTAGGAGGGGTTTAGGGCTTCAGGATTTAGACTTTAAGGCTTTTCCCCTCTCGTATGGCTAGGCGGCGGCTAGACTCTGTGCCCACGAGCGAGGAAGGGGTTTATGTTGGTTTTTGTCCTCCTTTAATGGGCGATTAGGATTATAGTAGGTTTTAGCGTGTTGGGGTTTAGCGTACCTTTCGCATCTTCGACTTCCTCAAAAGAAGTCCGAACTCAAGAGGGAGACGTCCTACATGTCTTCTGAGTGTCAACAGGCTTAGGATCAAGCTGCACTTGCTACGATGTTTTCTGCTCTTTTTGCCCAGCCTCAAATCCTATACTATACATCTACTGCACCCTGAACACCCAAAGTGGAGACCCTATATGGTAGAAGCCCAAAAGTTGGAAACTCACTAGCCTCAACCCTTAAGAGTAATGTATAGGGAATCCCAGCACTATTTGGCCTTAGTCCGGTTTCCAACTTTATGGGGTTTACTGTAATGCACATATACGTACACTAAGAAAAAGCCGACGACTTCACAAAAGGCGTCCGAGGTTGAGATCTGGATCCGAGCCGACCTGGGATCCGTTGGGCGCATGCAGTCTGCACACACATATGTATATATATATATATATATATATATATATATATTATAATATATAATATATTTTGAATATCTAATATATTATATATACTATACAATTTGTATTATATAGAGTATATGCATGTACACACATATACGCATACAAACATTTGTACAGAAGTATAAAACTTTATGCATGGTTGCAGTTGCAAGGCAAGGCTTCGGGATAAGTGTTCACGAATCGTGGGACTCAGAAACCCACTAATCTTGCAGTCTGGTTTCGAACCTGGACAATACCCACCTACCCAAAGAACCCCAAAGTAACAAGTTTCCATACTATCACTCAAGGCGTTTTGACATTCACTACTAGTACGAGCGAAAACGCTACATCACCATAACGAATAGGCACATCCGACCCCACTTTGTTACGAAAGCTTGCTGACTCAAACAAGCTAGAACCGCTTTAAGATTTGAGAGCCATTAAGTTTTACATAGTCAACAGCCGACTAGAGATAAGAAGCTATCAAACCATGCGAACGAAAAGCACCATTTTGTTGTCCAACCAGCCCTAAACCCTAAACCCCTAAACCCTAAACCCTAAACCCTAAACCCTAAACTCTAAGCCCAGCCCACGAAGCCCCCTGATAAGCCGATTGGTAAATTACACACAAAGCCTCCTGAACTCTTACACCCTACTAAGCCCCAAACCCTACACCCCTAGCCTTAAACCCCAACACATGGATGACTGTCAAAATTATGGTCCCATTTTAGGTACCCTAAATATTAGGTGCCGTATTTTAATAAGGACCCAAACAGGGAGCCTAATTTTGACAACCACCCACATGAACGAGATCCAAGTCACGTCGAAGGCCTGGCCGCTCTCGGTTGCGTAGTCTTCGAGCAACTCGTCGAGAGAGACCGGCATGCCTCACCCCCGGAAGCTCCCGCAAATACTACGGTTGATGATATAAATCCTGCATGACCCATAATAAAGAATATGCCACAATTCCCATAGATTACGGTCCGTAAGGTAATGCAGGATTTGTATCATCAACCGTATGTCATGTCATGTTGTATCATGTTCTATTGTGTGGTATGATTCTGTATCATGTATTTGGCAATACTACCTTACACTGTGTCATATGATCTTGTACTGTACTGTACTAGATGATATAAACAAAATTATCTTATACAAAAGTGCCTCAACAATTGGAACCGGGTTTCTTTCAACAGCTGTCATGGAAGGGCTACCACAAGATAGGGGCTTTGCTGATTGGACTGGAGTTCATTAAGAGGGTTCCTTCGAGGATTCTATGATCTAGGGGCCTTACTACTTTCAATGGTGTTCGTCCAGGACCAAGGGTTTACGGGTAGTTGCAAAACAGCTTAGAGCTTTTTGGAGCCACCTTTTTAGGATTCAAGATAGCCTGGAGTCTTTAGTTTAGGGTTCGGGGCCGCAAGAAAAGTTTATATAAGGCGTATGGCAAGATTAGGTACTAGGACTCCAAAACGCGTCCACAGTATTCAGTAACTTAACTAGGTACCGGGGTTCAGGACAGATAGTTGTAGGTGAATGCTTTGATTTGGAGGAGAATGGAGTGGAGGGCTACGTGCACAAAGGCATCTGGCAAAGCAAGAGCCCTGGACTAGCCCTGCCTGCCAACTCAGAGGCCAGCATCGAAAAATCCTCAAGCGTGTCCGGCGACAAGTCGTTCATGGTTCTCGCAATCCTTGCTGGCAGGTTCTCACTACCTCCCACAGAGAAGGTTGACAAACCCTCCCCGCGAAACATCACACTGATGGCCGAAATGCTTTATGAAGCACTTTGTCTCCTCGCCCACCTGGCATCACCTCTGTTAGTCCCCGAGCATACTTCTGTCCGCCAAAAGAGGAACTACATTGGACAGTCCAGGCACGCCAGATCACATACCAAGACCAAGCCCTATCGGTTCCTGTATCCTAGCTCTCTCTCTCTCATATATATATATATATCTCTCTCTCTCTCTCTCTCTCTCTCTCATATATATATATATAGATATGTATGCATATTTGTCTAAGACCAAGAAATGTGTGTCGCCACAAACCCGTACCGACCCCACTCGGTCCATATACATGCCGGGGTGCTGGTTTGCCTGCTTCCCCCCAAGGCCGTATCGCTTCGCAGTCTGATGTTTGAAGGCATTCCTGAGATCTGTCTGCCAAAGAAATAGTCCCTAAGTATAGTCCCACCAACAATTTCGAAACTTCTAAACCCACGAATCTTCCTCACGGAGAGACCTCCTATAACATGACAACTATGCTTGCTCTCAAGGAAAAGCTGCAGGTTCCTGCAGTTTGAAGGGTCCAATAGTGTACAAACTTACGTTAAGTTTGCAGGTTAGGGTCTGTTTAAGGGTTTTAGGCTTTTAGGCTATCTATAAAAGCCTTCGCATGCTTAAGCCAGACAGAAAATCTCCCACGCGCCAGTTCCTCTCCGGGGCCCAGGCAAACAAAAAATACTGGAAATCCCCGAGCCCCTCCCTCCCTCCGCGCCCTCCCCTCCCTCTCCCACTCTAATGTAGGAACCTGATTAAGAAACCTTGGGTCTTTACTCGGGTTCCTTGTATGACGTCGGAGGTAGTCATAGCAAGCTACCGCCTCATCCTCTGACATGCGGTGTGGCCAATAATTTGCGTGGTCCAAGATTCCTCAAACGGTTAATGCTCTTCGCCCTGCCCAAGTGAACACCAGTCTCATCGTCGAGTCTGCGAACGGCGACGCGGATGTCAAATCCGACAGGCTCTAAAGCTTCTGCCCCGTCTTGCATCCTCGTGCTCTGGTTGGCTCAAACAGAGGGCGTATTCAGCCTCTCTACTGGCGGCTGAGGGCTTAGGGTTTGAGAGTCTGAAGACGCTTACACTTGCGGTCTTGAAGGGTTCAGGGCTTTAGGGTGCCAGGACAGGGCCCGAGGTTCAGGCAGAGACTGAAGCAAGAAAGAACTGCATAGGTAGGGTTCGAAGGCAGTAGCATTCTTCGCTTGACAGAATTGTGCGTCAGCTTTGCAGGCAGAGTATGTGTGTGTGTGTACGATTTCGACATGACGTCTGGTGAGCTGGGATCGGGAGATCTTATGCTGTGGGAACTCTGCTAAAGGGGAACTCTGGGGTGCACCACGATGGCCCGCCCAGGGCAAGCTCTACGACCCTAACCCCAAGCACATCCTACCCTGAAGCGACCGCAGCGCTTGTAGAAGTGCTCCCGCAAGAGCGCCAGAAGGCGAATGAAGACCAAGGCATCTGCCTAGGTCTACGCTCTCACAACTCGGACATGCCAGGCGAGGTTCATGGTGTGGGTCTGCGTAGGTTTACGCTCTCACACCGAGGTTTAGGGTTTATAGGGTTGTTCGTTGTGGTTCGCTTTTTGTTTCAAGAGGGCAGTCGGAAGCTTCAAAGACATATGCCATGACCGAAATGCCAAGCGGCCAAGTCGACATCCAGCGACGTGGGGTTCGAGCCTTGCAGTTCGAGGAACTGCTGCGACAGCCGTGGGAAGTCCTCGGCTTTGCAAAGGACCTGCTCCAAGGAGGTGCCTTCTTCCATAGCGTGGGTGATCTCCTGGGCTCTTGTTCAGGAAGTGAGTTTAAGTTACCATAATAGGGATCTATAGTAAATAATATGGTTTCATGGTTATATAAGTTACTTAATTTAGGGATCTGTAGTAAAGCATATGGTTTCCTTCTTATGGCGACATAAATTAAGTCCCTTCACCCCTAAACCCTTAATTATAGAACCCTTAAAGGAACCCTAAATTATAGTAACTGAACTCAAATCCCTTGACCCCTAGACCCTTATAGAACCCTTAAAAGAACCCTAAAGTATGGTAACTGAACTCAAATCCCTTAACCTATAGAACCCTTGAAGGAAGCCTAAAGTATGGTAACTTAAAGTTTAAGTCCCTTAGCCCCTAGACCCTTATAGAACCCTTAAAGACGCTCGAAGGAACCCCAAAAGTATGGTAACTTAAAGTTAAGTCCCTTAGCAAGAACCCAGTCTCATTCCGTTCCCAGACGAGGCTGCTAGCAGCACCGTCTTCACAAGCCGCAGACTCGATGTGAGCCCAGGCCAGCAGCAAACATTGCTGTCGGAAGCCCTCTGTCATGGCTTTTTGAACCCAGGCTCTATTCCGGCATCAGCCCTGTTATGGCTTGGGCCCAGAACCTGTGGCTTCGGGGAGATATAATGCCGTCACCTGCAGGAATCCCGAATAAACATTTTACCCTAACACGAGCTGTGAGACCCGGGTTGTAGCGGCATGCACCAGCTCTTGACGCTCCTGAGCATCCGAACGTGCCTCCAGCTGTAGCACTGCCGCCCATTGACCGGCTTTCCTTTCGGGGCAATCGCGTGTCTCGAACTGATGCTGCAACCACGAAAAGCACGGCACGAACCATCATGCAAAACCATCCCTGAATCCCAAATGCATTATGAAAAATCTCTAAGCCGTAATAATCCCTACCCCCACAATCGACAAAAACCTGAACCCTAAATCCCAAAAGTCCTTAAACCCCTAAGATCCCTGCAAGCCCTCAACGGTAGCTTCGTGCAGCGGAAGCTCTCGCAGCTTCCAACGCAGGCATGGTAGGCGATGTCACCGGCTTGTACCTGAGGCGGGATGTTTACCAATTCTGCACAAAGTCTTCAGGGACTGTAATTACCATGACTATGACCAAAGACTCATATGTAGGGACTCGGAATTCAACAATGAGCCTGCATGTATGATTTCTGTGCCCTGGCTCACTTCCAGGATGGTTGTGTACCTGCTCTTGCGCGATCTAGCAGATGCGGTTGCAAATCTTGTGGGGCCTCGATACAGCGAAGGGTTCGGGTGAATGCCACGAGAACTTTCTTCGATGCGGCCCTGTGGCACCTTTCGATACAGAATAGAGCCTTCAGGTCGACTTTTTGCCGAAGTTTGCGAGACATGTCAGTGCAATTTGACCAATAAAATTGAGCCCTTGGACCCTAAACACCTGCATCTCTGCGCTGTCACCCACCCAATGACTGCAAAGTGCTTGTATCGAGGAAGATTGGCAATGTGGAGCCGTTTCGGGGTGTCTTCTCGGATTCTAATGTACTAAGTCATCCGTACCAGGATCTGCATGTCAAGTTCTATACTAGTTGATGTGTCTGCAATGCATGACCTGAGTCGACGGGTTTAAAGACAAGGCCGGTAAACAGTAGACTGGGCAGGCTCTTTGAGCTCAGACTTGCCTACCTCATAGGGTGCTGAGGCCCTGATGCCTATGATATACACGCTTGACTAAGTGGACAGGCTGTCGGGGGGCCTTGGTGCTATACATATGCATCCAGCAAGAGTGGTAACAACAATACTAAATGTTATGGTCTGTAGCCTTTTCGTCTATATCTAGGTCTAGATCTCATCATATGTGCATGTGGATCTACATACCTGTATCTAAACCACCTGCGCCTACATATACATATACTTACCTTTTTGAAGTCTTGAGTTGTGTATTTGTGCATACAAGTAACAATAGCAATAGTCACCACGGTGACTAGAAAACAATGATGAACACAATGATGTGGATAATTGTGAAGACAATAGTACCAGCGATAATAATAATAATAATATCAATAATAATAATAATAAGAAGAAGAATAACAATAATAGCACGAGTAGCAATAACAATGATGGAAATGCAATACTAAATAATGATAGAAATAACAGAAATCACAATTACAATAACAACATTAATAATAATGGTAACCACAGCAATCGTAGCTATAATCCTACGTAGTGCTAATATCATGCATTTTGTCATCATCAACCCTTTGAGGAAAGGAACCTTGAACCTGCCAAAGATGTGTAGGTCAGTGCAAGGCCCACGGGAACCTAAAAATTTGCAAGCCTAAAGCACAAATCACAGCTGAACCCAGGAAGGGAGGTTCGGGGTTTAGGGTTACTGTAAGGGGCTAACTAGGCTGCTTTTAAAGTGCTATAAAACTTCTGAACCCATCACAACGGATGCGGTTTCTCCACGCCTGGGCGAGTGCCATGGAAGCTAGAAGGCTGAAGGACAACTTCCAAAGCATCGCCTGTCATTTTTTTGAATTTAGGGGCTTGTATAGGCTTTAGGGCTCAGGGATTGGGGGGTTAGAGTTTAGGGTTTAAGGTTTAGGATTGTTTTGGGTTTAGGGCTCGTGGTTTGAGGCTTCGACGAAGCGTCTCTATGAAGCCGCAAGAAAGTACCCCTCTACAACTATAAACAACGTTACAAATCCCTCTGAGCTTGGGGGTCTTTGGGGTGTTAGGTTTAGGTTTAGGATTCTATGGGTCTAAGTTGCTAGGGCTGGGGGTTTAGGATGTTGAGAGCTTAGGGATTCGGGCAGAACACTCATTTGCAACTGGGCGCCTGCACTCGTTTCACGTGGCTGGCCGTGATCGCACCGCAGAGAGACATCTAAAACGATTTTGTAATTCAGAAAAGGTTTTGAGGGGTGGGATATATTCCGCAAAAGTCCGAAAACGAGACACAAAAGTCTCAACCAAAAACCATGGGGGCTGTGAACCCTGCACCGACGGATTAGGGCTTATGGCTGTAAGGCTTTGGGCTTCAGGGGCAGGGTCCAGCCCTAATTAGTCCCATAACACTAAATTACAATATCACAGGGTTTCAGGGTTTTGGGTTTAGGGGTTTAGCGTTTAGGGCAGAATCCATTCTTGAACTGAAGATTCGAGTCATGTCCCACGAGCGCCACCTTGCTGGCAACTAGGTCGCTAAGTTCTGACATGCGCACTTTGCATGTGGCACCAGCAGGTCTTCCATGCAGGCCGTACTGACTGTAGCACCCTAAACACAATGAGCCCTAAACCCTAAGGCCTAAACAAACAAGTCCTAAACCCTGAAGCCTGGACACAGTTAACCCGAAACCCCGCACCGTCCTACCTGCACTTCAGGCTTCGGGCTTCTCAGCAATGCCACAACGTAAAAAGCCGCCACCAGCTGCCCTCTGCGACAGCACTCGATGTGTAAATGCCTGTATGACACAAACATTATGCAATGCTCGTAAGAAGGATATGATGATAATGGAAACGCCCAATTGGTAATTCGAGGAAGGTTTCGGGCTGCACAGTATCGTACAAGGATATATGAACTGCCACGGGATTACGTTACTGCTTGATGAGACACCTGCGGTATGTGCTCACACCACGTAAATCATCACTGTACGCTTCGAGGTGCTTCAGGGTTTGGAGACCGGATTGCCGAAGCTCTTGCAGAAGTCCCAAAGGCTCGGAACCTTAGCTACACCGAAATCTTCGACGTACCTAGAGACGAGATTTCAAGATCCTCGACTGAGGGGCCTCGAATTCACGAACATGGGATTCCTAGATGTCTGCCCCAACAAGGGGTATGAAGAACGATAACTATGGGGGGGGGTTCCGATTTGAGTTTGGAACCCTCTGAGAAAAGATTTATCCCCAGCATCCCTCCCTGGGGGGAGAAACTGCCTTAAGCTTGATAACGAAGGTATGAAGGCCTCTTAAGGTATCGGTTTGCTGAAAGGTGTCGCTACGTAACCCTGCTAGACTGCAAACGTAAGTTAGACTCGTCCGGACGTTGCGAACGCTTCATACAGACATTTCACACACCAGTCCCAAGCCCGCGTTTTCCCAGATCCTCCAAGATCTCTTAATTTGAGGGAATATGCCTTAAGTCATAGGGACCCGATTACAATTTAAGGTGCTGGTATCTCTGAACTCCACATCTCCGCATACAGCTTGACAGCGTGTGTTGGCTAACTGCTTGCTAGAAATCGGCCTGAACATGACATGCAGACCCACTTTGCCACAAGACCCTGACCAAAACCCCAAACCCTGATCTTCAGAAATCCCCAAATCGAACCCGAAACCTCGGCACGCTAGCCCTTTAAGACTGGAAAGCTTGTTCAACACTTGATTGTGAACAGCCGAAGACCCTAAACTCAGCCCGACAAACCATTAGTTATAGAAGCGTCAATACCCAGTAATGATACCCGCCGGGTCGAGGTAGTCCATGTTTTATGGTTGCTGGCACTCAAAATGGACCCAAGTCAATAATGGGGTGTATTTGGACCTTTGGGAATAGGGGGTGCCTTATAAACCCTAACCCCCGAACCCCTAAACCCGAAACCTCTAAACCTGAAACCCTACACCCCAAATCCTAAACCATCCTCAACCCAGAAACCCCTAAACCCTACACCATAAACCATTCTCAGCCCTCTGATGAGATCTTACACCCTCTAAAGCTTAAACCCTGAATAAGCCGTAAACCCCTACACCCATTCTCAACCCTCTGATGGGATCATAAACCCTGAGCCCGACACCCTCAAAGTCCTAAACCATCCTCAACCCTCTGATGGAATCATAAACCCTAAACCACCCTCAACCCCTAACCCATCCTCAACCCTCTGATGGGATCTTCATCAACCCTAAACCCGACACCCTTTACCCCTAAACCCCCACCGTCCTAAACACTCTGATGGGATGATAAACCCTAAACCCCTGAACCTTAAACCTTAAATAAGCCTTCAACCCCTAAACTTCCCTAAACCATCCTGAACCCTCTGATGGGATCTTCCTGCAGACTTGGCGCCGGCCTTCGCAGCGGCGTCGACGGCCGAGCTGAATCCTCTCACGTCCCGGGCGCCTTAGACTTTCGGGGTTGCTAGGGCTCCTTTCAGGGGTTCTTAGGGTTCCTTTAAGGGCTTCCTAGGGTTCCTTTAAGGGCTTCCTCGGGCTCCTTTACTTTAAGGGGTTGCTCGGGCTCCTTTAAGGGGTTCCTTGGGTTCCTTCAAGGGCTTCTTAGGGTTCCTTCAAGGACTTTCAGCGGTTCCTAGGGTTCCTTTCAGGGCTTCCTAGGGTTCCTTCAAGGGCTTCCCAGGGTTCCTAGAAGGGGTTCCTCGGGTTGCCTTAAGGGATTCCTAGGGCTCCTTTAAGGGCTTCCTAGGGTTCCTTTAAGGCTTTCCTAGGGTACCTTTAAAGGGTTCTTAGGGTTCCTTTAAGGGGTGAATTGGGTCCCTTTAAGGAATTTCTAGAACGCTTGGTTCAGGGAATTTCCAGAGGGGTTGGTTCAGAGAATTTCTAGAAGGGTTGGTTTAGGGCTTAAGGCCTTGAGCGTTCAGAGTCGTTTTAGGACTTTAGGCCCTTTAGGGTTTAGTGTTGCTTAGAGTATAGGGGGTTTCGGGACCTTAGGGTTCAGGCACTTCAGGGTTTAGGGCTTTCCTTGAATGGTCGCTGTATCATGTGGGTTCCGTACTGGTCCTATGTATACTATAGGAGTTCTATCAGGGCGTGGTGAGGCTTTGGCAGGTTCCAAAGTGTAGGGTTCTTTGGGCGTTAGGGTTTCAAATTTTGCGGTTTCGGGCATCCGAGTGAACTCGCTTCTCCGAGGCTCCCGGATTCAACCCCAGCCCCCGGTAAGGCTTTGAAGGGCAAAGATCGGGATCCTCTGCATCAGGCCTTCATCGTTTCAAAGCCGCAGCTCGCAGACCCAAAACCCTAGCCTAAACCCTAAACCCTTAAACCCTTAAACCCTAAACCCTTTTGCAACTGGACTGCTGCGACTCCGCCAGGGCGAACACTCGACCATCATCGTTTAGTGAGTAAACCCCAAAACTCTGCGAAGATTGTGGTGCACTGCACTGTTCGAGAAACGAGGGTTTTCAGCCGGCTGCAAGAACTTCATGGATCGGAACCTGGTGGGATCTACGTGCCTGCATAGGCCCCTTGCAGCCAAAACCCTATACTTTCGAAGGAAACCCAAACCCTCTGCCTGTACAGCTTAAGACGTAAACTCTGGCAACCCCAACAATTGAACCCTTTTCGAAGCCTCCGCAGCGTCTACTATACAACCCTAATCCCCCACACCCTAAACTTCCGAAATCCTGAAAGGCCTAAACACTACGAAACCTTAAACCCTGAGAGGCCCACCTGGTAGCAACTCCAAGGTTGCCCGCCACTGGCCTCGAGCGCTCCCCAGCGATTTCAGTGTCTCGTAAGGTTCTAGGATTTTGCTCTTTGCTTCTTTATGTTTCCGATTTTTCCGCAAGCCGTAGTTATGTTTTTTGTCTGAGCCTTTTCTCGATGTTTGCTTTCCGGCTCTGTGACTTTTTGTGAATATTACTAACACGGACCCGTCATTTACAAGATGTTTTCCATCATGGGAGGTACCAGGGATGTAGACGGACCGGCAGAACCTTCAACCAATGGGCCGAACCAACGTTCAGCATCCCCCTTATATACTTCTATAATGGTCGTAATTCTGATAGTAAGTAGTGATTACTTTAGTAGCAATACAATGGCAGTAATTAGAATAGTAATATAGTAGTACTAATTAATTCTAAAAGTAAGAGTAGATGTTAAGACCAATAGTTATAGAATAGGGTTATGGGGCCCATTATACAACAATTAAGGGAAAAGGAACACCAAAATAGTATAGGTGATTGTTGTAGGCCCAAATCCCACAGCCCAATGCTGAGGGTTTACGGAGCCGCTTTCTCGGCTCTGGCCTTCAGCCGCTGTCGCAGCGAGCGCAGCACGCTGTGCGATGGCACTCCTGACGACGGAAGAAAGGCCTTATACTAAGCCTGGGCCATGTAGGCACAGAGAGCCGAATGACGAGCGTGTATATCTTATCCAACATACATACATGCATGCATGCGTACATGCTTACCTGCGTAGGTACGTACATGCTTGCATACATACATGCATGCAGCCACACACTATGGAAGAGGGCAGGACAGAAAGAGACATCCTCATCAGTGTGTCTTTCTCACTCTCGCGCCCTCGCTTTTTAATTTGACTTTGCTGTCTGCGCCTCTATTTAACATGCAGGGTTTAAGTTCTCAGCTTATCATAATGCCTCAAAAGCACCTGTTTGAGCATGACATTCAGCACCAGCTCTTTCTGCCGTGCCAGCTGGCTGAGTCTTGGGGTTGCCAACTTCTCCGTGTCAGTGAAATCGTAGAACCCGAAGCCTAACCCAAAGACTCCAAAATCCCTGAATTATGGAATATCCCTTAAAACATATTAGGACCCCAATATGATTTAGGGCATATTCCATATTCCTTAACACTAGTACTTATACTTTTCAACATGGTTTCTGTTTCGGCTCACCAATACGACAACGCAATTTGTAAGTAAACCCTATCCAGAAGTGCCCCAAAGCCCATAGACTCCGAAAAAAACATCCGAAGCAAGTAGATGTTGGGTTTGTTGAAGCTGCAGGATTAAAGCTTTCGTTGGGTTTAGGGTAGTTTATGCCTTTGAGGGTGTACGGTCTGGGGCTTAAGGCTTAGGGTTTATTGCGAAATGGCGGCATTCGATATTTGGCCCTACTTGGGTTTCGGATGCAGGGTGTGTAAGGTCTGGTTCGACCTGTTGCAGGGTTTGGTCTGTAGGGCTTTGGCTTCTATGCCTTAGCCTGTACCTCGGTGTATGCCCAGACAAGCTTTTCCTGGGCAAAGCTGATGCTCCGAGAGGGTCATGTGGCAAGCGCCTTAATAACGGGAATCGGCGTGCAGTGTACTCTAAGCCCAACGAGAAACCCTACTGTAAGGATTAGTGTAGGTAATGTTTTGAGGCTTCGGGAATAGTTGGACCCATGTCCGAACCAAAGGAGTGAACAATAATCAGGGAGTAGTTTTTCTTAGAGAAGGATGGCTAGAGCTTAGAGGGTCTCCAAGAACATGGTTTGGGGCATAGTTTCTTGCTGCAGCTTTTTGGATGAGTTGATGGTTGCAAATTCTCTTTGCGGCGTCAGGGCTCACACCCTAAACCCGACACCCTACATAAACCCTAAACCGCTCTACAGTAGAAGCCCCAAAAGTTGGAGACCCAGTGGCCTCAATCCTTAAGACTAAGAGTCAGAGTAATATGTGTATATATATACATATGTATATATGTATATACATGTATGCAGTCCCAGCACGAATTGTCGTGAATCCGGCTGACAACTTCTTGGGCCATACTGTAAAGTTTCCGGGAGTTCGTGGCCGCACAGCTCCTGCGAACGTGGGCCGCTGCTGCCGCCATGAGCCTGAAGACGATCTTTGAGATCCGATGGCTCGTTACAGGTCAAGGGTTCTCAGAGCTCCAATGCCGTTACCCCTTAATTACGGAATATACCGAAAATCACAGGATCCTACTGTAATGTAAGGTATATTCCTCGATAAATTAGTCTCTGGGTTCTTTAAAGGATTCCAGGATTCCTAAATATAAAGGGTTGTGTGCTCAATAATTTGACGAGCCCTCAGATTTTTAAGCTTCAATCCCTACAGCGCTAAAAGCTGACCTAAACTTGAAAGTTGCAAACCCTAAAATCCTGGAACCCGAGGACCTATAAGCCTCACAAAGGGCCCCTTTACGAAACTCTACTTGTTGAAATCCGATGCTCTGCATGAAATTTTAACAAAAATACTCAGAAGTCTTGGGGCAAATGAATCCTCAGTCGTTAAGGATAAGACCTGGGATGCTATTCTCCTGAATCTGAAAGTTCACAGAAGAATCCCTAAAAGCCAGAAAACTTACAACTCAAAATCTTCGGGTTGAGGAGGCATTCCACTGGCCTTCGGATCGTTCAGGGCTTCTAGGCATAGGGCGTTCGGCGTCTGTCGGGTTGGAGTCTTCGCAAAGATAGGATGCTGAAGACACATACCCCAAGCCCTACTTGGAGGTTCATGGGTAGTTATACGTGGGGTTACATGTCCCCTGATATGGGTTATAAGTATAGTTACCCTACTTATAATCCCTACTTGTAACTACCCATGAACCTCCAAGTACTGGAACAACCAATATATGTTGTGCACTTGTTTTGTTGCGCACGCAGGAATGAGCTAGTACCGACAGGCTTTCGGGTGATGCTGGGGCTGGTAGGATCGAACGATAATATCGCACTTCATCTACACATCTCAGCATCTAAAGCACAGTATAGCATCTTCCCCAACACCCTGTGCCTGTGTCGGGCAAACGTGATCCACGAATATGTGTCTCTTTCTGTAAGACATATGAATATGCGTATATATGTACATGCATTGGTGCATGTATGCCTGTGCGTACGTAGGCAAGTAGGCATGTATGCATGCATGCATGCATTCATGTGTACATCTGTGAGTAGTAATGTGCGTTTGCTTTATGAGGTCATGTACCCGTGCATGCTTGTGAAATGTAGGTCCATATACACACGTGCAGTTCTAACCACCTCATACGTAGACACTGCAACGCCAGACTATTCCAAAAGCCCTACGGCCGAAAGCCCACATCCCAAAGCCCGAAACCGTTGCATGCAAACCGTGAACCCGAAGATCTTGGAGTGTCCGAACACCGAACACAGGAGCCATGATCAAGAGTCATAAGTTTAGACCCCTATGGACCTATGGATTACGAGGACCCCCAAAAAGAGACAGTGGAGCCGACCCTAGGAGGATCCTGTTATGGCCAAAAAACCCTGATGAAGCCCTGAGAAACCCTGTACACAACTGCTGCAACGTAACCCTATGGGTTCCTTCGTCGAAGCAAAGAGGGAGACTGGTAAACATGGGGGGGGGCGATGGCTTCGAGTCACGAGAACCTTATAAAGACCTTTCAAGACTCAAAAATGAGGTACCCTTACCCCGAATCCCAGAAGGACCCTGAGTAAGGTACACTTCTAAATTTCTAAACCCGAAGCCATACTCTGCCCCCTATAAGGAGCACTTGTTCTACGGTGCCCTGAGTGCCCCTCAGCTTTCGGAATCCGAACATCGCGGCCCAGACGCAAGGCAATGGCAGTGGCCCACGGTCCCAGAGCCGAACCAAAGGAGACGATCGACCTGCCATGTTATTAGGGCTTCAGCACTTACACTCGGACGAACCTTGGCGAGCATCCCAGTCACGACAAAAGCACATTGGCCCATCCCAGCCTGCTAGCCCGGTTGACGTTAACACTACCACTGGTATGAGGGTTTAGGGGTTTTGGCTTTAGGGTTTGGGACGGTTGGGCGCTGACGCTCTCGCAACTCGGGCGCAGCCAGACGAGGTCTCTTGGTCAATGCTAAAATACAACTGCAGATCAGGTCTTCGTCACGGATTTGGGGTTTAGGGTATTGAGTTTAGGGCCGGGATGCTAAGGGTTTTGGGTTTAGTGTACCTTAACCTCAGTGTTTATCCTGAAAGGAGCTTTAGAAGAGTGTAGACGGGCTTAAAGATCGGGCTGTGCAAACCACGCGCACGAAACCCCCAAAACCCTATAACAGTCTCGGGAGCCGAGACTGCTTAATATAGTGGCCCTCATAATTAGAATAGGGTTTTGGGGCCCCTGATACTAAAATTTTAATAAGGAACCCCCCAGACTAGTATAGGGAGCTACTAAGGCCCCTGTAGTATTACCCAAACGCTGGGGGCCTTCATACATAGACAAGGGTCTTGGGGTGTGCTAGAGCCCGAACAACAAGAATTTTCAAGTTCTCAAGCCACATTATCACGTGAAGACTGCAGAGAATTGAAGTGAGCGCCAGCAGCATTGACAGCACGCGACGCAGCTGCGTCGGAAGAGTTACTAACAGTAGCAGTACAAAATACCCCGAACTCCCAGGCTGAGGCTCCTTGATTCAACACAACGAAGCCACGAAGCCACGGCTGTTCCTCCCGCATCTCCCGGCCTTTGCAAACCGAGCTCCTGGTAATCCTTGAGCATGCTCCGCGCTCGGCGCCAGTCACCCTGGACCATACTGGGGCCTTTTTCTGCTATTGTTTGTTGAGGGTCCCTGTTCCTCGCAGCAGATCTATAGTTCGGAAAGCCGCATAGAGTTTGGGGTTTGGAGGGCGGGAGGTTTGGGGATGAAGGTGCGTAGAGTTTGAAGCTACGTAGGATTTGAGCTTAAAGGGATGGCCCCAGATCCAGCCAGTAGCCCTTGCTGCCCTTGCTGGCTCCCGATACCGACCTAGGCAGTCGTAGACTTGCCGCCGTGCAGGGCCTCGAATGAAAATCAGCCTTCGCCGGCATCTTCGTTGTGGTGGTTGTATGGGAGTTTCCGGTCCTTTAATATAAGGATCCTACATTTTGGGGTGCTATATTACGGCCCCCTTTTTGCGGAACTTCCCGTGTGGTTGTGCTTGCGGCCGCAGCAGCAGCGGAAGTAGAAGAAGCAAGAAGGAGAAGCAGAAGGAGCCTTCCTTTGGTGCAGATAGTAACAAGCCAGTCGACATAGCCCACGACATCCGGGCACACAAGTAAGGAACTTTAACAACACCACGAACAGTCAAGGAGGGATTGTAACACATCGCAATCAGGACATGCTCCAGTAAAAGCACCTGCAGGTGAACTCTGGCACGCCCACAGCACCTGCTCCTCTTCTGCGGCAGCGCTCGACACCGAGTTGAGGCTGATCCTCAAGGCGGAGCAGTACCGACAGTGGTAACTGTGAAAGCCATGATCAGAAGAATGACGACAGCTTCACAACTCAGACTAATGACAATAGACACTGCAGCATCCCCAAAGCCCAATATAAACCCATAAATGACAATAAACTCCGAAACGTCATAAACTCCTAAAGCCCGAAGCCCTGAACCGTTTCGGGTGCATGGGCGCGAGACGTGCCGAAGGGTTTACACGGTGCAGGGTGGGTGATGGTTTAGAGTTTAGAGTCGACCTGAACCCTGAAGCACTGGCAATCCAGGTTTAGGGCTCTGCAGGCCGTCTAAACCCTAAACCCTCTCTCTCTCTCTCCCAGGATCCCTGAACCCTTAAACCCTAAACCCTAAACCCTTAAACCCTTAAACCCTAAACCCTAAGCCCTAAATCCTTAAACCCCAGACCCTAAAACCCTAAACCCTTGAACCCTTAACCCTTGGGCCGGTTTGATTTCAGGATCCATGTCCTCTTGGAGGTTGATGGGTAGTTATAAGGTTTCCTTTCAGGGTCCTTCAAAGGGCTCTATCGGGATTTAGTTTTTTTTGTTTTTAACCCTCGTGTCTTTTAAAGGGATTTAGGGTTTAGGGATTAGGGTTTAGGGTAGTTATAATTCCCTTATATAGTATAGTTTCCCTACTTATAATCCTGCTTCTAACTACCGATGAACCTCCAAGCTTTTGAATATTGTTCATCCCGAGACATCTCTCTAATTACTTCCTTCGGCAGCCTTAACCTTAAATTCTCATTTAAGCCCTGGTAAGGAGCTAACCTTATCCCAGCGAATCCAATGGTGAAGCCGAGCCCCTCAAAATCCTAACTATCCTAAGTCCTACCTTATCCCTCAATAACCCACCTGCTCTTAGTTATAGACTTACACACGGAAGCCAATCATAAGGGAATCACAGAAACCCGGGATTCAAAACGATGCGCTGCTCCCGAAAAGAACACATTAGTCAGGTGACGCGTCGCAGCGCATATCATCGCTGCTTGCCGTGCTCAAAGCTGCGAGAGCCGACGCCCAAGCGGCCGCGCTGACAGTCAGGGCTTGATGCGCTTTAGCTGCGCAGGGTTGGGTAGGGCTGTCATGCATGTGTATGTGTCTGTATGTACGTTTATCTGAAAACATATCTGATACCATTACGACTAACCAGATATAGAGTTACACAGATAGGACAACGAAGATCTCACACAAAGGCCATGAATCCCTGGCAAGTGCGGAGCTGTTTTCCAACTGCTTCCGCTTCGGTGGCGTTATGTCTGCGTTTTGATCTTACAGATCGCGGTCGATCTTACAGATCGCAGTCATCGATCTTACAGATCGATGTGACAAAGTTCTTTCTGTTGGGAGGACCGACTGGTTCCCAGGCGGTACTCGCAGACAGGAAGCAGAGGAAATATATCGTAGTCAAAAGAGGGTCGGGACGGGTGGGTGAAACAAAATTTCTCAAGCTGGAACAGCTTTTCGCCAAAATGGCCACGGAGTGTACAATCATTCGAATTGAATCGGTGAGTCTATCCCCTGACCGATTCGGTGATCAAGTGAGATAATATGTTGTCACTTCGCACAAACAAGTGTGTGCTACACGACAACGAAGATCTCACACAAAGGCCATGAATCCCTGGCAAATGCGGAGCTGTTTTCCAACTGCTTCCGCTTCGGTGGCGTTATGTCTGCGTTTTGATCTTACAGATCGCGGTCGATCTTACAGATCGCAGTCATCGATCTTACAGATCGATGTGACAAAGTTCTTTCTGTTGGGAGGACCGACTGGTTCCCATCGGTGGTGGTCGCGTCCTCCCATCGCAGGCGAACGCCACTCGAAAGATAAATCAAACGAGCATCGCAGTCAACTGATCGTGCAATCTGCGAATTTCGGGTAGGTCGGAAAAACCCGTAGAGGAAGCAAAATGAATGTCTCCTATAATCTTCGCAGCCCTACTGGTCAAAGCGTGCAAAGGTAAGTCGAGTTTAGTCCATGTTACAGACTCTGGCACGTGCTCGAAGCGGCTGATCCCGTCGGAGATGTTGGCTTTGGTGGGAACACGTTCGAGTCGGTGTGCAAGACTTCGTCGATTATGCCAAGTCCAGTGTGCCGCGATGAGGCAATTCAGGGGCTGGTGTTTACCGACGCCTTTGAGTAGGGCGTGTCGAGAAGCCTCGTTGTCGCAGCACTGGACGTAGAACTTGTCGAGCCATGGCTCGAAGACCAGTGGAGCTAAAATGGCGACCCAAGCTTCGAGGAGGTAAATGAAAGCCTGGTCGGAGGAAAACTGTCGTACTAGTAGTGAGGGGAGACGACCCTGGAAGTAAGCTGCCATTTGCACATCACCGTGGTGGAAGCAAACTGCAGCCCATCCGTTCTCGATGTCGGATGTCGACTTCGAGTCCCAATTCGGGATGTCGTCGTCCCCCGGTCTGTAGGTGTGGTCGCCCAGGCGGAAGTAGGCATCCGTGTAGATGACGCTGTATGTAGTTCGAGTCATCTGTCGTGGTATTGTCATTGGGCGACAATGTTGTATGATGTCCTTGAGTGAAAGTAGTGACGATCGGGTAGGTTTGTCGAGAGCGTGTGAGTACGAATGGGCGCGGGCATATAATGCTTTCAGGGCTGCGCGGCCTACCTTACCGAAGAGTCGGCCTGTGAGGAAGTTGCACTTCCCCGCCATTTTCTTGGCTTGTTCGGGTGACAATGACGAGGTCTCCAGGTGCGCGTCGATCTGCTTACACATGTTCTCGACGCGTTTGGGACACGGAGTCAACACCAAGTTGTCGTTGTCGGAGGAGATGATGACACCTTGGATCCGATGTGCGGTTTGAGGTGGTTGTCTCTTGCTGGGTTTCATCGAGATTTGGAGACAACCATTGTACTCCTCGAAGGATTCGAAGCTGCCGTCGGCAAGATCGGAGTCTTCCATGGATCCATAGTCGTCGACGTAGTGCATCGCTGGTGACAGGATCATCGTGCGACTGCACGCGACGAGAATGTCCCCAAAACGGTTATACGACCAGACACTGGCTGCCGAACCAAAGAGCAGGACGTTGTGGCTCCACAGTGTCGGGCCGTCTGGTGTCAGGAGCATCACGTATGCTTCGCGAGGATCTCGTAGTGGAAGTTGTCGATAAGCTCCATCGTGGTCGTGTCCCCAGACTGAGAGGGGTTTAAGCCGATCCTGTCGGATTGTCGCGAGTCCCAGGGATATGAAGTGATCGGGTGTGTGATGGTATGGTTGGTCGTGCATCGTGCACGTCGCGTTGTGTCCACTTCGTCGCCAATCTTCTCCTCGTCGAACTTTGTTGTTGCCGTCGCTGCCCGTCTGTTCAATGCTGAAAGCCATGGCAATGTACGGGTCGGAGTGAGGCAATGGTAGTAATTTTCGGTGTCGTCCCTTGGTCGGGACTATCGCCGTCCGGGGCCACCAATCCGGTGCCTCGAACGGTCCATTCATTCGTCCGAGGTCGACCTCCGCTAAGATTTCGTCGAGCATGAGTTCCCAGTGATCATCAACGGAGTTTTTGTCGATCTTCTCTTTGATGTACTGTCGGTTGTTGTCGCGAAACTCTTCAATGGGAGTGGGCTCGAGGTATTTCTTGTCTTGCCGCACGTGCCAGTTGATGCCTGGAGTCAAGTTCCCCATAAGGGGGAAGCCTTCGGAGAGCTCGCGGTAGATCAGCTCGGTCTGTGGGTATTGTATCATTCGAAGAAGGTGGACGAGGACAGGTATTTGTGTTACCGAGTGCTTGTGACGATATGCTCGTTGTACATGTTCTGGAAGAGTGTTGAACCAGGCCATCGTGTGTTCTTCCATGTCTTCGACGAGTTCACGAATGTCTGCGATGACGGCCTTCTGGAAGTCCAGGAGTGGGTGGAAAATATGTCGGTATTGCAGACACCACTCAAGTGTGGGGTCGAGTCTCTTGGGTGATAGGTGTGTGTCTCTGTGTAGTGCCCATTCGAGGTGATCCGTCCAGGAGAACTGTGGCATGTAGTCGTGATTCGGTGTTCGGGGTGGTGGGCCAAAGGGTACCTTAGACTGCAACCAAAAGGAAGTGATCTGTTGTAATGGGGACACTCGAGGTGTCTCCGGGATGGATGCATCAACAGTCCCTAGTAGAAGCAGGAAGATGATCCAAATCGCTGCAGGTAGGTGCCACGCGTTGCCCAGAGCAGTGCAACGTTTCGTCTCATCGCCATTTCCGAGTGTCGTCGTATAGTCCAGTGGTAAGCCTTGTAGTTGTTCGCGCAAAGATGAAGGAGCCGTCGTCCAAGATCCGTCCGGCAGAGTGACGATGAATTGTTCTTCATACTGCCAAACCGGGTAACGTCGTTGGTCTTGTTCCCATCGATTCCATGCATCTTGTGAAGTCGCGCGATCTCGGAGTTGTCTCGGAGGTTCTCGTCCGAACGTCGACGTGGATGGTGTGGTCAGGCAGTGAAACAGTTTCTTGTCGTTGTGTAGACACGGTGGTAAGGAGAAACCTTTTGCAGAAATCTGGGGTTGTAAGTCGATGCCAATCGGGTTGTGTAGTCGATGCCATTCTCCATCTGTTTGCCATTCAAGGGACCAGGGTGTGAGCCGAGGTAGTCTCTCTTCGACGGTGTCCCATGGGATCGATGTCCACCACAGTCTCTTGCGGTGCATAACTCCGGAATCTGCGGCGTCGATGATGATCGGGTCCATGCTCATCGGAGATGTGAGTTCCACGACGTTGTCTCGTACATCGGGGTGAGGTACAACATTTTCGAAGATCGTTTCGATCGGGACGCCCGTGAATCGTTGTCGAATTTGATGTTCGATGCTGACCATGTGTCTGAACAGCCATCCTGAGGTGCCGTCGGATCCTTTGGGTTGGCTTCGTAGGCCGGAGAAATCCGGGCACGGAGGACCTGCCGTAATCACCATGATGTACTTTCGGTTGTTCGTTGCATCCTCGATGTGTCTCGCGACAATCTCGATGTCGAACTGTCCGACATCGCCCAGGTGTACGGCTTGGAATACTTTCGATGTGAAGCTAGCACAATCGGCGTCGATCTCCCACGCCAGGGTTAGGATGACGTTCTCGTTGATGCGTCGGAGTGCTTCGGAGGCGATCCCGATACCATCGAAGAAGGACAGGTGGACTACTGGCAAGGCGCCCACCAGCTCGTGGCAAAGTGTGCAAATCCTGTCGTGTGGGTCTGTCATTCGATGGTCGGCTCCAGAGCCCCTTGACTCTGGGCCGTGCTGTCCCTATTTCTTCCCAGACTTGCCGGCTTTGCCTTTCTTGCCGGCGCCTTTCGTGCCTTTCTCTCCCTTCGCGTTCCAGGGGGGTCGTTGTGATACTTGTGGAGCAGGGTTGAAGGGAATGGTCGGGGCGGGTGTCGGTGTATTAAAGGTGGATGGTGTTGATGGGTTCCAGGAAGGCATCGATGTGGTCGGCCAGGTAGGAATAGAAGGTGGGCTCCATGGTTGTGTCGTCGGTTGCCAGGATCGCCACTGGGTAGTCGTAGTGTTCCAGGATTGTCGGTATCGACGTCCTTGTCCAGGCGGGGACCATTTCTGTTGGTATCCTTTGCCCTTGCCTTTGAAGGGTTGTTCGGAGCCTTTGCCGACTCGTGGTCGCTTGGATAATGGTTGTTGCATCACATCGTTCACTCGTGTCAGATCGTTCATGAGGTCTTCGGTGATCATCTGGAAGGTCTCGTTGGATCGCATCCGCATGGCGATATCCCAGGAGAACTCCTCCCAAAGGCTCTTGACGTTGTTAATGCGTTGTGAATGTTTGCGGACCAGTCGGATGAACCAGTCGACGTACTTATTGATAATCGTCTCGGAGGAATACTTAATGAGTATCCAGGCCCATCGGATTGCTTCGATGGCATCGATGAGCATCCACTGTCCCCTCACGTCCCACTCTTCGTTGGCCTTCTCGGTGATGTTATTGCGTTCATCGAGTACCAACTTCTTGTCGTTGGTGTCCTTCTTCCTAGTGGAGTTGATCGTATTGAAGCTCGTCCAAATGCGTTGTGACACGATCTCCCCCCAAGGCTGTTGCGGTGTACATCTTGGAGTTGTGGTGTTCGTGCCACATTCGTGCAAGGACCTTCTCAGCTCCCACGAGGTTCTTCTCCGGGAATTGTCGGCGTTCTCCGTCGACAGTAATGCTGTTATAGTCCTCGACGAGTTTGTTGTAGACACCCGTGGGCAGCGTCTTCGGCACGATGTCCTTGTCGATGTGTGATGGAGTAGTGGTAGTCGGGGCAGTAGGTGCGCTCGAAGGTGATGAGGTTGTCATCGTGGATTGGTATGCATGTCGGGCTGCTTGGGTGAGCACCATCCACTGGGCGGTGAGGGCGTCCTCGTCAGTGTCGTCGGCCAATTTGAATTCGACGCCCCCTGCCGTAGCTCCGGACTGAAGCTTCTTGACCACATCGGCGATGCTCGCGTCGTCCTTGAGGTAAGTTCTGATAGTCGCGTGTGACTTGAGGCCAAGCTTAGCGAGGTACCTAGCGACTACGTCCGTGGCGAGGTCAATCCCTGCCAAGTCTGCAGCGGCCGCGAGTGGGCTGCTCATGTTGTCGTAGGAATCGGGCTTGGACAAAATTGCTCTGGTACAAGTAAGTGCATCGTGGGATACATTCAAATGTCAAGAGGCCGAGAACTTGTACTTTATCGTAGCAATCTGTCGGAGTGACCCAATCGAAGATCTACCGCTGACACATCGCCGGGGCGGAAGTCAGTTGGGTTTAGTCTTCGTCTTCGTCGGGCTGTGCATCAGCGAAGGCTTGTGCTTCGCGTAACCTAAAACAACGTTTGCACTTCGGGCCTACGGGCTCGCGATACTCGCGGCGATGTGGTGCAAAACCGTATGGCCATCCACAGATCGTGTGCCAATGTGTGTTATCGCAGGAAGATTCGGAGACTCCTGGGAGATGAATAACTTTGGTTAAAGAGTTTACTACCCAAAATTTGGTCCTGAGTGTCTCGAGATACTGTGCCACCATCTCGCGAACCTGTTCGGGTTTGGTCGGGGTCTCAGGTCTATGAAATTCGTCTCCTCGATGTAGTGGGGACTCCTGTACGTACACCTTGATGGCGTCGCTGCCCCATCGGCCGATGAGCTGCACGGTGTCCAGGGGGAAGCCTCGTCGAGTAAGCATTTGAGACCCAGAAACTCGACAGACATGCTCGCAGAACCTGTCGAGGAGTGTTCCGTTAGGTCCCATGCGAGTCATCGAAGTCCCAGTCGCCGATATGACCGACCGGAATATCTCGATGGTCTGATGATGGTCGAGTGGGTGTCCTTCATTGCCGGGAAAGAGCGGACCATCTCGTGGGCATCCCAGCGATCGAAGAAGGTCGAGGTGTCGTTGTAGTGCATGAAATGGGCATAGTCGGGGTGACGTAGTGCAACAGCATGGGTGTGATCGTGTCACACACAGTCCAACGATGTCAGTCTTGGTGCATGGAAGCGTAATAAAGGCAGTGCGCCCTGCATGTGTGATCTCCACCCATGCTTGGCCCAGAGTCACCGAGGCTGCTTCGATGCCTCGTAGTAACCACCAGCAGCATATTATCACCATGTCCACTCTGTGTCGGAGTCGTCGTGCCCATTCGTGGGGACCTTCGAATTCATCATGTTCGGGTTGTGCTGGTAGTCGTGCGATGTCCTCGACGATGAAGGAGTCCTTGAGCTTCGTGGGACCTCGTCCTCGTTCAACAGCTCGTTCGACTTGTTGCATCTTCAGACATACTTCGGGAGGTACTGTTGTTCGGGTTTGAGCGACGTGTTCTTGTCGTGCTTGGCTGAAGATCTGTTTAGCCGATTTGTATCCCCCCGATCGGAGACTTGCCCCAATCGCGTTCACCAGCCGAACCGATAACGGGAGTGGGTCGAGGTCCCAAGCGTCGGCCAGGGTCGTCCAGAGTCTCCACCTGGAGTCTCGGGATCTTTGCGTCGTCATCGCGTAGGCATTGATGTCAAGATCCTCCAAAGATTGTTTACGTGACTCGGGTTTCGCTGCTTCAAGTGCTTTGGCTAATGATCCTCGGGTAGATGGTTGACTTCGGGGAAGGTCTCTTCTCCGCACCGGCACGACTTCGCGTGGCATCGGTCTGCGGCCAAGTGCCGACAACAGTCGGTCGAGGTCAAGTCTGCTGGGTGCAATCTCAACGAGGACATTCTCGGAGGTCCCTCGGAGTTGGTCGGGTGTCGTAATCCCGCGTTTGACTAAATCGGGTGCTATCGATGTAAGGTCGTGTGCTCGTAACAGAGCAAGTACCTCAGAGAAGGACATCGGGCGCCTCGGGCCATGTGCGGGGGCTCCTACGCTAAACGGCTAAGGGTTCGGACCAGAACATCCACCGAACTGTGGGAAGTGAGTCGTGGTGATGCTGTTGTCAAAGCACTTGCGGATGCTGGCACCTCTCGAGGTCGGCAAGGTCTTCTTTTCTTCGAGGATGTATCGTGTCGGGCGCTGGCTTTAAGCCAGATTCGATGAGTCGGGTGCATTGCCCGTCGAGCCGCGTCCCTTCTGGAGTCGCACGTCGCCGAGGCGGAAAGCGATACCAAAGAGGACGGGTCGTTGTCTAGGCACCGATCGGGGTGCCGAGGACTCGAGTTCCTCTTGCGTGTCCGATGATCGGGTCTCAGAGCACTAACATCGCCGTGGCGGAATAGTGTCTGTATCCCTCGGGATCACGGGGCTTCAATAGGCGCTGCTCGCCTGTGCATCCCGTCGGCGTCCTTTGAGCAATTCCAAGTGGTCGGTGTCGACCTCGGTGAACGAGAGGTCGCCGACCATGTACTGTCCCAGGCGCAATCGCGTGTAGGCCAAGCTCATGAATCGCAGGAAGTCGTCCTGGGTCATGATGATCGTGTCCTCCTCGTCGTAGTGGTAGGTCGCGAACTGGTAAGTGGGGGGATCCGCGCTGAAGGAGTTGATGTCGTAGGACTCGAAGTGTGCTTGTGTGTTGAGGGTCTCATCGGAGGGCTTGGCGGGATTGGCCGCAGTGGGAAGCAGGTCTAGCCTGTACTTCTTCGTGGTCGTGGCATTGCGGTTGGAAATCTCGAGGAAGTTCGCACCAGTCCACGCGACCGACTCGAAGTAATCGAGGGTCTGATGCTTCATCTGTTGATCTCGGAGAGCACCAGTGAGCTTGTCGCGGATGTCGCCGTCTCCGAAGTCTGCGCGGATGCCGCTCATGATCTGTTTGAGACGGCCGACCAAGGCGTCGTCGTCCTTGCGCTCCCACTCCATAAGGTAGAGCATGTAGTCACCCCCATTCGATGTAAGTCGTTGGCCCGTCGGTGCTGCGGATGATGTGTCGAAGTCCAGCGTGGTGCCATCGCCGTTGATGATGAGGGCCTTCTGGGCAGGGACGAAAGTCGGGGAATTCGTGGATGACGCATTGTTTCGAAGTGCCCAGGGTCTGTACGCGGTCAAACACTTCGGGCAAGAATATCGTCCGTGTTGCGAGGCAATCGAGTAGTCCCAAGAGATCTGTCGAAGCCAATGGTGATTGTGTATCACCGAAGTGCACCCCTTGGATCGACAGATAAAGTGCTGGTCGATGCTGTCGGAGACTCGAAACAACCAATCGGTGAGTGGTGCCTCGTTGGTGACCATACTCCAGAATTCATCGGCGTTCCACTGAGGGTCGATGGCTCGAGCTATCGTCGTGATCTCCCACTGGGCAAAGGCTTGGAACACTCGTTGTTTCTGGGACTCGTCGAGCTTAGCGAGGTCCGCCACGAAAATGTCCGTGAGTCGTAGGATTCGAGCTCGGACTTCGCGTCTCACATTCGACTTGGACTCCCCAGGGCGCTCGCGTTCGATGTCCTCGCACATTTGCTTCCACGAAGCACTCCGCTGTCTCGCGGTTTCCTGTGTAATTCGCTTTCTGACGGAGTTGACCTTTTGACAAATGATGTACCAGTCGGGGATGCTGATGGTGTCGCAGCGGGTCGTGTTCTTGCGGACGAAAGTCGGCTTGCGGATCCATCGGCATTTCGAGGTGTCCCAGTAGTTGTCGAAGAACACTTTGCAGTAGAAGCCGTGTGTCCGTTCGATGGCGATGTGCCAACCCGGTGGCTTTGTCTCGTGGTCATCGTCGCGGTCAAAAAGCTTTCGGCGATCCATTTGGTCGTAGGGAGCATCTCGAAGATTACCGCGTACTCCGACTTTGGCCGGGGAGAGGTCGGAGTGCTCCGCGTACCACACGAAGTCCTCGTTGGCTCCAGTCGCGCACTGGTAACAACATCGGTAGTGTATGTTGCGCCAGTCGTCTTCGCCATCGGGGTTGACCGAGAGGAGGTAGTAGGGGGGGAAGAGGAGGCCACAGAACGTGCAATCGAGGGAGCCGTCGTGGAGCTTGTCGGTCTTCGGGGTGCTGAAGTACTGGAGGTACTTCTCGACACGATCGACGTCCCGCTTGTGCTGATCCTCAATCGAAGTACCATCGCGGCCAATTAGTTCGATGGGCATCCCGTTATCGTCGACTTCCTCGCCGGTCAATTGTCGCCGCCAGATGGTGGCGAGCTCGGCGTCTGATGAGTTAGGAAACTGTCGACGTAGGGATGCCATCGCGGTCTTCTCGGAAGCTCGCTTAAATGCGATTACTTCGAGGGCTCCTTGGGTGTGTTGATCGTCGTATAGTCGTCGTTGCATTTTGAGAGCACGGCCCGCATCGGTGTCTGGGTCGACACCCTCCAAGTATCGCGCGGCCGGCAGAACTGCCCCGGAGCTACTCGCGGGTGCTTGGGAGAACTGCTCGATTGGATCGGATGCAGTCGTGGGAACCTCGGGAAACTGTTCAATCGGATCGATGTCCATCGAGGTCTGACGGTGGCTGGCCATCGCGTCGGGTGGGTCGGGAGGTTCGGGAGTACAAACCGGGCTTGAGAGGTCGAAGTCTACGGAAGCCAAGCAATCTCCAAGGAGAGAGCAGGCCCCACTACAACTAGTAGAGCCTGTGGTAAACACAAGTAATCGTACTGGGCAATGAGCTTCACTGTTTGTTCTCGTGTGGACGTATCGAGAGTCGAGGTAGACTGTCGGGTAGAGTGGGACACGTCGCCGAGGCGGAATTCCCCCCTAGAGCCCGAAATCGAAGTGACACCGGACACTCCCGTGCGTCGCCGAGGCGGAAACGGGGTAACCATGTGAGACCGGTCGGCTTCGTGAGCATCTAGTTGAAAGATCGAGAGCCTTCTCGAAATCGTAGGATGAAGGCTGGTGGCTCTGCGGCGATGATGGGTCGCATTCTCTCGTGTTGGGCGAAAGCACTCCGCATCGCCGGAGCTAGCATGTTCGAAGTACACGAGATGATCGCAGATGCTTGTTCTCGAAAGAATGTCGTCATCGGCTCGAAGTTCGGCATCTGTGCCGCGAACAGGTTGAGGTTGTGGGCTGCGTGGCACCACATTCGAAGTCGATGCATGCGGTACTCCACCGATGTATGACTCAAGTCGGAGAGGGACGCCGTCATGCAATGCCAAACCATCGAGTAGATCAATGTAGTCCGGGGTTCGACGAAGTTGTTCGGGACACCCAAGAACAAGACCCTCTCCTGGAGAGTGTCGTCCTGTGGGGTGTGAATCGGGAGGTCGATGTACAGCCCGAACTGTGTCAGATAGCTCCCGAAGGTCGGGCATCGGAGAACCTGTTCGAGGTAGATGACGCCGTCATATGTGATTTCCCAAGGGGAATCGAAGGCAAAGGACGAGTATGGGTGGTTGCCTGGAGGAAGCATCGCGACATTGTGTCCGCCCACCGGAGTCATCGCCTGTAAGTTCGGGGACATCATCGGGAAGTTGTCGAAGTGTCTCAAAGTCTGGAATCCGAACACAGGTTCGTGTGATGTCGATGGATTGGATCGGACATCGTCGATCGACGTCCTGCCCTTGTCAACCACCTGTGTGTCGAGCCACTGTACTCGAAATCTCTCAAGGCAAGACTGTCGAGGTGGCTGTGGCTGAATCGCGGTCGGCACACCCGTGTATGGACTCTGCATTGATGTCGCGACCATCGAGGAGGATGCAGCTCCAGCCTGGGTCGTGTTCGGTGTCAGGACCTGTCTAGGGTCTGGTCGTGACAGGTCCACAGCTGGGTGGACCGTAAACCTCGGAGGAACCACTTTGGGCATAGCCTTCGTCTGTGCCCCCACAATAGTCGTGGTAGTAGGTGTGCCGAAAGCTGGGTTGATCCACTCGGAGTCACTCGGGTTGTTGGTAGTAGTAGTTGTGGCTGGGTTCTTCGGCTGTGGAACCGGGGTACTCATCGGAGTCGTGGTCGGAGGTGTGGCCGGTGCTGCCATCGGGGGAGTCGGTGGTTCCGTTGTATCGTCGTCCGGATGCCAAGGATCCGGGGACACCGGTCGAGTCTGTTGTGTGGTAGTATTAGGTGTTGCTGTCGGAGTCGGAGCCGGGGTGGATGCTGTGATCTCATCCGGGACCTCGACGATTACCGGCGTGTTGTCGAGCCATCGTTTAGCCGGTGATTGCGATCGTCGAGGGAATCTTGCCGGTGACAATGGTCGATTTGAACCGCGAGCTGCTCCATCGCCGGGGCGGAAGGCAGCTCGGGTAGATCGACCGAAGCTAGGGGCATCGGAGTCTGTGTCCGTGCTCAGCTGGAAGAATGGTCGCCTCGGCGTATTGCTCGGAGGTGCTGTCGAAGGTGCCGCCGATGGTGTTGGGTTCGTAGGAGCAGTCGACGGTGTAGCTGCCGGAGGGAATCGCGATGCCGAGGAGGGAAAAATATTCCCTCGTGGTGTGATCGGAGGTTGTCCCCATGTCGCGGGGGGTCGAGAGTCATCGCGTGCTCGTCGGGGAGATCGTCCTCGATGATTGCCCTCTGCCATTTCTTGTCGGAGTCTGGCCGCAGCGTCGGATTTGTCCCATGCTTCGAAGTCGTAGTACTTGGAGAAGTTGGTGCCGAAGTTGAATTTGCGCATCTCGGTGTGGCGAAAGGTAGCCATCGTGTCCATGATCCACTCCTTTGCCTGTTCTCGAGTCACTTGCTCGAGGAAGGCGCCTCGTGATGAGTAGTGGTACGGAGGCTCACCGCGTCGGAGTTGTCGTTGTAGGACAACAGCTCGTCGCATGGCATCATCGAAAGTAATTCCGTGTTGGTTCCAACATGTGGTGTTGTGGTACTCGCAGCATCCCTGGAACCATTTGTGGCAGATTAGATTCGGCACCACCCATTTCTTGTTCAGGAAGTCGGGGTGTAGGTGCACACAGTTCTGCATGTTGCAGTTCTTATTATCGAGGATTCGGGGGCAAATCTGGCGTTTGATCGAGGACAGGGGTACTCGGGCTTCGTGGTGGACTCTTTCGGGGAACTCAGCGAGCATCGAGCTCGGCACAGGTGCAGTGAAATTCTGCGTCGAGCCCTCGCAAAGAAAATCGAACCAAGAGTCAGATCGAGGGACTGCCATGGCTTCGAAGTAACTAATCCAAGTCGATGGATGTCGTGTTAGAGGGCTTAAGGCGCCCTTCGAAGTTTCTCTTTCGAGCTGTAGAGGCGGCGGGTTCGGTATTATGAAGTTCGATGCCAAAATCATCACGAAAAATGTCTGCCAAATGCTGATTATGCAACTCTGTCTCGTGTAGAAGGAGAGCAGCATCAGTCTCCGCTGGAAGGGGTGCATGATCGGAGTCAGGGTGTAGGGAAGCCTCGACGATCTCGAAGGGCACCGTCAGCGGCTCCGCGGACTCGTCGCGGTTGGTAATGTGCAGGTACAGGAAGGCCTCGAGATTGGGCGGCTTCAACAAAGTCGCCGCTAAATTGACAATATCGTCCGCCGTCCGACAATAGGCGATCTGGTCGATGGCCTTCCGTATTTGTCGAGATTGTCGTTTGTTCCAGGCTCCCCACGTCACATCCTCGGGTTTCTCGATTTGAAAATCTTCGAGAACTTGCTCGCGGCTGAATTCCTCGAGCGATTCCTTCAACCTGTCAACAACTGACAGAGAAGCCGTAGTGCTCGAAGTACTGGCCGCCAGCAGCGGTCGTAGTAGAACTCGGGGTACTGGCCGCCCGGAGCGGCTATGACCGAGGAGTGATCCGAGGGGACTGAAACAAAATTTCTCAAGCTGGAACAGCTTGAGCCAAAATGGCTACGGAGTGTACAATCATTCGAATTGAATCGGTGAGTCTATCCCCTGACCGATTCGGTGATCAAGTGAGATAATATGTTGTCACTTCGCACAAACAAGTGTGTGCTACACATATACACTTAGGTCGAGGAGGTTCTAGGGTTTTCGCGAGTTTTCAGGTCTTTGGAGGCTTTGCAAAAGGCTGAAGCCCGCTCAAGCTTGATGCTAGTTCTTCCTCGTTCAGTATCCGAGGGGAACCAAAGGATAGCCTTCGAGAATATATATATATATATATATATATATATATATATATTATTTTTATTTATATCTATATATGGTTTAATATCCCCAAGACTGGCTAAAGTTAAAGGCTATCTGCTCTAGTCTACTCTGGGGTTTCGAGATGACGGCATGACGGGTATTCGGGCTTTCGGATAATTTGCAGGGTCGTTAACAGGATGAAGGCTTAAGGGGCAACAGGTTGTAGAGTGCTTATAGGCCGCGGGTTCGTGGCATTTCGTGGCTTCGTGTCATTAAGGTCTTACCTCTCTCTCTCTCTCTCTGCCGTGCCATCATCAAGTTTAAGGTCTTATACGCATCAGGATTTTGTACTGGCGTTGCGGGTCTTCTTGGGGTTTACTAGCAGGGACCCAAATAGCAAGAAATCAATGAGCCAGTAGAGAACCCTTAAACCCTAAACCTGCTGAAGCCCAAAGCCTGAGCCACAAAACTCCTCGTCTGGCGGAGTCCGAGCTGCGAGTGCGTAAAACTCCTGAAGCCTAAAGCCTGAACCCTGAAACTCATGAGCCCTAACCCAAAGCGTTTGCTTGGTTTGCTACATGGCTCCCAGCCTAGTTTTTTATGGAAACCTCATCAAAGCCTCATCCTGAACTGAATGCCATGTCGATGCTTAAACGGCTCGCGAAGCTCTGATGGACTTTTGCCAAGTTATGTTCAGAAAATTGGCTCGGGGGTTCCTGCCGAATATGATGCTGGGAGACTGCTCTCTTCTACGGAGGCTGTGTGTTAGGACTCGGGGCTCTGTGCTGCTCCAGGCACAACATCACCTCAAGCTACTTTTCTGAGTTATCATTACCATGATCGCCAATGCGTGCTCAACCAGAAGCCGAAAGCCTAAGTAAACCCTGCAACCCTTAGTTTTAACCCGTACCCTAAATCGTGCGGATGTCTTGGCTTCGCCTCGGGTCCGGTGTCAGGGCGAATCAAGCTTACGATACAACCGAATAGCACTAGCAAGCGGTTTCAGCACTCACACTCGGACATGCCTAGTGCGATGCACTAGCAAGCGGTTTAGGGTTTAGGCTTTAGGGGCTTAGGGATCTATGTTAGGCTCTTGGGTAAGAGCACACGGGATCTGGGAGTGTCCGAACCTAGGGATCCTAAATAGTAGGATCCTTATTTTAGGGACTCCAATATAAGGTAACCCTTATTCTCGGAAACCCTTTTTTGAACGAGGTCTCTCTGAAGTGCCTCCCGATGAGCCCAATTCCACAAACATGTCAACCTCTCCTGCTCTTCAGTTGAAGCCCTAAACCCTATACCCTTCTAGAACCCTTCAAGGAACCCCTAAATGAACCCTTAGAGGATCCCTCTAAAGGAACCCTAATTTTCGAAAAACTCCCATCTGGGCAAGTGCAAAGGACCCCATCGTGAGGCCTCTCGCAGGCGCTAAGCAGCGAATTGAGGGACACGGTAGTGGCCTGCTACAGATGTCCGAAAACTACCTTGAGTCTCCATTGTAGTTCCTTTTGGGCTATCTTAAAGGATCCCAACTCTATACTTTGTTAAACCAAAAAAGGTAGTGGCCTGCTACAGATTTCCGAAAATTCGGGGTACCTTTTTAAAGGGGGGTAAGGGTACTATAATAGGGTTCCTTTCGGCTGAAGGGTTTAGGGCTTCGGCATATAGGGTTTATAGGGTTTCGGCGCTCACACTCGCACCATCCATGCAAGGCAAATGGTTCGAGGTCTGCTGGGTGTATGGTTGAAAGGGAACTCCAGAAAGTTGGAATATGGTTTCATGGTAGGATACCCTATAATTTACTATAGAAGGGTTAGGATAATCATATTCCAACTTTCTGGCTTCTACTGTAAGGTTTAGGGTATCGAGTTGCTGCAATAACTACTTGTCAACGGACCCATAGTATCGGCGAGGATTAGCTGTCCAGTCTCTGGATGTCAACAAATAGAGTGGTGGTTGGGGGGGTTGAGGTTTGCAAGGAGTGGGCCACAGGCCATAGGTCACTCTCCAACGCGAAAGCAACCAACAACACGAAAATAACCACAACAACAGCAAAAGCAGCAGCAACAGCAACCACAACGACAACGACCAGGCCAACGACAACGACAACGACGATGACGAGAACGACAACACCAACACTATTACCAACACCAAACACCAGTACCGACAACACCGACACCAAGACCAAGACAAAAACCAACACCAGCGGCAACAGCAGCAACAGCAACAGCTGCAACAGCTGCAACAACTGCAACAACTGCAACAGCACCATCAACAACAACAACGGCAGCAGCAACAACGGCAACAACAACAACAGCAGCAACAACAACAATCGCAATCGCAACAGCAACAGCAAAAGCAGCGGCAACAATAACAGCAGCGGCAGACTGTGGCAGCGGCAGCAACAGTAGCAGCAGTCGCAGCAGCAGCAACAAGCAACAACATACTACTACAACTACTACTTCTTCTACTACTACTAGTTACTACTACTACTACTACTACTACTACTACTACTACTACTACTACTACTACTACTACTACTACTACTACTACTACTACTACTACTACTACTACTACTACCTACTATTATTACTACTACTACTACTACAACTACTACTACTACTTCTACTACTACTACTACTGCTACTACTGCTATTACGACGACTACTACTAGTACTGCTGCTAGTGCTACGACTGCTACCACTAAAACCATCACTACCACTACCACTACCGCGACCACGACGACGACTACTACTACTGCTTGTACTACTACAACTGCTACCACGAAGACGACTAGTATTACCACGACGACGACTACTACTACCACTAGTACGACTACTACCACTACTACTACTACTACTACTACTACTACTACTACTACTACTACTACTACTACTACTACTACTACTACTACTACTACTACTACTACAATACTACTACTACTACTACTACTACTACTACTACTACTACTACTACTACTACTACTACTACTACTACTACTACTAACTACTAACTACTAACTACTAACTACTAACTACTAACTACTAACTACTAACTACTAACTACTAACTACTAACTACTAACTACTAACTACTAACTACTACTACCTACTAGCTACTACCTACTACTACTACTACTACTACCACTACTACTACTACTACTACTACTACTACTACTCCTACTACTCCTACTCCTACTACTACTACTCCTACTACTACTACTCCTACTCCTACTCCTACTGCCACTACTACGACGACGACGACTACTACTACTACTACTATTACTACTACTCCTTTTACTACTAATACTACTAATACTGCTACTGCTACTGCTACTGCTACCACCACTACGACCACGACCCCGACTACTAACTAATTAACCAATTACTGCCGAAACACCCAAAGCCCAAAAGCCTTCTCAAGATTCTCAGCCCAGAATTAAAGAAGCACAATGCCAGACCTGGCCGCCCGAAACTGTGAGGGCCGCCACAGCCGCGGCTGCAGCAGCCCAGTTGTTGGCTGAGCCCGAGGCGCCTGTGGGATTCTCACGCACGGGATTAGGGTTCCTATGAGGGTTGCTATACAGGGTTTCGGGCAAAGACACGATGTAGAGTGTTTATATACATGTACACGCCATGTCATACCATACCGTACCTTACCATATCATACCATATCATATAAAATACCATATCATACCATACCATGCCGTATCATATTACGTCATCTCATAACATATATCATGTAATGTTACACACATGTATATATATATATACACATGTACAAATGTGTATAGACCAAAATATATGTATACAGATATACTTCATCATAATGCAGATGCGCGAGTGCTGTTATATATGAACAAAAGGTATTCGAAAAAGGACCGCTTAGGTTTCGGTTCTCACCCTCGCACAACGCAGGCAAGGCGGTTTCAGGGCAAGGGGTTTCAAATGGATAGTGTTTAGCGTTTACGGCGTAGTTGGTTCCGGGCCTTGGGTTCAAGGCCTCAGTGTTCCAAGATTTCAGGACTTGCTGCTACAAACTTCGGCGGGCTTATGCTTAGGCCTATAGGATCATTAGCACTGGACCTTTAGATGTGAATTGCTTGAGCTTGAGGATTAGTTGTCTCGCAAGCAGAAATTGACAAGGGCCTACCAGACCGCAAGCAGTGACTCACCATGGCAAGCAGCAAGTGCCTTGCCAATGAAAAAATGCTTCCAATCTGGCCTCACATGGGCCCGCCATGGTCGGGTGCCCACAATCAAACAATAAGAACGCCCTAGCTGCTAGGGTCAGCCATCCTGCTGTCCCAAACCCCAAACCCCAGTGACACGAAAAACTGGAATCATTGAATGGGGTCAGTGCCAAGCGACTCATGAGTGTGTTGAAGGAGATGGTATCCGGCCTGGCTTTTGTCGTGGTCGTGCCATACAAAAAGTAGTTAAATTAACCAGGACTCAACACGGCTAAGGTTGGGTTTTGAATAGGAGTACCTGATTGGGCTCAACGGCCAAAACCGTTTGGGGAAGGCTTTAAGCTTCAACGGCTGGGTGTAATATAGAGGTCTGAACTGTGACAGTACTGATAGCATTGCACCTATAGCCCACTTATGATTATCAACATGGCATAACCTGCTCCAAAATGCTCTTCTAAGGAGTTACTACGGCGCCTGGTATTACACTCTCGCAACTCGGACTGCACCAGGCGAGGTCTCTGTTTTCGGCGGCCGGTATTAGGATTTGGGATTTCAAGCTCTGGGTTCGCATTCGAAGGCTTTCCGAAAGCCTTTCTATCGGAGTCGGGCGCCTGTCAGCGGGTGTAAGACTCGCGAGGCCCTAACCCGAAATGCCTAAACGTACCCAAAGGGGCTTAGGGGTTTAGGGTCTAGGGACGATCATGGAATGTGATCGGCCCTAAACCCTCAACCTTAAACCCTAAACTTTAAACATCTTTAAACCTTCAACCCTACATCCTGGAATGTTGGAATCTTTCCGGCTCGGTCTCTTTTCGGATTGTGTCGTACGGCTACTCACTGCTTCTGCTACTGATGCTGCAACCACCGCGACTGGGTATTTCTATGTATTCCTGACATGATGCTGTGCCTGCCCGGAGAAAGCCGCCGACCGCTTGAAAGGTCAGTTTAATTCGACTAAACCCCTAAACCCTCAACCCTCGGTATCTTCGTACAAGCTCCTCAGAAGTCGGAGCTGGCCGCAATGTGTCGGGAATTATCGTGATCATTATCGGCGCCCTTGTTCTTAGCGAGAGCTGATGCTTACGAGCCCTTCTTGGCTGTGCTTACAATGCTCTGCAGGTACCCAGGTATTACCATGAAACTGTGACACATGCAGTCTTCTCTGCGCACACCAAGTCGCTGGTGCGGTCAATTACGTATTTTCAGGAACAGCTTCGTCAAATTGGGTGGTCCCCGCCTCCGTGTGCGACGATTGTGGATCCCGATTGGGCTACTGCGTGTAGCTCGATTGCGGACATCGAGGACTCCGTGGAACACGCGTGCGCGTGGTTCATAGTCCCTGCGGTCCGACATTCTGAGAATTTGTGGAAGCGTGCTTTGGGGTGAACTACGTGGTGCGCTCATTCGCTGGCAGATTTGTAAGGTTAAAAGCCAAAGGCGCATTGAAGATGTATTGTCAGACCTGAATGCGTGGTGAATGTTTGACCATGATGCGCTTGACAAAAGCCAAGCCAGCTAATTAACCGTGAAAGGAAGGACAGTTTCAAACAGAAAATGCCTGCCTGCATGCAATCTTTAGTCTGGTCTTCGTGAGAAGCTTTGTGCGTCGTAGCAGCAGGGCTCACAAAAAGCGAGTTTGAGTGTAAGTATCCCGGTCCCGCTGATTTAGCAGAAGACCTCTGGAGCCGTCAGCTGGAATGGCTTCGAACGATGCAGGAAGATGTCCGCATTGATGCTACTGGGGCGGATGTGCCTCCGCCAATCAAAAACTGTGCTATGGGTGCCACATTATACTGTGGACTGCGGTGGTGAAGGAAAGTGGTGGCTGACTGCAACGGGCTTTCTGCTTGTGAGTTGAACTCTGAACTTTATTTGTTTACAAGACAAACAAGTTGGACAGTTCCAATCAACATTACGGGATATGCACAACGTGACAGACAGGCGAAGCTGCCTTGGGCTCATGAATCTGAGTGGCCAGAGTCATCAGTGCGCAGGCTACCGCAAAATCAACAGTGCAAAATCTATTTGCATGTTCTGTGGTGCCGTGGGAGAAATCCCCGAGGCGTGCGCACCGTTGCTTGGGAGTTGGTTTACATGTGCAATCAGTTCGTTTAACCGGCTTCCTGTAATGGTGTTTCAACTCGGGCCCTGCGATAATTTCAGGCTGGGGCACCATTTCGGATGTCGCCAAGTGCAATACGTGTCGCCGAGCCTTGTATGGCACAGGATGTTGATGTGCTCTGGAGAATGTATATATCTCTTTCATTATGAAAAGCCGTCATGTTTGTCCGCAGTGATTCGCTTCTGGATTGTCCTAGCCCTGAGTGAAAGGCCAAGCCACAAAAATTGAAACCCCAAATCCCGTATTCTGGGGATGCTGCAGCCCTTACACTAAACCCCAAGGAAAGAAAACAATGTAACCAGGGGTCGGAACACTGTCCAGCATTTCGTCCCATTACAATCATTTCTCAACCATTTACCCAAATCCCTCTCCTAACTCTGAAGGCCCCTATACTAACCCCTTGTAGCAACCCTCAAAGAATCTTCTAAATAGGAACCCTCTTCGGAGCATTAAGGCAGCTCTACTAACAACCACCAAGTCAGAATCGAGCTGAGAAGCCCCTCCGGGGCGCCTCAGCCGGTACCTTTCCCAAGCTTCCAGGAATGACAGAGCCTGTAGCGTTTAGGGGTTTTTTCCCTCCTACTTAGCAAGGACAAAGCCCGCATTGCAGGGTAACGTCGAAGCAACAGCTGAAAGAGCTGTAGCGTTGACAGCTAATTGACGGTTCCCAACCGTAAGGCAACTTGTTGGCCTACATCTTCAGAACTCATGGTAACACTGCAACAGTCAAAAGAGCTGTAATAAACAGTGTCATCCAAAGGACTGCTCCAAAGCTCGATGCAACTTGTTGGCCTACAACCTCAAAGCTGCATGAAACACATCTTTTCGCAGTGTATAATAAGTTTACTAGGCATCACGCCCTTGTGGGCAAGCCCTCGAAGAGCAGTTTCATCTTGAAACCATATGCTCAGCAAAACAGCATTCCAAAGACTGTAGCCCTTCCTGGTTCATCACGAACCCTCGACTGGGAGCAGCAAGCAGGTTCAGCTTCAAAGTAGCACAACCAGATCAATATCCCAGTACCCTGATGCCGACACTCTCAGCGACTCTGAAACTTTCGCCAGTTGACTGACCATGCAGTCACTCTCGGCGCGAACACAGTGTTGCACCAACCAGGAGTTTGAATTCAGAATTCCCAAGCTTTAAGCCTAAAACCTTGTAACCAACCCCTTCCAATCCTGGCCGGCCTGGTCCCAAGCTGCCGAGACGTCGCAGGCAGCGAGGGCCGAGTTGAGGCCCACCAGGTCCGCCTGAAGTCGCAGAATGTCAGGGTTCAAGGTTAGAAGTGAGAAAGCTGGTAAATAAGATAGGCCAATATGAGATAAGATATAGGCAACGCAACGATAAAAATCGGTACATCGATAAAACTACAAATAAGGACGAAGATGAAGACACAAACAAACATCAAGAGCAATATGAAGCTAAGGAAATGAACACGGGACAGATAAACACACAACGGCGAAGATGAAATTAACTAGGTGGTCGTCGCTGCATAGATGAAATTAACTACATACAGTATCTGCAAACAAAGACAAGCATCAAGATACGGATGAAGAAACATAGAAACACAAAGATCAAGATAATGCTAGATGGGACAAGACAAGTTAAGTTCAGATAGCACAGGCCCTCTCCGCCTGAGACTTGTATTTAAAAAATGCGAACACGAAAAATGCAAGGACAAAACCCTTGAGCAACAAACACCGACCCTGTGAGCGACCGAGGGAATGACACCAACAAGAAGAAACTACTCCGTAGCGACATGGGAAGCATTCAACAGATGGAGAACAACATATCAGAACCGCGTGAGCATGCAATCAGCATCAGCAGGATTCACGACGTCATTTTCCATTTTTTCATGGAATTCAATTTTGTGTTCAAAGGGATCGGTGCTTTTTGCAGCTTTGTGGATATCCGATCGCCCTAGGTACAGGCGGGAAAACATGAGAAACAATGGGAGTAAAAGAAAACCGCGTGGCCATATAATCAGCAAGAGCAAAATGGACACGATGTTCCCATTACTTTCCAGTTTTCGTTCATGCTTACCCGTTTGTGTTTTCACATGGTTCGGTGCTTTTGCAAACTTCTGGATTCAGATCTACTGGGCCTGGGGGAAAATCCAACACCGAACCCTGCGGGAAAGCAATAGGAAACCTTGGAACGACCCCATTTGCTTACCGTTGCGCGTCTGATAGCCTGAGTACCTGGATTCCATCTGCAACCCCAACGACCCGCAGTGTTAACAGGACCGAGACATCTTATGCATAGGACTGGTACGTAGACCTGCAGATACAACGTAGCGACAGATAGACAAAGTGCGATCGAGAAAATTAAACTCGAGCGTACATGTAGAAGTAGAATTAGCACCTGTACCGTTATTGTTGCTGTGACTATCACTAGTACTCGAATTTTTAAAAACTGTGTACAAACACATGCAAGCGTGTATGTGCTGCTTTTTTTGCTTGACGTGTTGCTTTGGTTGTGTGTATGAGGCCTTGTGATGATGGGTCAAAATGTTCATGCATGTGGGTCTTTCTGTGGGTCTGTGGGTGGGGTAGGGTGGGTGTGGGTGGATGCGGATAGGGTGTGGGTGTGGATGTGGATGGGTGTGGGTGGCTGTCTGTGGGTGTGGGTGGGTGTGGGTGGGTGTGGGTGGGTGTGGGTGGCTGCGGGGTGCTCTGAATGAAGATGCTGGGCTGAGATCTGGGTCCCTCAGCGTGTTCCGCACCCTCTGCCGCGAACCTCAAGTAAGCAGCCCGCCCGAGGTGCCTTGTCCAGCAAATGCAGAGCGAGAAGCCACCTTGCAGGAGGATCCAGTACGAAATAAGGCCGATACATCTGTCGAGATCGATCTACCTCTATCTCTAACCCTAACTGTCTCTCTCGCTCTCGCTCTCGCTCTCGCTCTCTCTCGCTCTCTCTCTCTCTCTCTCTCTCTCTCTCTCTCTCTCTCTCTCTCTCTCTCTCTCTCTCTCTCTCTCTCTCTCTCTCTCTCTCTCTCTCTCTCTCTCTCTCTCTCTCTCTCTCTCTCTCGTTCGCTGTCTACACATATCTGCATATCTGTATATATATATATATTCTCTCTCTCTCTCTCTCTCTCTCCCTCTCTGTCTATCTGTCTATCTACGTGTCTCTGTATGTATGCGTACATAGATATGGGCATATACACATACAGACGGTCGTATTTTCTATTCTACCTATAGCCATTGTAGTTCCTTTTTGGGGTTACCTTATAGGATCCTAATTCTATACTTGGTTAAACCAAAAAACACTTTGCAAACCGAGGGGAGAGGTTGCGGACTCTGCCGCTTGGGGTCGCACTTGCCTAGCATTTCGGGCCAAACGAGGTCGAAGTTTAGAGGGAACAGGTTTGAGGGTAGCAACATCTGTGGTTGGAGTTGCTACTCTCTGCGCCCGATTCTCGGTTATGCGCCCCTGTGGTGACCGGCCTGGGGGGGAATAAGTTCTGACTTCAGGGTTTAGAGGTGTAGCACTTGTCGGATGGCGCTTCTCCGGAACTGCACTTGGTGTTGCAAGGCGAAGGTTCCTGAGGAACACACGCTGAGGCATACAACTGCAACACACTGCCTCTTCTCGCGAATGTAGTTTCGACGTCTGGTTGCCTGCCTTCTTTATTGTTAGACTTAAAAGTCCTAACCTTGACCCTGGTGAGCCAAGAAGGCCAGTATAGGTGAGCCTTACTTGCAGGGTCAGGGCAGCAGTTCCACGTATCCCGTATCCCCAAGCTAGGCTCATTGGGGTTATGAGACTCATCGCTCCATAAAATGCCTGCTTACTAAGTCTGCTAAGCCCACCCGGAGGCTCAACCACTTACCCCACCACCTGCCCGACTCGGCATAGCTGCTGATGACTGCATTCACATGGAGCTGGCTCCTGGCTAGTTCAATATCTGTATATACACATGATATGTGTATATGTATACATAATTGCATACACAGGCATACAAGTGTGTATACACATATGTATACATATATATTTATTTACTTATGCGTACACATCGATGAATATGGATAGTTGTATGTGTATACAAACGCACGGATGCTTCCATCTGTGCGGGGTTTCGACAGGGAGGCCTGATACATACATGCCTCGATGACAAGATGGGGGGGTCCTTAGGTAGTGGGGATGGCAGGAGCTATAGGCCCTAAACCCTAAACCCTGCCGCACACTGAACCTACGGCAAGCCTATCTAACCGGCTTAAGGGCTGGCCTATGGTGGTGTTAGACATACCGGGTTGTTGGTGTTTACATGGTTTACGAAAAAAGGGCGCTTTCTGTTTAACGGGTCTAGGAGGCAAGGCTTCGGGGTTTATAATGCTTTGGGGCTTCAGGCTACGGCGCTCACCCTCGGACATGCCAGGGTTCAGGTTTGAGGTTCACGGTCTAAGGCTTAATGGGAAGGCAGTTGCTCACTACTCGGGCCCAAGTTTCTGGATTCAGGGCCACAGTCTGTACTATCAGCATTACAAATCTCGGTGAATGCTGACATGCAGGTTCAAACGCATTTCGACTTCATGCGCCTACACGCTGAACCTCATTTGCTGCTAAAAACCCATTATTATTATTATAGTATTCTAGTATTATGGTATTATAGTATTGTGTTCCTCCGAACATCCAAACCCCGGAATCCGGCAAACACTCCCACAAGAGTTGATGCAAAACTGTGTAAAGTCTAACAACGCCAGTCGAGCTTGCCATCCAGATGTCGCCAACGCTCCTCCAACCGTATCTAACTGTACGGTTCAGGGTTTCTTCAAGCTGTACTTATAATGATACTAGACTACTTTTACTCGTACAGGATGCCACCACAGTAATTTGCAAGCCTTGCTTTCTGCGAGCCTCTGTGCTGCCTGTGGCTCATTGGGAAGGCGCCCGCCGCCTGGCTCATGAGGTCAAGCTCGTGCCGCTCGCCGATGGTCGGCTAGCGGCACGGCATGATGCTCATCCCTTCCTTCAATGGAGAAGCTCCTGTTCAGGTACTTCAGTAGGATGGCAAGATCTTCTTCAAACGTTGTCGGCGGCGGCTCAAAACTCATCCTATGTCTACCTCGCCCTCTAAACTCGCAAACCAGACTCCTACAATGCGTGACGGCGGCGACTAGGTTCTCACAGCCGCAATCCGATGAGCCATGAGCCATCACCTGCGACTGAAACTCTGCCTGGCCCCCGCGCAAAATATTCATGCAGCAAGGGGGATGGGACAGCCGAATTCGAGCTACTCGAAGAATCATCGAAGGGCACCGACATCTTCGGCCCCTGTGCCTCCTCGAACTTTACTCGGATGTCACGAGATATTGAAGTGAAAGCTCTGGTTCCTGCAAGTTCAATCAGGCACTTACGACGTCCACTGCGAGCCATGACTATGACTATGACGCGGTATGTGGCGACTAAAAAAACATCTACACAAACTTTGACCTTCCGAAACCACAGTCACTGTCAAATCCGGACTCGCAACACCTGTCGTCCCAAAATGGATGCTACTGCGCGTCAATATCCAGCCGTTGAACTCTAAACACTGCAACCTGGAAAGCGGCGCTGCATCCCGGCAAAACGACATAAAATCATGCCGACTCCCCACAACTCGTCGCTGCAGCAGGCTTGCACGGCAATCAGCTCCAAACCTACTGCCGCTTTGAGAAGCGTGAGATTCTCGGAATCGGCTCCACATCTTAAGTTCATCTAAGCCCATAGTAGGGAAGCACCATCCGACACAAAAGAATGCAGTAGGTACAAGCAGTGCTGCTGAACATGCAGATGTTATCCCTAAAGTTTTGCACACGGTGCTCAAATGCCCTTGCCTAGCACATTGGCAGCCTTCAGCGTGAAACCAAACAAACCCTCGGGGAAAGGCTTCACGCTAAAAGGCTTCGTGCTGCTTGCAAGACACTTCAAAATCCTTCTTACTATGTAGGCCGGAATTATAAACGTGAGGCCGTGAGGCCTGTCACCAGTAGGTCTAGACTCTATCAGCCGAGAGCAGCTGGAGAGGGCAGCACTGTACTCTTTGGCTGCCCTACTGCTGTGACGTCATGATAAGCATACCAGCTACGCTCCTCCGCTCACAAATTTCCTGCGGACAGGAAATGCATGCGGAGACGCTCCAAGGAGCCAGCCAAGAGGTCCGCGCTGGGCGTGGCATTCCCCGTTCGATTGGAGGACTGGTGCGTCACCAGGCCGATCAAGTTGGAGAAGTTCATCCTTCCAAGCGTCTTGTGGAGGTTGCGGAGATCGCGGTCCGAAACCACCTGCGACAAAGGCCGAGCTCCCGCAGACTCCTGCGCCAACATTCCAAGGATTTCTGCGGCCTCTTCGAGGAAGCCAGCCTGCTCGGCTTTGGTGCGGCAGAAGTGCAGCACCAACCCAAGCAACTGCGGACGGGTCAACGCTTGGATGATTGTACGCTGCCTCTTGTCGAGCTTGGGCGTCTTCTCTGTGTGCTCCATGTGGCAGTAGGCACAGGCGTTGCCGTTCTCGCAATGCCCGGCGATGAAGTAGATGCACGGGCGCCGGCATACCTCCGGATGTCCAAGGCTGCCCTGACTGGGCAGCAGCGGGAAGAACTCTGCCAAGATAGGCGGATGCTCAGGCTCCTCCAACTCCTCAGGGCTCATGGGGCTCTTTGGACTGGAGCTGCAAGCTGTGGTGGGCGTCGCATCTTGAGGCTTCATCAAGTCTGCTGTCTTCTGGGAGAGGGTGCCCACGTAGCTTCGCATGGCGTCCTCCTCGCTGGCGGCTTCCAGGCTGAAACTGATGCGCCGCACCCGCCCTGGCGGCGAGCTCTGCGCGCGTGCCCGGCTGGAGCCCATCTCCTCGAAGTCTTCCTTCACGTCGATAAAGGTGTTGCGGTACTCGAGCTCCAGAGCCATGGCGAGGAGATACTTTGTGCCTAAACCTCTTGGCGTAAATGTGTCTAAAGTCTAAAAGGCCTCAAACGTGCTTGCCAGCCAGATGTCGCGCACGAGCATCACAAGCATCGGCTTTAGGTCCGCTTTTGAGACATAATATGGCAAGCTGCGTACGCCCGCCGCTCTGCAGGGCAGCACCTCTCGACAACCCTCTTCTGGGACGTTTTCAGCGATCATTGGGAAGGTGCCTGTCACCTGGCCATGAGGTCAAGCTCGTGCCGCTCGCCCATGGTCGGCTAGCGGTACGGCATGATGCTCACGCCTTCCTTCAATGAAGAAGCTCCTGTGTAGGATGGCAAGTGGCAAGATCTTCTTCAAACGTTGTCGGCGGCGGCTCAAAACTCATCCTTTGTCTACCTCGCCCCCTAAACTCGCAAAACAGACTCCTACAATGCGTGACGGCGGCCAGTAGATTCTCGCAACCGCAATCCCATGAGAAATGAGCCATCACCTGCGACTGAAACTCTGCCTGGACCCCGCGCAAGATGTTCATGCAGCGAAAGGGGGCTGGGACAGTCGAGTTCGAGCAACCCGAAGAATCATATGTCGGTGCCTCATCGAACTTTACTCTGATGTCACGAGATTTTGAAAGTTCTGGTTCCTGCAAGTTCAATCAGGCACTTACGACGTACACTGCGAGCCAGGACCATGACGTGGCGTGCGGCGGCAAGACATCGGCAAAATGTTTGAGTTTCTGAAGCCACAGCCACGGTCAATTCTGGACTCGCAGCACCCGTCGTCCAAAAATGGATGCTACTGCGCGTCAATATCCAGCCGCTGCGTGCTAAACACTGCACCCTGGAAAGTGGCGCTGCATCCCAGCAAAACGACATAAAGTCATGCCGACTCCCCACAACTCGTCGCTGCAGCAGGCTTGCACGGCAATCAGCTCCAAACCTACTGCCGCTTTGAGAAGCGTGGGATCCTCGGAATCGGCTGCACCTCCTAAGATCATCGAAGCCCGTGCAATGGGGAAGCACCTCTCGTCACAAAATAATACGGTAGGTACAATCAGGCTGAATGTACACATGTTCGCCCTGGCCAAGAAGTTTTGCACACGGTGCTCAGATGCCCTGTTTAGCACACTGGCGGCCCCGAGCGTGAAGCCAAACAACCCTCCGGGAAAGGCTCCACCTTAAAAGGCCCGTGCTGCTTGCAAGACACTTCAAATCCTTCCTACTATGTAGGCCGGAATTATAAACGTGAGGCCGTGAGGCCTGTCACCAGTAGGTCTAGACTCTGTCAGTGGAGAGCAGCTGGAGAGGGCAGCACTGTACTGTTTGGCTGCCCTACTGCTGTGACGTCATGATAAGCATACCAGCTACGCTCCTCCGCTCACAAATTTCCTGCGGACAGGAAATGCATGCGGAGACGCTCCAAGGAGCCAGCCAAGAGGTCCGCGCTGGGCGTGGCATTCCCCGTTCGGTTGGAGGACTGGTGCGTCACCAGGCCGATCAAGTTGGAGAAGTTCATCCTTCCAAGCGTCTTGTGGAGGTTGCGGAGATCGCGGTCCGAAACCACCTGCGACAAAGGCCGAGCTCCCGCAGACTCCTGCGCCAACATTCCGAGGATTTCTGCGGCCTCTTCGAGGAAGCCAGCCTGCTCGGCTTTGGTGCGGCAGAAGTGCAGCACCAACCCAAGCAACTGCGGACGGGTCAACGCTTGGATGATTGTACGCTGCCTCTTGTCGAGCTTGGGCGTCTTCTCTGTGTGCTCCATGTGGCAGTAGGCGCAGGCGTTGCCGTTCTCGCAATGCCCGGCGATGAAGTAGATGCACGGGCGCCGGCATACCTCCGGATGTCCAAGGCTGCCCTGACTGGGCAGCAGCGGGAAGAACTCTGCCAAGATAGGCGGATGCTCAGGCTCCTCCAACTCCTCAGGGCTCATGGGGCTCTTTGGACTGGAGCTGCAAGCTGTGGTGGGCGTCGCATCTTGAGGCTTCATCAAGTCTGCTGTCTTCTGGGAGAGGGTGCCCACGTAGCTTCGCATGGCGTCCTCCTCGCTGGCGGCTTCCAGGCTGAAACTGATGCGCCGCACCCGCCCTGGCGGCGAGCTCTGCGCGCGTGCCCGGCTGGAACCCATCTCCTCGAAGTCTTCCTTCACGTCGATAAAGGTGTTGCGGTACTCGAGCTCCAAAGCCATGGCGAGGAGATACTTCGTGCCTAAACCTCTTGGCGTAAATGTGTCTAAAGTCTAAAAGGCCTCAAATGTGCTTGCCAGCCAGATGTCGCGCACGAGCATCACAAGCATCGGCTTTAGGTCCGCTTTTGAGACATAATATGGCAAGCTGCGTACGCCCGCCGCTCTACAGGGCAGCACCTCTCGACAACCCTCTTCTGGGACGTTTTCAACGCTCATTGGGAAGGTGCCGGTCACCTGGCTATGAGGTCAAGCTCGTGCCGCTCGCCGATGGTCGGCTAGCGGTACGGCATGATGCTCACGCCTTCCTTCAATGAAGAAGCTCCTGTGTAGGATGGCAAGCGGCAAGATCTTCTTCAAACGTTGTCGGCGGCGGGGGCTCAAAACTCATCCTATGTCTACCTCGCCCCCTAAACTCGCAAAACAAACTCCTACAATGCGTGACGGCGGCCAGTAGATTCTCGCAGCCGCAATCCCATGAGAAATGAGCCATCACCTGCGACTGAAACTCTGCCTGGACCCCGCGCAAGATGTTCATGCAGCGAAAGGGGGCTGGGACAGTCGAGTTCGAGCAACCCGAAGAATCATCGAAGGGCACCGACATCCTCGGACCCTGTGCCTCATCGAACGTTACCTGGATGTCACGAGATTTTGAAAGTTCTGGTTCCTGCAAGTTCAATCAGGCACTTACGACGTCCACTGCGAGCCAGGACAATGACGCGACGTGTGGCGGCAAGACATCGGCAAAAAATTGAGTTTCTGAAGCCACAGCCACGGTCAATTCTGGACTCGCAGCGCCCGTCGTCCAAAAATGGATGCTACTGCGCGTCAATATCCAGCCGCTGCGTGCTAAACACTGCACCCTGGAAAGTGGCGCTGCATCCCAGCAAAACGACATAAAATCATGCCGACTCCCCACAACTCGTCGCTGCAGCAGGCTTGCACGGCAGTCAGCTTCAAACCTACTGCCGCTTTGAGAAGCGTGGGATTCTCGGAATCGGCTCCACATCTTAAGTTCATCTAAGCCCATAGCAGGGAAGCACCATCCGACACAAAAGAATGCAGTAGGTACAAGCAGTGCTGCTGAACATGCAGATGTTATCCCCAAAGTTTTGCACACGGTGCTCAAATGCCCTTGCCTAGCACATTAGCAGCCTTCAGCGTGAAACCAAACAAACCCTCGGGGAAAGGCTTCACGCTAAAAGGCTTCGTGCTGCTTGCAAGACACTTCAAAATCCTTCCTACTCTGTAGGCCGAAATTATAAACGTGAGGCCGTGAGGCCTGTCACCAGTAGGTCTAGACTCTATCAGTGGAGAGCAGCTGGAGAGGGCAGCACTGTACTCTTTGGCTGCCCTGCTGCTGTGACGTCAATATAAGCATACCAGCTACGCTCCTCCGCTCACAAATTTCCTGCGGACAGGAAATGCATGCGAAGACGCTCCAAGGAGCCAGCCAAGAGGTCCGCGCTGGGCGTGGCATTCCCCGTTCGGTTGGAGGACTGGTGCGTCACCAGGCCGATCAAGTTGGAGAAGTTCATCCTTCCAAGTGTCTTGTGGAGGTTGCGGAGATCGCGGTCCGAAACCACCTGCGACAAAGGCCGAGCTCCCGCAGACTCCTGCGCCAACATTCCAAGGATTTCTGCGGCCTCTTCGAGGAAGCCAGCCTGCTCGGCTTTGGTGCGGCAGAAGTGCAGCACCAACCCAAGCAACTGCGGACGGGTCAACGCTTGGATGATTGTACGCTGCCTCTTGTCGAGCTTGGGCGTCTTCTCTGTGTGCTCCATGTGGCAGTAGGCGCAGGCGTTGCCGTTCTCGCAGTGCCCGGCGATGAAGTAGATGCACGGGCGCCGGCATACCTCCGGATGTCCAAGGCTGCCCTGACTGGGCAGCAGCGGGAAGAACTCTGCCAAGATAGGCGGATGCTCAGGCTCCTCCAACTCCTCAGGGCTCATGGGGCTCTTTGGACTGGAGCTGCAAGCTGTGGTGGGCGTCGCATCTTGAGGCTTCATCAAGTCTGCTGTCTTCTGGGAGAGGGTGCCCACATAGCTTCGCATGGCGTCCTCCTCGCTGGCGGCTTCCAGGCTGAAACTGATGCGCCGCACCCGCCCTGGCGGCGAGCTCTGCGCGCGTGCCCGGCTGGAACCCATCTCCTCGAAGTCTTCCTTCACGTCGATAAAGGTGTTGCGGTACTCGAGCTCCAGAGCCATGGCGAGGAGATACTTTGTGCCTAAACCTCTTGGCGTAAATGTGTCTAAAGTCTAAAAAGCCTCAAACGTGCTTGCCAGCCAGATGTCGCGCACGAGCATTACAAGCATCGGCTTTAGGTCCGCTTTTGAGACATAATATGGCAAGCTGCGTACGCCCGCCGCTCTGCAGGGCAGCACCTCTCGACAACCCTCTTCTGGGACGTTTTCAGCGCTCATTGGGAAGGTGCCTGTCACCTGGCCATGAGGTCAAGCTCGTGCCGCTCGCCGATGGTCGGCTAGCGGTACGGCATGATGCTCATGCCTTCCTTCAATGGAGAAGCTCCTGTGTAGGATGGCAAGCGGCAAGATCTTCTTCAAACGTTGTCGGCGGCGGGGGCTCAAAACTCATCCTATGTCTACCTCGCCCCCTAAACTCGCAAAACAGACTCCTACAATGCGTGACGGCGGCCAGTAGATTCTCGCAACCGCAATCCCATGAGAAATGAGCCATCACCTGCGACTGAAACTCTGCCTGGACCCCGCGCAAGATGTTCATGCAGCGAAAGGGGGCTGGGACAGTCGAGTTCGAGCAACCCGAAGAATCATCGAAGGGCACCGACGTCCTCGGACCCTGTGCCTCATCGAACGTTACTCGGATGTCACGAGATTTTGAAAGTTCTGGTTCCTGCAAGTTCAATCAGGCACTTACGACGTCCACTGCGAGCCAGGACCATGACGCGGCGTGTGGCGGCCAGACATCGGCAAAAAAATTGAGTTTCTGAAGTCGCAGCCACGGTCAAATCCGGACTTGCAGCACCCGTCGTCCAAAAATGGATGCTACTGCGCTTCACTGTCCAGCCGTTGCGTTCTAAACACTGCACCCTGGAAAGCCGCGCTGCATCCCAGCAAAACGACATAAAATCATGCCGACTCCCCACAACTCGTCGCTGCAGCAGGCTTGCACGGCAATCAGCTCTACACCTGCTCGCAAATTGAGAAGCGTGGGATCCTCGGAATCGGCTGCACATCCTAAGCTCATCTAAGCCCGTGCAATGGGGTATCACCTTTCGTCACAAAAGAATGCGCTAGGTACAAGCAGTGCTGCTGAACATGCAGATGTCATCCCTAAAGTTTTGCACACGGTGCTCAAATGCCCTTGCCTAGCACATTGGCAGCCTTCAGCGTGAAACCAAACACCCCTCGGGGAAAGGCTGCACGCTAGAAGGCTTCGTGCTGCTTGCAAGACACTTCAAAATCCTTCCTACTATGTAGGCCGGGATGATTATAAACGTGAGGCCGTGAGGCCTGTCACCAGTAGGTCTAGACTCTATTAGTCGAGAGCAGCTGGAGAGGGCAGCACTGTATACTCTTTGGCTGTCCTACGGCTGTGATATCCTGATTAGCAGCTACGCTCCTCCGCTCACAACTTTCCTGCGGACAGGAAATGCATGCGGAGACGCTCCAAGGAGCCAGCCAAGAGGTCCGCGCTGGGCGTGGCATTCCCCGTTCGGTTGGAGGACTGGTGCGTCACCAGGCCGATCAAGTTGGAGAAGTTCATCCTTCCAAGTGTCTTGTGGAGGTTGCGGAGATCGCGGTCCGAAACCACCTGCGACAAAGGCCGAGCTCCAGCAGACTCCTGCGCCAACATTCCAAGGATTTCTGCGGCCTCTTCGAGGAAGCCAGCCTGCTCGGCTTTGGTGCGGCAGAAGTGCAGCACCAACCCAAGCAACTGCGGACGGGTCAACGCTTGGATGATTGTACGCTGCCTCTTGTCGAGCTTGGGCGTCTTCTCTGTGTGCTCCATGTGGCAGTAGGCGCAGGCGTTGCCGTTCTCGCAATGCCCGGCGATGAAGTAGATGCACGGGCGCCGGCATACCTCCGGATGTCCAAGGCTGCCCTGACTGGGCAGCAGCGGGAAGAACTCTGCCAAGATAGGCGGATGCTCAGGCTCCTCCAACTCCTCAGGGCTCATGGGGCTCTTTGGACTGGAGCTGCAAGCTGTGGTGGGCGTCGCATCTTGAGGCTTCATCAAGTCTGCTGTCTTCTGGGAGAGGGTGCCCACGTAGCTTCGCATGGCGTCCTCCTCGCTGGCGGCTTCCAGGCTGAAACTGATGCGCCGCACCCGCCCTGGCGGCGAGCTCTGCGCGCGTGCCCGGCTGGAACCCATCTCCTCGAAGTCTTCCTTCACGTCGATGAAGGTGTTGCGGTACTCGAGCTCCAAAGCCATGGCGAGGAGATACTTCGTGCCTAAACCTAGAAACCTGGCCGAACTTGCAAAGCTAAAAGCCACAAATGCGCTTGCCAGCCGGATGTCGCGAACCGCCCTGCAGGGCTCTGGGCAACCCTTCTCTGGGGCACGATGCTACACAACACCTTCGCCGTGCTCGTAATGTATGTTCCAGCATCGCATGCTACGGTTCGTGCGGACCATGCCGGGTTTCTGATCGAGCTTTCAGAGTCCACTTACTTAATCCAGCTTCCTGAGTTCGATGCAGTACCGGCAACCTGCATTGCAAAGCGACGCTTTTCTTCAAGGATATGCGATGCCTTTCCGCAAGAATCTTTGAACCCAGTGCTACAACACCAAGCCCTACAAAGCCTCAAACATACACCCTAAATCTGATCAATTACCGAAGCTTCTCAAGGAATCACAGTAGCAGCCTGCTTGAAAAACGGGTTGCTCCTGCATCCTCAATCGTCACATAACTTTAGTGCCCTACTTATTTCGGCCATTCGGAGTTTCTTTACGAGGGCCCGCTCTCTTTTGAGCAGCAACAAGTCGACTTCGCGAGTGCAGCTGGTCGCCTGCTCATCGTCCTGGCAGCGTGGAAAACTTTAAGGGTTGGAAATTCTCATAGCAGAGATCCTCTTTCTCCGTGGGCTGCAGGGTTGAAAGCCTGAAGCTCCGAACAGTGGAATCGCAAAAGCTAGCAACTGTCACGACGGAGGCAACTTGAAAGCTCTTGCACAACTACCATTGGTAATTAAGCTACATGTTCCAATGACTGTTGCCGTGCAAAGGCAATGCACCTGAAGGCTGCGCAGGCTTCTTCACGGGGCTCTGAAGTAACCGGGGAGAAAAAGTGTACACTTTTAGTTCATAATGGTTCTCTTTGAGTAACAGGTCCCAAAAAATCTTAAAATATGATACTCCCTCGCACAGTTTATCGGAGCATTATACGTAGAGGGTCTCGGTAAACCTCGAAAGGCACTGAGTGTAGGCTTGAATGACAGAGGATTTTGAAAGGCCTTGAAGCCCTTGCAGGCTTGCGTTTTGGGGTATAGGCAACATGCTTGGCTCTTCTGAATCCTGTTTGGGCCGTTTATGGCCGTTTGGGGTTTAGGGCCAGAGAAGAGTTTAGGGTGTAGGGTTTGCAGACCCTCCCCCAAACCCTTAGCCCCAGGCACCTGCAATGAGGGCGCCATGAAGGAAGCGAAGTCCGGCCTTGGAGAAGGGACCTCCAGGGCTTGGGTTGATGCTGTCTCATCATGTAGGAACCTGATTAAGAAACCCCCCGAAGTGGTAGGATTCATGTATAAGGCAAACCGTAATAATTCCTACATTACAAGTTTCAAAGCGAGGGTGCGGAAACCTCCGAGCTTCAACCGATTATGGCGAATAGCTTCCAGGCTGTTACTGTTGGAAGTCTAGTAAGAGGCAGTTGGGGGCTACAATAAAGGGTATTTGGGGGGTCTAGATACGGGGTTTTCGGTTTAGCTGACGTGCCTGGGCTTCTGATCTTGAAGCTGCTTCGTCAGGTCTGCTGCCTTCAAGTCCTTCTTCACATCGATGAGCTTCTCGTGATGCCCGGGGTGCTCGAACAATCGTTCAATCGTAACGTCCCAGTATCAGCATCGCGCAAAGGCAAGAATTCGAGCTCCAGAACCATAGCAAGGGAAAAGAAGGATGGGCAACCTCCTCAGATTCTGACGTGGCGCACCCCTTTGAGCCAGGATCCAGACAAAGCACCTACATTGAGCGATGCCTCTGCTTCTGTGTCAAAGACCTGCGGCTCGGCATCGAGGCCTTTGCGACTGCACAAGCGCAACCCGTTTTGTAAGCCACGCAACCCTTGGCCGAGGAAGGCTTCAAAGAGACTGGTCCCTTAAGGGATGCAGTCTGGACTCGTGGGA